>CM067269.1:14200000-14665000 GCA_033220335.2 Troides aeacus
CGCTGCGCGCCCGCTGCGCGCCCGCTGCGCATTAACACTGTGCACTAACGCTGTGCAATGAACAATTACACACGGCAAAAACAGTAATAACCGCCCTCTGTTTGTTGTACTCGTTGTGCAATAAAGGTTTCATTATTCACAGCCACTTTAAGCGTTAAACATACCCCCGTTTTTAATTACTACCGACACAAAGCATCGCCCACATATTTTACGGAATTTTAATGAAAAACGTTAAATACATACAATATTTGAAGCGTTGCTTATCAAACGGTAATTGTTACCTGTAACTGCCGTCTCCCGTGAGCCAGTGGATCACTCGCACTCGTGTGCGCTTCCCCGCACCATCTTAACGCGGCTGCACCGGAACTGATGCACTAGTATCTTCGCTTGAATGATGACGCGAACGTGAACAATCTTTAGCTACAAGTAAAACAAATTGTTTTACCGATTTTATATTATTAGCTCTCTTCTTACTTCTCCTGTAGATATTGTGTCTAAATGTATTGTAGATATTAAATATTTTTAGCCGACCTATACGCGGAAGAATGATTATTCCTACAAAATTTCAAGACTGTTCTACATTACGGTCAGTAAAGCGGCAAAGGATTTAGTTTATTATATTATCATGGTCAATGATGATGATCAACGATCATGAGAAATGTGTAACATAACAGTATTTTTCTAGTTCGATTAGTCCAACGGTCTGATCCTCCGAATGAATATCATCGCGGACAGGCAAGGGTAGCAGTAACCTCACTATCGGAATAACATTCGTTTATTGCTGTTTGCCAATCCGGTAGTGATAACACGGTGGAAGTTTATTTCGACCGGAAACAGTATTTCCACAGAACTCGTACGGAAATTAGAAAATAAATACTTTGTCACAAATTTCATTACTTTAGGTATTATTTTATTATATATTGAAACTATAACGTTTGTCTTTATTCATATCAAAGTGATCATCGCAATAGACTGACTATGCTAATATGTGAGGATGAGGGATTACAGAGATATAGAAGTTATTCCGTACGTTAGAAAGTAACGAAACCTGGACAGGCCAGACCAAGTCGCAGCTCAGGCTGAGGCGCAACAAGTGCAACTGGTCGGCCGTCACACGCGGCACCTGCCGCACTACCAGACATTCCAGCACACAGGAAACACTAATTTCACGTTATGGTATGTCACATTACAAATATTCACCAGTTCTCCATCTAGCGTTGGTGCAGGAGCCACATCATCATACAACTCTTTAATGGTAGAAACATTAACAGGTAGTTGTACCTTCTAGACGAATTCAGGCGACATACTAGAGCGGGCGTTGCGCCCGTTGTACACCTCACTCACTCACTCACTCACTCGTCTCTCGTCTTTTTATTGATGTCATAATCTCTTCATCATTGTTCAGTGAATATTTGTTTTGTTTAATCATTCAAATATTCTCGTCTGCTTGGATCATAATGTAATTAATGAATAGTTAAACCGTAACTCTCCGCGCCTCGGATGAGTCCATAAAGATATATATATATATATATATATATACAAGTATGTGCGCGCGCGTCGGTGTAAATCTTGCCACCACTCGCCGCCGCAGCGCCTCGACCCGATGACAGTTTTTGGGACAACGCTTTCGTGTCCCACTGATGTGACATTTGAAAGACGTTTCTTATTTTCACTTTCTATTTCCAGTGGGATTATTTACGAGAGTTTCTCTTTGTCAAAGTTTCACTGGAATGAAAACTGATAGCTCGTGTGTCTATATATGCTTGCTTACTTATATACCAACACTGTCAAATTGTTTGATCGACGACGATCGGTCAAACAATTCATTTGACGTCAAATGATATGAAGGACGAGAAAAATGTAATGCCGCCAATTAAGGAGACGTGATCTAAACAGTACTGCTGTTATTTGATTGTATTGTCTATTTAACAGTTCGAACAAAAGAACCGGTTGCGACGTTCAGAGTCCACCAGTAGTTCCAAGTTACTTTGAGTTTGGAAATACTGTCCTAAGGAGTTGCGTATTGTGACGGGGCGCATTGAAGTTCATATTTGTATATTGTTATACTTAATGACCTCACAAACACTCATGGGACCCAAGACAACTTTATCTGTTCGTGGTGCAGCCTGCTAATCAACAAACGAGGCTCCGGCTACCGCCGACCCGCATTGGACCTCTATAAACGGAGTTCTTTGGAGGAGACTTATGTTTTGCAATGGACGTATTTCGGCTGATGATGATGAAAAAGACTTACCCCCGCGGCACAGCGGCTATTCGCTTGCCGCTCAATGCGGGAGTTCGGTTGATAGTCACTCTAGTGGGTAGCACATATGTATTATAGGAGGAGGTAATATGTGAATACCGTCATAAGGGGAGGTGAACAAGCAGTAGTGTGGTTCACATTGAAGAGTGAGAACATCTATGTCGTTTTATTAAAATAGATATATCACAACAGTCAATTGGTGCAGTGAGTATAGCAATAGAGGTTTGGAATTGGTCTGCTAGTTGGCCGTGTTCCACTTCGTATTCATACGAGAGTGCATTCGGCGCAGGCTTCGCTACATCTTAGGTCTAATCGTCGCTAAATCATGTGGATATCAGAAAATAGGAGTGTCGTGAGATCTCATCGTAAACGTTCAAAACAAAGCGTTCATGAACATGATGGATGCGTCACGACGCAAACACTATCGACTGTAAAAACCCACAAATCGTGCAAACTGAATCCAATAGTGGCTTTCGTAATAGCGATGAGCCAATATAAACCCGGAAACAATACGTGGCGCGCAATGGCGGCGCACTCACCCCCGCAACCCCGCAACCCCACACAGAAGTTTTGATTGTGCTCATTACAGCTGCCATTGCTGCAGAGTGCAGCTGCAGTTAGCTGTGAAAAGGAAACTACTGCACATATTTGTCCAGGTTGACATGATTTTGACCCGCGCCCTGAAAGATAGTTTTTACAGAAACCCACCTGTATACATACCGTCACAGCTCCAGAACTGTTGTACTGAATTAGTTACAATTTTGTTTAAAAAAGGTCATCATCAGCATTATCATCAGGCAGGCGTCCACTGCTGGACATAGGCCGCCCCAAAAGATCCCCACATCATAAAAAGGATATCTGTTGAGAACTAATACAGGACAATTAGTTTAGCTGTATAAAGATTATGAGCGGTTTTCTAGTACCTGTGGTTGTCCGAAGATAAAAAGACCGTCCGGTGTCGTTACTCGTCGTTGCTCGTCGTTGCTCGTCGTTGCTCGTCGTTGCTCGTTGTTGCTCGTCGTTGCTCGTCGTTGCTCGTTGCTCGTCGTTGCTCGTTGTTGCTCGTCGTTGCTCGTTGTTGCTCGTCGTTGCTACGACGGACTTATTTTTAAGAGTCCATTAGGTTAATGTATTTTTGTTCCAGCTGTGTTTTTATGAAGACACAACAAAAGCGATGATTCTCGTAAAAGTTATGAAGGAGCCGCGTCACGGGCCGGCGTGACCGCTCAACCATTTTGTCAATCTCGTTGCTGTCCCTCGTTAATGCGGTTTATTGCGCCCCGATCGCCCCGGACACTCCCACCATGTATTCTTCAACCCTGAAGCCGTTCTCCACGTTCAGTCTGTTTACTTTACATATTGCCTCCACTATCCGAGTCAGCGCGATGCACGCCTCACTTAAACAGTTAACATTAAGCAATTCATGAATATTTCTCGTTCTATCATCGAATAGTACAATGAGTCATGGGTTTACATTAATGCTTTTAACAGTGTTTACATTTTAAAGCGTTTCCCCCCCGCAGCGCCGCGCCGCGCCGCGCCGCACCGCACCGCACCGCACCGCATCCGGTAAACAAATCACGCCCGCGCGCGTTGTTAAAGCACGGGAATTTCTTTAATAGCTTCGGCGAATGCTGCACCGCAGCAGCTCGGCGGGTCGTTTCTGTCCGGGTGTATTTATAGAGCAATTAGTGCGGTCGCAGCTGAGGAGCAGCGCCGCCCGTGCAGTTCGCGCACACGCATGCCCCGGTATGTCCGCGCGGCGCGCGCTCGGCACTGAAGTCGCGCGTTATATTTGCGCGCGACGCGTCGGCGATCGTTTCATTGTCCCCCGACGCAAATAGACACGCTGATGCGGACGCTTTGTTTCACCAGCACCGCACCAGCACACCAGCACACCAGCGCACCAGCAGGCAAACGGGTAATATTAGAAAGTGTGTGCGAGCGGTGCAACAATGACTGCGGTAACGACTCCCAGTTGTGGAGCTCCCCGTGCCAGTCGACAGGTTTATTTCAGTTTAACGGTTACTACAGAACGCTACTTTCACACACAAACGATAATCCTTTTATCACTTCTGCGTCACGTGGGGCAGATCTCATCCATTCAAATGAGGGGTGCTTTTATTTTTATAGTCGATATATCTTGACGAATTTCTTTTATATATAGAAAATAATGCGAGCTACGCGGCACCGACCGATGTGGAGATCTTGGGGAGACCTATGTCCAGCAGCGGACGTTCATCGGCTGATGATGAAGATGATAGTAATATCAACATTATTATTGGAACGAATGTGCGGAAGTTTCGCAGAGAAAATGGTCAGTAGACACATACAAGGTGTAACAAGTAATAGGGCTATCGGCTGGTGGCCCGCCCAGTAGCTGTGACATTGGCAAAGTACGATAGGATGATGAATGGAGTATTGCTGCCGTATGCCAAGCGACAGACACTCGCCGGACTCCGCAGCGACTTGTTCAGTTGAACAATCAAATTGAGCTCGCCCGCCGAGCTGCCGGCGGCCCGCCGCGGCCCGGCCCGGCCCGCGCGCCGCGCTGCCCCTGTATACAAGTCCGTACATGCTCACAAATGTTTACTACAATTCGAATGCAGATAAAAACAACTATAAAACTGTACTAACTCCGACATCTTAAACAGATGGAAGATTTACAGAGAGAGGGGCGTAAAATGAAGCAGTCGTAACTTTCCTATGAATAGTAAAACCAAATATCGCCGTCCTGCCCTCAAAAGAGTTGCTTCCGCCGCAATAAAACTATAATTACTGCGCAAACGAGAGCCCCCCGATCCTGACCCGGCCAACTTACCAATAAGTATCCCCCCTCGTGCTCAACCTACACCACTAGAGAACATTCGCGAAACTTCGGTTCTTTACTGAAGTTACAACATGTACATTTTCAGTGTTTGCTTTGTTTTTACCTATCTTAGGACCGCTTTGATTTCTCTAGTACTTATCGTAACTTTTATTACATTGAAGTGGCCCTGGTTGACTGTTAATCATACGACCGAATGGAATAAAGTAGCTCGTGAATTACACTTGATTGTGAGGGACAATCAAATGGACTGACGACCTAACACGTAACACGTGTCACGTGTCACGTCATCAAAATATAGTTATTGTTCGGTTTTACTAACTGTAATTACTATTGGTTTAAACTTAATGAACTCGGATATAATTAAAGACGAATTCGTCTGGCACTCGCCCCGGAACGGGCTCATGTGCTATCGGGGTGAGAGCGGCGAGCGGGATCTATGATCATACCAAATTACTCAACATTTTCTTAAACAATAACAATGACATTAATAACTTTTATCCGTATGTACACGTTGACTTGTATTAAATATTTTTTTTAAAAAAAAATATGCACGTGCAGTCGGGTAAAGTAACTGTGTGGATTATCTATAGTTAATGCATTAGTCTGAATACATAAGCTTTTAGTTGTTAATGTCTTAATTGCAAAAGTTAGGTAATAAGAAATACATACATACATACAAACACACACCTATATATATATCACAGTGTAAGGTAATAAGATATATTACACCATAACCATAATAACCTACCCACACCGAAGTGCATTGAAAATATCTCTTAAATGTGTGTGATTGTGGGCAGCGTGTTCATATTAGAAATATCATATGGTGTGCAGTAAACATTAACATGTAGTTAAGTTTAAGTTTTAACGTTAAGAAGTAGCACTCCAGTTAAGACACAATTGAATGAGGAACAGTTTTGAAGCTGTTAGTGTTGCATTACGTACGGTAACCACGCTGTGTGTTGTTGTTGTATAGTGTGCGGCGCGCGCGCGGGATTTATTTGGCAGGATAGGAACCTCCCCCTCGCTAGTCCTCCCTCCGCACGGTCACGCGTGCGCATCAGCGTGTCATCGACGGTAACTCGATAACATTCTTTGCAGAGTACTGTTACACAGTGTACACGCGCTACTACGACCGCTGCGGGGTGAGCACTGGATGCGCTCGGTATTGGCATTGGTATGTACGATAAGATTTAGGGCCATTATCATCAGCCTGATCATGAATGGGACTATGAAAGGTTCTAATATAATACTAATCTGCAGTAACGAATGTAATCTCTTGTCAATCACGTTTTAATTTATATTTCAATTTATCTAATTATTCGCGCGCAATGCAAATCGTATGCTTTATTCACAGTTAGCAGTGCGGTCAGCGTGCTCATGCTGTCGGAAGCGATAGGCGGACGCGATCACCACTTGCAGCGGGGCTCTGGTTGCAATTATAAATTAATAAGAACTCTGAATAAAGGAGTTATTATAGGCTCCGAGATCTCTTATAGAACGCACCGGTGCCCCTCTACACTGTGTGTCACACGTCTCTGAGGAGAACCCTAACCCTCCTAGACACTATCGCTGAGCCATACGATGTCCCTCTACTGTGCTCGCTTGTTGAGCGATAAGGGCCTCCACCTGTAAGGTCGCGCAACTCCTAGACCCTTTTAATCTGCTTCTACCTGAGACGGGGCTTACTTTAGTCCTATTCCTACTGGCCCGAGACCACAGGGCGGAGTGCGGGTGGAGAGACGGCACGCGGACGCCGCGCCCAGACCAGACAACCCGAACCGTACAATTTGTTTCATTAATTACACTCTGTCCGGTTTAACTGAATATCAGCGATACACTAATGTATGAACATGAGCAATATCTAAATAATGTTAACAATTTAGCCATTAGGGACAAGTGGAGCTGGCGGCCGGTGCCGGTGGTGGCGGTGGTGACGGCTGGTGACGGCTGGTGGCGGCGGTGGCGGTGCGCGTGCACTCGCTGCGCTATTTATGCGCTAGCGCCGGCCCCCGGCACGGGTGCACGGATGCACGGCAACACATTTAATACTTCATTAATCATGTCCACCCACCAGAGCTGTGCTCGCCGACATTTCTATTGTATGGACTAACGTGAATACCAAATCCAGCGCAGTATTGATATATAGAATGGATCGATGTATCATATACTCAGGTAGTGCGCTCGAAAGCGGAAATGGAAGAAGTAATAAGATCGATCATATTAGAATTATTCCTTTTCGTTAAGAAGTTAGCCACCGACGAATAACGAGTACTCCTATGATATCTCCTTCAGGAATTAGCGGAGACTAAATTTTCGAATAATCACATGCATCAGATAAAAGAAGTTACATTTATTCATCACTGTATGATATAAATGATTGTATTAACGTCCATTTGTATTTAAATTGAGTCTAAATGTGTAAAGTGGAATGTAGACAATGTATGCAGATTCAGATTTGTGCCCGCCCGCGAGAGGTTTTAACGAACCGTGGAATTGAGAAGAGTCTTTCGGCTGAAACGTACACCGGCTCGCCTTTGTATGTGTGTGTGTGTGTGTGTGCGTGTGTGTGCGTGTGTGTGTGTACGTACACGGCATGTGTGCCACATTAAATTCATAACAAATTCAATTGGATTTCATTGTAATGTGATCTAGAACATCGCTAGGAAAAAGAATATATTAGTAAGATAAAACCGGTTCACTGTTCAGAGACGGTTGTTTTGGAGATCCAAATCGCTGCCATCGTTGCTCACCGTTCCAAGAGCAAGGCATACCACGTAGAAGAAGATATTAAATCGCAATTACAAAATGTAACTTCTTGTGGTGTTTGCGATGAATGTACGTACTGTAATCCTGTGTAAACATCTTAATTAACACGACATTATATGTCCTGCACTTACATCTAGTTGTAAAGGAAACCTACTTTCGGAAGATTTCAATACCCTAAGAGAAACTGTGCTTATTCAATTTAGTTGAGCAGACTCTGTGTCGTGCTCAGTGCTGTGCAGACGAGATGAATCACACAGCTTGTAGACGGCAGACAAATTATTTATTTGAAATTGTGAAGCATTTAGACTACAAACAAAGTAGGCGCAATGAAGGTGATAAAACACATTCCTTGAAAGAATTAACTGCTGCATCGGCAGTTCAAAGCTCAAGCCGCGCCTTTGAAAGACATGTGTGTTGTTGATCTATACCACACGGAACATCTGGTACCGAACCTGAGTATATCAATCGACACATCTAGCGCACGTCACTATGGTGTCGGTATTTTAAGCACTGACGGTGGCCCATCAATCTGCGAGAACGTACCGCACCAGAGCGAGTTAAATGCACTGCGGAGTGATGAATAGTGGATGCTCCCGGCGCTGCAGCCGCTCCAGCCGCGGTGTAAACCGAACAGGATCGTTAATTTGTACGGATGTTGAATTAGCGTAAGTGGTTCCCCGGAACCAGAATAGAACTTGTGTGCGCTGCGCCCCGGCGCGGCCCTACCTGTTTGTAATGTTTTAGTTCTACTTCAGATCTACTTGATCGTGTTGTTTACGCTCACCAGAAAACGTACGAAGATATTAACAACGAGCAATAAGGGTTAGAGATGAAAAACAAGTGATGCAAGTATATTATTTTATTATTCTACAATAACTGTGGCTCCCCTCCCGTACTATAAAAGCAATAATTTGAAGGAAGTGGATCGGTTACTGTCGCCTGGCTTCGCGCCATCATTGTCATGAACTTTTCTCCGAACCAAAAGAAAATTCCGAATTCACCGACATTCCGCGGGTCCTCTTAACTTTCAAAGAAAACTTTCTCACTGACAGATGTCATTATATCGATACGTATATAAACAAATAATACAGATGTAGAGCAATGTACAGTTCGTATCCCACTCAATGAAGTGTCCACCACGTCAAATAACTTTCTAAATGTATCGTACAACACACGGTTCCTTTAGGCTGTTATAAATCAGACCTCCTGGATTTCCCTCGCGGCAGGACATTTGTACGCAAAAACCTATTCTCCGGTGACCGTCCGCTCCTAATTAGTGTTCATGTGACAGATTTCTATAATATCGTCCTTGTATTTTTCTGCGGCATCACTTTAAGCGTGATTAATCCTAAACAGTTAATTACTTTCCATGCTTGCTTCCAATTAGTCGTATAGTCTTGTACTTGATGTTTTAATTATTTTACATAGTAAACTGTTGGAAATATCAAAGGTGCGGAATTGAATACAAGTGATGTTTCTTTCGCACACTGGGCACGGGGTGCGCCGCGGCGCTGCGTGCGGACGGGACGGGACGGGACGGGGCGGGACGGGACGGGCGGCTTTTTGTGCGTCGACTCTGTTCGCGGTGAAATTTTGATGATAATAAGTTTGTCAACGGAACTGGGGACAGTCGAAAAAGTAATTTAAAGTTTAAATAGGCTTTTACGCAGCTCCCCGCGGGAGGGGCCCGCGCCGGGCGGACGGACGTGCTGCGGAGGCTGCGGAGGCTGCGCGTGCTCCGGCGCGGGCCGCTGCAGCGGTGCCGTCGCGGAGACACCAATCTATTGTGTTACTAGGCTTACCGCTTTACTTATAAAGTCCTATAAACCGTTCTATTTTCTCATCCAGTCAGACTCTGCATTAAACAAACGGATCAAAAAGAGCTTGTGTGCTTATAAACAAAACTGGCGCTACCGGATGTAGCAATACTTATATAATACGTAACGGCGGGACGCGGGCAGTACACCCCGCCCGTCCCCGCGCACGTGGGGATGTTTGTTTATTTATTATATATTTATTTAAGGATCTCTAACGAAGGATACAAGACAGATAATGGTAACCGTGACGTAACGTTTGTATAGTGTACGTAGCAACATGTTCTTCACTAACACGACACCGCAGCGTACTAATCAAAATAATTGTATAATTACGTGGAGAGCTTTAGGAAAGGCCTGTCTCCAGCAGTGGACTTCTGGCGGCTGATACTGATGACATGACAGCACATATTAATATATTTTTTGACGTATTAATGATTTGCAGTAATTTTGAGCAAAACTTATAGAAAGTAGCTCGCTGGACTAATGGTTAGAGCGTACGGTTTTCATTCCGAAGGTCGCGGGTTCGAATCTCGGCATGTACCGATGACTTAATATTTAAGTTATGTACATTTGTGAACTTTAGTTACAACAGCGAGATACAAACGGTGAAGGAACACATCGTGAGGAAACCCGCACACTGAAATCATCTTTGTGTGTGTATGTGTATGTGTGGTAGCCCCAATAAAGTGGCAACAAGCTCGCCCCCTGTTACATGGGACCTAATCTGACCACATCTGGTGAATAGTGGGTGTTTATTCACCTTTGCCTACCCCTAATGGGAAAAAAGGCGTGATAATAAAGAAAAAAAATAAACTTATAGAATATCGTTTCAAGTGTGAACAAACAGTACATAGGTAAACCAAAGTATAGCCTTGTGTAATTTGATGGTGAATGTGAACAGCGCGGCCCGGACTGCGCGCGGCCCGGACTGCGCGCGGCCCGGACTGCGCGCATGTGATTCGTAAACTTTTTGTTGTTAGAAGGAAATCACAAAAGAAATTGTTAATATTTTTCTATACCAAATAATCACAATAATACAGTGGATTCTTTGTTGTACAATGAAACGCTGTACTAATTAAAAAAAATGCAAAGTAATTATTTTAAACAATAAAGTAACCCTCCAAGTCGAAAATTTGTTATTTACCGGAATATCCGACGATTGCTGAACGCGAATGTCTACCGGCCGTTCGCACAATCGATGCCTCCTCGACCTTCGGGAGAACCAGCGCCAGGGTATCGACAGCCTGTATACTTGTACAGTGTATATACTTTTTTAATTCCAAAATGATTTACATACTGTGCGACGCACTGCCACGGCACTGCCACGGCAGCAACACGTGCTAATACGTATTATCATTCAACACTTCTGTAAGCTTTGGTAATAAAAATACTTTTATCGGCACTGGTCGGTCGCCATTGCTGGACACCGTGTAGGTAGGTAGGCGCCAACGCAGCGCCTGTTGCAGCCGACAAATATTACCGTGTTCTAGATTGAAGGGCGCTGTAGTTCGTCAAATTGCTGGGGTAACGAGGCTGTATATAAAGCATATTAACTAGCCCCACGTTATTACAGGCGAGCGTACCACTCATCATCAGGTGAACATTCCGGACGTCTCGTCGGTTGTTTGAATAAAAAAAACTTGATATTTAAACTTGTTAAGTAGCACGTACAATACAACTTATTGTATCCTATTATAGATGCGCACACCGAGACGCAAAGGTTCCAGCGGGGGATGGATGTGCATATTACTCATGTTTTACAGTCTGCCAACATAGATAGCGGGCAGAGATACGTGGTAACGTGGGCTGGGCGGGCCGCTCCACTCGTGCAACTATAATCCAACTGGTGTCTGTGTGTTGCCACGCTATAAATTCTACTTCCCGAACGGTTTAACTGGTCAGCGCGCTGCCGGGCAGGGAGCTGCCGCCGGCACCTAACGGCTCCGTACAGATTGCTCGCTCCTACGTATGAAAGAGGAAGAAAAACATTGCCAGTGGGCACACACATTCGATTTGCAAGTTTTCATCAAATTTCAACTTAGTTTGATTTAATATCGATTTACAATATTCATTAAACGAAAAAGTATTTTTATAATGACAAAATAGCGACGTTAATTGCTACGGCTACAACCCGATGGTCAGTTGGCACATTCACTGCCAGTCTCATTAAGGAGGAAAACATTACAATACATTTTTATATAATAATATATATATATAGATACACCCACTCCCTTGCACAAGCACAAAAACAAGTTGACAACTTGAAGATCCTATAAAGGGCAGGAAACCTCCGTCGCAAATATTCGCATGTGACGCTCGCCGCTGTTGCGAATCAGTTTGCGTATCCCTGCGGTGTAACATTTAGGGGTAGAACATGCCCCACAGACCCATCCTCCTCCCTCCTCCCACCGTCCATTAGCCACCGGAACAAAATCTCGGCAAAGTTCGAACAGATACCGACGGCAGGTTAGACACGAGCGCGACGAGGAGCACAGTATCACAGTGGGCGCGCACAGCACTCGATAAGAACCCCGTAACCCCGTGGCGGTGGTTATCTATCATATTTGTATAATAATAGAAAATATAGATCCTGTGTTCACTGCGCTCCGTTTTCAGGCCGAACTTTTCTGATATTTACAATTTCTACATATCACACACTACCTGAAAGCTCCGGCCACGGCTGCGGGAACTCGCTGATACTTCGAAGAGCTACGTAAGAATCCCAATAACTGGCTAACGATGACGTACACCTTAGTTTACGCGAGTTGAAAATTCAAAGTTATCGACTACAATACTCTCGCGAAGCAGCTTCACAAGTTGCAGATACACGGTATTAATGTTTCAAATTTGTTTTCGCGTCGTAGTAAGATTTTTACTTAACACATTGGAATTCCTCAACGATGTTATGGTTAAACCTAACGTAGTCGCTAACAGGATATACGGCGTTTACGGGAGGCTGTATGGGGGGACGGTGGAAGGGGAGGTGACTCTGAAGCTTTATTGAAGGCAGTGCTTCGAGAATTTCATTAGATTTAACTCGGATCTCAATTGAACCGTGCTTAATTAGCTCTTCACGTATCACGTTATTTATTTTCGGCAACTCCCGCTGTAATCGTGTGCTGCGATAGGGAAAGTCAAAAATGTGGAAAGAAATTCCACTCGCATACCAATAAGCTGAGTTGCTTTTAGATCAGTTTAAGTACCAGAAATTCGGGATTCGCAAATTTGATGGGCAATCTCCAGTAATGGAGAGGCACCGTGAAAAGCATAAATAGGAGCGAGCGCGAGCAGGCGGGCAGAGGCGGGCCGGGCAGACCCGTCGTCCGACATGACCTTACTTCCATAGTGACAATGGATCAGTTTGATTATTTATCTATTTTAGATAAATTAAAACGTGCGAGTTGAAGTTTTGTTGCCATACACGATATCGGAGAATATTTACGGCCAAGCACGGCAATCGGATTATCGATAGATGTATGAAACTATTACTTATTAACGTAAGCTCTTTTGTGATCCTTTAAAGAAAGTGGCGCCCAGACTGGAGCACTTGTGTAAACTTTCAGTGGTTAGCTTTCCCTCCCGGACTACGCGCAACTTTTGGTGAAGCGACACGACACATTTCTGACACGTTTAATAGTTCCAGATAAATAAAAATCAGAGATGAAAGAAGGACAATTTATCATATAAATAATCGTCCGTCACCGCTCCTCCGCCGGATGACGAGCGCTTCTCCAACCCCGCTCTGATATTATTACGAGCGGAAAGAATTAGGGATTAATCGTGCGAAAATTTCTGTTCCTATTAATTTGTTACTATCATAAGAAACCTTCCGTAGATATCAGAACGTTGACAATATTAACTCGTTGTTACAAGCATTTACATTTCTCATTCAACATCCTAAATGGAGCGGCGCGTACTTGACTTTCATCTCGGAACCGTACAGTGAACTCCTCAACAACATAAAGAGATTCGTCTTTTCACTTTGCTCGCGAATCGTAAAAACCGGAAGCTCTCTCCTTCATTAGGAAATGCTGATCTAAGAGAATACCAGAGATCCAAGTAAACGAGTGGTAATGTGGGGACAACTAACAATGTAACGTGTCAGTTTGTGAAATAGAACCTTGTATTGTAGGTGCCGGTAGAGGCGCGCGACGAGCTCGGTGCGCGCTGGCTGCGCGCCGGGCATGCGGACGTTCGCACAGGGGTAGCGGGCCGCGCCCCGCTCGCGAGATGCCGCGGCGCGCCCTGCACGCCCCGCTCGCCCAGCTCACCCAGCTCGCCCAGCTCGCCCTGCTGCTCCTGGCGCACCTGCTGCCGCCCGGTAAGTCATCACCCCATCTATATTGAACAAAATCTAACTCTATCCACGAAACTAAACACATCGTGTCGCGACCAGACGGGATCCGGCCTACTGTGAACGTCCTCTCTAACACTATACTGTTATATTTTCCTTGCCTCGCGAGCAAAGCAATGCAACGCTAACTGTTTGTTAACTAGTAGTGTAGTAATGTTACAAGTCAATGTGTGAAATTTAAATAGAACAACAAAAGGGAGCTGCGGACTGAAGTTGACCACGTTCAATCAGAAGGATAGTTTAAAATGGTAATAGTACTTTCTAATAGCCCTAAATCGGTATCCGAAGCAATTATGAGAAGCCATTACGGAAGTTGGTAGCCCGTGCTCTGAGGCAGGCCGCTGATAAGGTGCGGGCCGGATACGGCATGTTCGATAACGTCTTTATTCATAGCCCGAAGGAGTTATGAAGCAGTCAGTCCTTCCTTCGTATCTGTAAATGGCGCCGTTTATTTAAATTATTCTTAAAGTTAAATATGCCAATCGAGCTCAGGAAGAGGGTGGGTAAAGTCACCCGCAGTACAGACTGGTAAACAGTTCACTGTTCTCCTCAGTCCCCATTGTTGTACATAAATATGGTGACGACGTACGTGCATCACCCACCAGCCGTCGCGCCGCGCTCTCGTATACCCCACATGTAGTCAAGTCTTCCCTCCCTCACTCCAGTAGCTGGCCTACTCGATACATCTCGGAAGATCTTTTGCACTCGTGTTATGCACGACACGTATGATCCGCACTTTCTTCGGCCTTCCTGTTCCTTTCGTTTTTCAAGTTATGTCCTTAAAATCTTCGCAGTGACGACACGAGCAGGACATTTTTCTGATGAGAAGTTGAACTGAGGTGAGAAGTTATACGACCTAGTTACCTCAGCATAGTTCCAGCTGCAGCACACTATGAACTGAAACAATGCTTGCACCTTGACAACTTACCTTAGCCAAGCGGCTAAGCGCCGGGCCGCGTGGTGTCCAGCAGCAGAGAGCTGCTGTTGAATGTTGTTTCTTAGGCGCGTAATAGAAACGAATATTGACGTGCGAGTAGACGAGGATTGTTATATCCGGGGAGTTTACGTCGCCACTTTGCTGCGGAGGAACCCTTATTGTTATCGAAAAGGGTCCACTCGCGGCACAAGGGAAAGGTTTGCTCATATGAATAAACGAAGTCGATAAAATTTTGGTAATCCCCGAGCTGGATCCCGCAGGGGTTGGGGTTGGGGGTTTAGCCAACGCTTGCGTATTGCGTTCAGTTTACTTTAAGGATGGTTTCATTTAGGAGGATCCTCTTTGCGAAACTACTTTGTATATAGTTTTTTAACGTCGATTGTGATATTGTTTTGTTTCGTGTCGCGTTGTCTCGGCTGCATTTCAACGTGCACCAGTCAGTTTATCTACAGCACTGCAGAGCATTATACATTATCGCTGTAATGCATAAAAGTAAAACTTCATTCTTTGTTATTTGATCTCAAATAAAGCAGCTGCTGGTCCATATTTCCGTCACCGAGCATGTAGACATTACTGTATACCGCTTGGAAGCGCGCTGCTCAAGTCGGCAAAAAATTTTGCATCAGAATGCGGTGCAGTGTAAAAACACGACGTAGCATATCGCTAAGCAAGCGCATTGTGTACGCAGAGCCACGGCACGCTTTGAAGTCGGCCGCACAATGCTCCCGTTAGCAAAACTAAGTTCGGAACAGGTCGGACCGGAGCCGGAGCCGGAGCCGGAGCCCTAACGAGCGGGCGGGAGGACTGCGCCGCGGTCCCGCGAGGCGCCGGCGCCGGGGCCGGGGCCGGGCTCCGCGCGACGCCACTTCCCTGATTACTTCGCCTTTAGCCATAAATTGGGAAACTTCGACGCGTTCCTAATAACGAAGTTTCGTTATCAAATAGCCATCCGTCGCCGGTGTTGCCAGATGCTTGCCGATATTAATTTTCGTAAACCATTTCGCCACGTTAATTAGACAAACAAATTCACACTCCGCCTCCTGGCGAATTAATTAAATGGCATCCTTTGATTTATTATCGGACACCTCATCCGCGCGGTTCCAAGGCTGCACCGGTTCCCCGCTCCTCTCAACAAAACTGTGCATAGCTTTCGGACGTCATGTGTGTGTGTGTGTGCGTGTGTGTGTGTGTGTGTGTGTGTACAAACTTTCACCGTGCTGTGGTTGTTTGTATTATGTAGGTATCTCGCCTTTACTAATTGTCAATTTTGATGACACATCTTAACTTAACTCTCACTATTTGATTAATGACGACGATATCAGTATGTGCGTACACACATATTTCATCCCCTCGGCTGTACTTACTTCGCCGGAGACGTGTGCATCGTCAGTACACGGAGGCTGTGTGCCGTTTGATACACGAAAGAAAAACAATATTTTCCGTTTAAAATTCATTATTCGTCAGACTCCAGCGGGCGACGATTGATGATTTAATAATTTTGTTCCACGTAGATGTTGGAGGATGTTCCACTCTCCCGATCACTTTGTCTCCCGATACAAATTGGAAAACTTCGAGGCGTCCGCGGGGCGAAGTTTGCCGCCGCAGCGCCGCAGCGCCGCCGCGCCGCGTCCGGCCGGCCGCCGCGCCGTCTCCGTTTGATTACTTACATTCGATTATAAACTCATTTACAATTCATTTCAATACATTGAAATTTAAAAATGCATCCAATTTTGCGTAAACAAATATTATATTTAGATTTTAAGTATAATGTTAAAAACAAACAAATTTACAAACGCATGTTGCACATCGCCCTCCCTCCCTACCTCCCTCCCTCCCACCCCCGGCTGCGGTCGGAGCACTAACGATCCGCCTAGATAGTTATCGGTTCCCCATCGAACAATAATAAGATCCTAGTTAAAATGTTTAGGTCGCGATTGTCGCCCCCGCGCGGGAATACTATAGCTGGCTAGACTAGGCTAGGCTAGCAGCTAGTAATTAGTTATTGGTGGGTGGTGGATCCGTGCGGTAAGGTGCGCAACGTTCGGCGGTGCGGCGGTGCGGCGGTGCGGCGGCGCGGCGGTAATTCAATTTGGTGCGGACGAAATGAATGTAGCGGCCGGCGGGGCCCACGTCGCCGGAGGTGCTCCACGTACGGCTAACGATCACTACACGAACACTATATTTTTATTTTACGAGCGAGTGGCTAATGTGGGAGAGCGTTCGGCTGAAGGTCGCTTCCGTTTCGCCGAAGGTGGGCTGGCGGGGCGCTCACACCCTCTCGCGTCCGACCCCGCGTCTCGCTAGACCAAAATAAACGACAATGATATCTCTATCCATTAACAATGAGAATACCATCGCAAAGCTTCGACTAAATTAAAATATCTACCAGAAAACTGCACGAGCAGCATCACGGTCTCCAAAGGTACAAGCGAGATACGTTATAAAGTTGAAACGTGTTGCTTAGGACCTTTATTCAAAATTGGATGATTCCATTGAAACTTATGTTTACTTTATTTAACCAACTCTGTACCTTCGTATGCACTGCTTCACGTCTGTCTGAAGTACACATCAGCTAACATATTATATATACATTAACATATATACATATACATTCCGACCACTTGCTGCGCAGTGAGCTAAGCGCCGGGAAGTTACTTTGTTTCAGTTACAAAGTTCAGTTGAAATGTGATTTATGTATTAAAATATTTTGTATAAATAAATAAATACTGACTATATTATTTCAAAGTTAACACTTATATGAGCCTTGGGCACAAATAAACTGTAAGGGTAGTTAATGTATATAACAAACGGATTCAATGTAAAAACTCTTTCCCTTAATGAATAGGATTTTGATCTCCCACAAATCAAACTTGGAGAAATGGTGAACTTTTTTAGCGCTGAATTACTCGGACTTTGTTAAGGAGTAGAACTCTTGGGTTCTCAGTTAAAAAATAACCAACGTAAAGCGATTTATATTTTTTCAAAAGGCTTCTAATATATAAATTACGAACAACGAATCGCTTTTAACTCAATGGTGCCTGCCTGCCTGCGTTGTGAGGCGACATTCAAACATTTTATATTTAAAATTATCCGTATTTGAAACGCCTTTTAGGATTATCCGACAAGGGCTGCCCTAATCCTAGATGAGGAATGTCATGGTTTAAGTGGAACACTGTTGGGACCTTAGCGGAGATTATCAAAACCTTCAAAGATATCTATTTATTTTATAAAATCCCTCGTTTAATGTGTCAACTAGGTTCTACTTAGAATGTTGCTCTTTCTATTATGAGACAGAGAGAAATTGTTACTTATATATAATTTCCGCAGCCGCGCTGGCAACACTGCCCTTTAAATAAGAACACAGTAAAGCTTTTCGACACAAACGTGCACCGCGGTGTTTAGATAATCAAGTCTTGAAATACTTTTCTTTAACAGTAATAACATTTTACATGTCAGTATGCAGCAGGAACAGTCTGCTGTGTAACCTCTCTCGCCATAGCAACAGATTTGCTCGGGTGGATTTGGTGAATGAAATGCCCATCAATGTTTACGGCACACCGTCTGATTGTGGCGGTAACCTGAGGTGGTAGGTTACAATTGTAATAGTATTCATGTTGGTTAAACACTAGGTATCAGCTCAATGCTCGTCGCTGCTAGAAATAAACAAAGAACGCTTATCTTCGACACCTGGTGTACTTGAATAACGCTAGTGGTTATTTCGCTCGGGTCGGCCGCGTACGTTGACAGTGTAAAACAAATTCGGAGCGATATCTTAACAGGTGGAAGGCCGGCCGCCTCTTCGCAAACGCGTCCGCAGATAGAGCACGTAGAGGTGGAGAAATTGCGGCGGAGTCGCTCCCGTTATATTTGCCGTCGGAAATATTAACGCTGCGGCGAAATTCTTAAAGACAACAACAAAGGCCAGAATGTCTAATTCTATTTGTATTATTAATAAAAAAATGATAATAATGATATATCCATGATCTAGGAACTAACTGACTGAAGTAACATCATAAGAAATTATTTATTTCACATAGGAAAACTTACAGCTTGTAACAGCAAAGAAACAACAGTAAGAGGCAATGGAGTACATAACATGTATCTTAATTTGCGATTACTCTTTCTGCGTTAACATTAAATAATGAATAGACAATATTAGGAACTCATTAGAAACTCATTTGATGACATCAGCGGATCTACATGGATTTGGTCAATCGGACGGTACACTTGAAACAAAAGTGCCAGAAACATCGCGCCAAGAGCACTGAACAAGAACTGAATGAACTGATTATTTTTGGCTGCTAAAGGATTCTTAGCTGATGATTGTATTACATAACTATTACTAGTCGAATAGTTCACTTTGTAGTTGAAGGTCCGAGTGCGATGCGATGTAAACTCCAACGGCTACAGTGAGCTATAATATTACAATCATTCAATCAGTATTTACCAATAGGGCTTTAACGTCATATTCAAAATGTAGGAAACCCTTGGATAGAATATTATTTGTCTTCAAACAATACTTAATCGTACGGACAAAAAGACATTTTGAATGTTTTGAGATTATGGTCTTTCATTCTATAGCGGATGGTTAGGATCTGAAGTTCCTAGATTCTAAATTCCTAAATTCTAGACGTTAAATCTCGTGTTTCACTCTTTTCCTTCCTTTACTGGTGCTTGAAGCGGTTGAATTCCAACATTCCTGACGCACTGTACGCCCAGTAAACTTTTAACAAGCACTTTGTATTTAAGCACAACGATTGTACTTCGGAAATATTTCATGGCTTTTATTATGTTTTGGACCTAATCGATAAGGATAAGGTGCTTTAAATCTTCCTTTGGCATTTATGTCAGTTGATTTACAACAGGGGCCAGTGGCGTTTACGGTGCTGCCATGGGTTTGTTCTACCGCTCGAGGTCCGTTAAATGGATTGGTTCTATCGTGTATACTCAGTTCGGTCAGTATATGTGCAATTCCCGAATGCTGCGCCACGTCTCCCCGGAGTTATGTCCGAGCGGACTTTAGAGCTATTCACCCGATATTTCAATAAAGCGTTCAAACAGAGCTGCTCTCATATCGGAATGCTCAGTGCATACTTTATTACATTTTTATTACTTTATTTAAAACGACACTCGCTTCGCCGGTCAGACTGAACTTTATTGATCAGTTTCCGCATCTATAAGTCCTTGATCCATTTTATTCAGAGATTTAGTGCTTCTAGCAGTAACAGACGTCTAAGTCCGATGCATTAGTTCCGTGCCCGTGCGGACAGATGATCAGACAGCATAACTTACGAGTCTGGATCCACTTACACTTGCTTTGTAACAGTTAAACGGGTTTTTAGAAATGTAGTGTGTATATCACAGTAGATCGGCTCCCCCAACTTATGTAAATAAAACGCTGCTGTCACGTTACATGACAGATTGCGCACAGTGGCTTGTCGTGATTGTCACGGCGAGGATGAAATCAAAACTCAGTTCAAGTTTATTTCACGTTCTTAGAAATAAATGTTAATTTTAAAGATAAAAAATGAACAGCAACCAAATACGCGTTAATAACTGACTTTTCTGTCTAGGGGCCACCCCCACCCCCACCCCCACCCCCACCGCCACCGCCCCACTCATCGCCGAGGATTGTTGCAGTTGGTTTAGATGTGTGGCGATTCAATATTTAAAGACATTGTTTACGCTTTTGAAGTGCAAATAACTTCATGTTTGTAGAGACCTGCTAAAACACATAACTGTTTTTGACAAGCAAATCTCTAACTTTCGTTATCACTAATTACACTTAAAAAGTCAGGACTCTATGTTAGATGTTCAGCTACTGTTGGTGGGGCTCGTGCACTAGCACTTCGACATTGTCCTTCGCCCGGTAGCACTGTAAAAACATATTTTCAGTTTAAAGGAAGTTGTGTTTGTGATGACGATTAAACTATGTAGTGTAGGATAACAGCTGTGCGCAGCGCTGCCGGCTGATTACGTCGCTCCGTTATATAAAGAGGAATCGGTGGCATAGTTGCATAGGTTGAGAGTGGAGGTCACTGAACTGCTCACGAACGAAATTAGCTAATTAATGAGAATGGGTTTGCTGACGCAGGCGGTGGGGTGAGCACGCTGTGCGCGGTCCGCCCTGGTGGCCGCGCGGCTCCATTCTGAAGTCATATCGCGTTTGTGTATATACACTGTTTTGTGTAATCTACTAGCCGAATTCAGTTCTTCATCGGCGACCAGCAGCTCGGTCAGTTCCAGCACGCGCCTGACTCGCGTAAATACGAGTGACAAGTTCAGATTTATCATTTTCGTATTAACTTATATTTGCAAAATCACTTAATAAATATTTACTGATGGTAGCGTTACACGCAGCTCCCGCGTCTACCGCCTAATGTGTTCCGGATTGAAGGTAGTTGTAGCTAGTGAAATTACTGGGGTAACTTGACAATATCTTAAGTCTCGCAGCGACTAATACAACATGGTTCTGTGTATAGTATCCTATCTGGCGCCACCTTCTTGTGGACAGACGCGTCACTTACCATCAAGCGAACTGCACATCATATCATATTCATCGTCTCGTCGTTCCATTGTATAATATATATATATATATATATTAAAGACAATTCGCAGATAGGGAATGATTAAAATCAAATAAACGCAAATGAAACCGCAATCTGTCGGAAGTTTGGAGTAATCTAATGAATGCATCTTGTGTACGTCGTAGAGCTCAGTATCTGGAGCAACTTTCCCAGTCGGAGACCACGCAGATATGCACTCTGCGTGAACGACTCGTGAAGGGTAACGAAGACATTTAGTCGTTAAATTCCATTTGGAATAGTGGAGAGTGGAGAGTGGGGTGCGGCGGCGCTGCCTCCCCGGCCGAGACCCGACCCTCGGATCAGGTTTATTAGTGCCGACCGGGGAATTATATCTAGTTTTGCTTCAGACGAGCACGCCATTGACCTGGAAAATTGTCAGCGCTCGCGGGCGGCGCGGCGCCGAAAGAGACTTGCAAGAACACTTGGCACTTTTTTATATTTTTGTATTTTGCAAGACAGCTTCTTTATAAGTTCGGCCGCCGGTCGCCGGTCGCGGAGGCGGAGGCGGAGGCGGAGGCGGGGACGGGGACGGAGGACAGGTTGATATTTGTTTTATTCAAAAGTTGCTTGTAGGCTTCAATAAAAGCGAAAACACTCAGAGATACATCACACGTATCGATCACAATATAAATCGTTAACATTGGCGGCGCGCCCTCACCCCGGCGCCAAGCGGCGAGCGGCGAGCGGCGAGCGCGTGTAGCCGACACCCCGGCGGTACCCGCGCGGCCGACCAGTTCATTTAGCCGTCGCACGCGGGTACACAGCGACACCATGCAATGCCTTAACAAATAAGACGTTTAGTTTGGTTAGCTACGTCTATATCGACGTTGCATCGCACATGTTTAACAATCCGCAGCGACGCAGGTATATACGAGCACTCTCCCGCGGCGACCGCATTGCGTATTGATGAAGATTTCTGTTCTAGCCTTTACTTTACTCGCAGGTTCGTCTTAACTTGAGACTACTCTAGAAATATTTCATAGCAAAGGTTGCGTTTTGTCCGCAAAGTATAGACAGCAGGCGCACATAACACTCGGTCGGGCCGCGGACCGAGTGTTATTTCATAATAAAGGACCGCCACTGACCTAAAATTCCAAGCATTAGATCAACCCGCATCCATTACCGGGGAATGCTAAAACTGGAATATTTTATCGGCGCTCATTTAGATTGCGCCGGACGATTAAGGGTTTGGATGGCATCGCATTGTGCTCGCACCGGTCAGTGAGGTTCCGTGCTACTCTCGATTAAGAGTAAACTGGATATACGTGGTCTGATTGAAGGTCCATCGCTTTGCAGGTCTGACCTACCTACGTATGGCACGCCATGGCGCGTGGGCTGGTCCTAATTCTTGATGTAGACAGGGCTGCAAGCTACAGCGGCTCTTACAGCTCATCTGACACTGGGCTCGTGGACCCGGATCCACGGCCTGAAAAGTGGGCTGGTCGCGCCAGCTCCGACGGACCCTGGCGGAGCCCGGCGGGGCCACTTTATGAGCGAGAGCGCGCTAAAGCGGACGGTAATCCGCCCCGCATTTTCGCCTCTCCGCCATAATTTTAAGTTTACGACACTGATAAAAGGTGAAACGGGGTTCAGCGAATTTCAAATGAGACGGGATGAAAGGCTGCCGCGCTATCAACATTCACTTTGATGTCGCGCGGGTCGGGGACGAGCCGGGACGGGCCCGCGTGCCTCTTAATCCGCAACCACTTCGCGATGACATCACCGCTCACGCACTTGAGTACTACTCCAAACTATTTCTCACTCGCGAGAGTCATCGTTCAAAAAAATTGTGGTAGGTCCCTGCCGCCGGAGACAGTTCCGTCTGAAAGCTTGCCACAGCCATTAGCAATACAGTGGTAACAAGTATCAACATCTATGTACGAGAAGCGCAGTAAGCAGTACATGCACACTGCACACTGCACACTGCTCATTGGGTTTGAATGTGTGTTCGCGGCTAATAACGCACCACTGAACCTGAATTTTTAGAACCTGTTTGATCTGCTGCTGTGTTCCGTGAGTCAATACGTGAGAGCCAGACTAAACCAAGTGGTCTTGGCGCTGTCTGTTAGAAGTTTTCCCTGTACGATTTCATTACAGCCTGTTGAAATGATCGCAGAACAAAGTCGGCACAACATTTCTATCTATATTTGAAGCACAAATTAGGTTAAGGTCGTGAGAAGTGGAATAGTCGACGCTGCACTCTTCCGGCGGGCTGGTGCGGGGGAAAAAAACAAGTATAAAAGAGGTTTAATTAACGCTTTATACGAAACGTGCAGTAGTGCCGTTGTCAGCGCGACCCTTCAGAAAAATTCAGACGATCGGGGGAATAGTCGAATAAAAAGGCAGCATTAAAACTTTCTCAGCTGGGGGAAGTGGGCCGGCGATGTTCCTCCCTTGGGGTTGTAAAAGCCACCGGTATTGTCCGTGAAATTGGATGTTTATGGCTGGATACGTTTCTATTGCAGGGAAAAGAAATATTTATGAAAGATAATATAAATGTGCGCATAAAACATTGAAGTATATTATACGGTGGGCAATAATGTTGATGTGCCGGCCCCCGGCCCCAGGCCCCCGGCCCCTGGCCCCTGGCTGCGGGTGACGCAGTGGCAAGCCTGCTCCTCCGGTTGACCCTGCTGCTAATGAGGAATTCAATATTATAGCAGTACTTGATTAGGATCCATCGAAGTGCACTAGGTAAGCGTGCATCGGTCCTCAGTCAGCACTTGAGCTGCACTCCGCCGCGTCCAACAAAGTACTGACGGGAAGTTGCTTTATCTTTTGCCGGCGGTTTCGTGGCTCTCTTGACTTGATTAATCTCGCAAACTATGTCAAGATAACATTAGTTTGGGACGTTTATAGCCGAATACAGCTTTACGAGCGGAATACCCGCTACACCGCTACCTCACTGCCTCACTGCCTCACTACCCGCCGTCGGTATCCGGCATTAATCGGTTCATTTATGTGTCGAATCAGGAAACTACCGGATGCCGTGCCATGCTCGACGTAAGTCTCGGCGCCTGCATTACTAGGCGCGGACAGTATATAGGGAATAAACTATTAACCGATGATCATTATTATTTACGTACATATTTTCAACGAGAATTCTCTTTATTATCCGTCTCATTATCGGTACGACTGCGCCGCTGCATGCTGCTGCGGTACAACCTATTTTTCTACTCTTCAATAAATGTTGGCTGACACGACGTCTGCATAGATTAGTTATTAATCAACCTGAAATTAAAGAAAATCATTATTAGATATTTTTTTATTGTGCTATAAAACCTACACGAAATGGCGGGACTTGCACGGGGTGCAGCAAGTACTAAGTTATGTATGTCCTAGTGCCAAAATGTTCTACTCCGTAGCACTCGCTACGAAACTTTTTCTCAGCAGATCTTCACTTAGCGACGTAGGGGTGGGCGGGCTATGGGGGGCGAGGGTTGCGGGTTGCGTCAGCTCGTTAATTACACCACTTATAAACATGTTCTTTTGGCAAGTACCCGTGAGGTCGGCCCACGCTCTGCACCTACTTTATTACAGAAAATGCTACATGCTTAAGTTAGTATAAGTCTTAGTTTTTTTTAACAAATCTGATATGTATGAAAAACGTTGATTTTTCACATCGCTATAAAATGAACTTTTAATCGAATATTATGATAGTGAATGTAATGTAACAGTTATGCATTAATTGGGCGCGACGTTGTTAATGGGAAAATCTGTTTAGAAGATTATAAATGAATAAACTTTCAGCACTGAATTGCTTGCAACCTTGACTTGGTTCTCGTGAACTGACCCGCGAATACTTACTACACTACACTCATGTCATGCAACGGAATGCTATAGTTAATGAACATATTGAACATGAATATAATGCCAAACGTGGAAGTCACTGGATGCAGGGGTGCATTATTCCGTGGGGTAAACATTTATATTGAGAAAAATTTATATTCAATATTTATGTATTTACTCGAGGATGTTGAAGGTAATGAAGTAGAAAGAAAGAGACCTAATAGAAACAATCAATTTCTTTGTTAGTTCCAAAGCGAAATTTAAGAAAAAATATGGGAAAAAGAAAGGTTCACGGGTAATTTAAACTCTACGTATATTTCCTGGTAAGTTTTTGATCTACGTTGAAGTACGTTAGGGGTGACTCCGGCCAACACTCCTCGAGAAGCTGATCAATGCGATATATGAAGCAAAAGTAATTGATCGATTTAGGATGCAGTTCATTCTATTATACAAAAACCCATAAGAATATAAGAACAGAAGAATAAACTAAGAGGATCATGAGATGTGACTATAAAGTACAAGTTGACAATAACGAGAGTATTTGTTAGTACTTATACTTTATTTCACCACCACCTGTATGGGCGCGAGTGCCGCCTTCAGAGGCAAGAGGGTGCCGCATCGCGGGAGTCATGTCGTTACTGCTAACTGCTCAACGGTGGTAGAGGAGATGGTTGAAAAATCCTTTACAAATATATTTTTATGTTTCACCAGGTCCCTTTGGAGTCCACTAATGTAATCTTAAGAGCCGTATTAAAAGAATCCCCCGGGGGCTGCGAGCGCGCAGTAAACAAGGTGCTCGGGGCCCGTTATCGCGCAATCGTGAGCCGCTTCCTGTTATTTATCGCCGCAGCAGCAGGCATTACGCTTTTTACATTAACAATACCCTCGCCCCCAAATTATTTTGTGATAATTCAAACCGCGAGAGCCTTCTTAGCCGGAAGACGATTCTGATACAGATCTTATTATATATAAATATCTTAAATCTTAACGCGATATCCACTTTGAGATTTGTTTTTAGCAATGGATTCTTTTCGTTTACATTTACACAGGGAGGCTGGGGGCTGGGGGCTGGCGGCTGGGGGCGGGGGCTCGCGACGTACTCGGGACCGTGAACATACACAGGTCTTACAATTAATTAAAAAAACCTTTAATTTAATTAATAGTAAAAGGGTGCAAAAAGCGCGCTGGGGCCCAGCGCCCGACGAATCATTTCCGCCGGACGCGATCCGATTGCGATTGGTTTGTTTTTGTTACAATTCCTTTAGCTGAACCAAAAATGCTAGATTTTCATTACAAAAGGTTTGTGCGCCTTACAATATTTTATCTTACCTCTTATTAGACGTAAATATAAACGTCACGTCTTACGTAAACAGCCCGCCTAATGCTCCCTCCTGCTGGAATCAGCGCCTTCTCTCTGCGGGAGGCCATTTATCCATCCCGCTGGCCAAGTGCGTGTCGGTGTATGTCATACGTTCTGCAGCATGTGGATTTCTTTTACCACCACTCTCTCTCTCTCTCTTCCCCCCCCCCCCCCCCCATTAGCCACTCTACGCGGTGTCGCGTTTATATTTTAGTGTAACGTTGTACTTTGCAGACGCCGCGATTAAATCCCGGGCACGCGCGCAGGTCTCCAGGCGTTACGTGCAAATGGCTGTTTCCGGAGGTGTATTTACAAATCTTCTTTTTTCTCCGCCGTCGCCGAATTCGCAGAGTATTAAAGCAGTTTCGGGCGCCACTTTTTATGTAAAGAAGGAATAATGTGACGCTGCGATGTGCGTGCCGGATAACCGGTCGAGATAACCTAACGCGCGGCTCGGCCGCGTTACGCGTCGGGCGGAATAATTTGACGCACCGCTAAAAAAAAGAGTGTTGTAACTTAAGCACCTCTTTAAAAAACAACTGACTTTGTTTATCTACAAGGCCTTGCCTACTACATCCATCGATGGTACGAGCAGGTCACCGCATTCACTGGGCCCGCAACAGTGGCCGCGCTTCTAAAGAAGCTGAAACCTGATTGAGCGAAGGACATGAAATTTAGGAGACCAACAACGAATGTAATGAAGCACCGCCAGACACACGGGATTACGGAGTGTTTGTATAGACAAGACGCTACGACACTTAAGTCCGGACGAAACACTAATCTCGACCTATATTTAGTAATATTAGAAATCCGTGGAACCTAAAATGCGACCGACATCCTAAGTGCACAGTAATGCACGTTCAGGAATTCAGACGGTTGACGGAATGTCATCACTTGTACGCGATGTTCGCGGGGAACAGTACGGGCGGCGATGCGGCAGGGGCAACTCAAATTAATTTGTGTGCTCTATCAATGGTAACGGGATTCCTTTGAGCTGCCACCAGCTGCCACCAGCTGCCACCAGCTGACACGCGTGCAAGTGTTACGGGTTCCACACTTCACATAAATTATTAATGTATCGCCCTGCGTAAACATTATTCAGTACACGAAAGCGCGTGCGCGTGCGCGTGCGCGTGCGCGTGCGCGTGCGCGATTCACGTAGCAACAGCGTGATGTGTGTAGACGTTTCATGTGGACACACACATACATACATAGAAAGGTTTTGATTTCCAATTATATATATATTTTTTTTATTTGTAGTAAAATCGCAACACACACAAAGTCCGCTTGTCCGTGTAAATAAGACGCGTGAGTGCCACGCGCCAACTCGCACCGTCTCGCCTAGCGACATTACGTACTGCAAACGGAAGCTGCGGGTAAATGTGTCCAGTGTACAGTGCTAACTTGGTTGGTTGTACTAAAAGAATAGTTTACTTATTATTAAGGAGCGTTAGTAAATATCATTGTTGTGTTTAGATAGAAACGGTGATCTGAACCGGTTGAGGTTTGCGCGTGCGGTGAGAGACGGTTGCGGTGCGACCGCAGCCGTCCCCGCGCCGGCCCCAGCGCCGGCGCGGGCGACGGCTGCGGTCGGCCGCGCGCTCTCTGGCACCTCGCTGCTGCGATGCTGTAAATTCGCCGAGGAATTGCGGAAATGCATTAACGTCCAGCATTGCGAAAACAACACGTTAAGACGGCGGTAACGAGGTTTCAAAATCTATCATTTCCGGTGTTTCTATAGCACCTTGAAATAACCACCTCTGATTGGAATTGTAGGTATATTATTCTTCTTAGTGAACAGTTGAATAATAGATCCGTTTATCTTCACCAGAGGTACAAAGTGCCGCCAATTCGCCGCAGCAGTACTTGCGCTATTTTGACACGTGTTCAGTAGTGTCTACCTTCAGATGGTCGTGGGCGGGGGGTGATCAGTAAGATGATACTTCTAAATTGTCGCATCGCCTAATCCGAGCCAACAACGTCGCATCCGCAGGAACAAGCCGGACGTAAACAAACGTAAGCAAATGTAAACAGGTTCGTCTGCAGCGACTCGCTGAATGCCTGATTTAAAAAAACACTTAAAAATAACACAGTGTTTTATACACTGTTGGCATTTCAGCCCTTATAAAGGGGGGGGGGGGGTGGAGTGAACGTTAAACTTCGTTACAAACGTTATTTATGTATAAAAACAATTTCCGCTCCCGTGAAGCACAAAACTAACATTGCTTAAATCGCGAAATAACCATCCCTCGTGAAAATAATAAGCTAGAAGTTAGATTATACATATGTATATGTATACGTATATGTGTTGGTTGTGTTGTGTTAGTTGGTACTTTTTTGTTAAGACGCCTAGTTATCGTATGATTTGACAGTTACCCCTTGACGCATTCATTCACTACGATGCTGTCATTCTCACTGTTACAAGGCTGCGTGTGAGTGAGACCGTCTCCCCGACGTTTTCACGTCACTCTGCGTGAGTGCGCTCGATATCGGCGAGCCCGGAGCTGCGGAGCTGCGGCGGCGGAGCGGATCGGTCGGCGGGCGCGCCGGCGGCCCGGCACACCAGCTATTGCGCGCGCTGTTTACGAAATCCTTTGAAGATAAATAAAGGTATTTCTACAAGGATCGCTCTGCCGGCGACCTGCGAACTTGCATTAACATGTTCAATTCAAAACAATTCTCTAATTTAAACCAAATCGATTGCGTCCAAATGTTACTCAATCTTTAGGTAACGGACCCTCATAGCGATCATAAAGATTTTATTAACGAATGATATTAAATGCTATATAATGATAAAAAAATTCTGGAAAACTAAAGGTGAGAAGAAGAAAAAAGTCACGGTTGGGGAATATCAGGGAATGGACTGGCATGTCTGGGGCGTCCGAATTGTTCCGCCGAACAACAAACAGGAAGAGCTGCACAACGCTGATCGCCAACCTTCACTAATCATCAACTAGGCACTTTAAGAAGAAGAATGATGTAACTAGATGAATTTATTAGCGACTTTACAACTTGATCCCAACGTTATCCTTAACATGAGAGCGATGTGTGGAGATCAAGGAACGATGTTGATACGCGGATACCCGTGTGCGCAGACCAGGCGGCCGCGGCCATTTCCACCCGCAGCAATATCCGTGGAGAATATTACAATTTGTATGTTTCGTAACTTAAACATGTAATATTAATATTAAACGCGGCGGACTCGTTTGTATGCATGATTTACTCCCGCGATATTACCTCCACGCTGCGCATTGGTACCCAATAAAGTAGATTTACTGCAGCACTTCCACCTGGGATCCCGAACCGAGCGCGGGGCAATAATGGGAAGCGCGACTTACGCGAGTGTACTCGCAAGTGGGCATACGTTGCGCGGCTACCACTGCTGGGATACGGAACGGAGCTGTAACCGTTTGTATCGCGACTCTACTTGAACCAATTGTACACAGTAGTTGCTGAAATAGTGCCCGGGTTGCCCTTAACTCGTCGCATTCATTCCACAATCACGGAAATGTTGAAGCTATCATTTGTACGCTCTATCGTGTTCGAGCGCTCGGAAGTTGAATGTCTGCATACAACTTTTTTGTAGAGAGAAAGATGTTGTTAGAGCGCTGGGAAGACTGAAAGCCCAGACTTCTACGTTACTAGAAGCTGGTTAGTTTGAAGAGTCGTCTGGCGTAGCAGTGTTAACGAGTCTCCGTACCCATAACTGGTGTATTTACAAGCATTTCGTCTAGCAGAACGTAATTACTTCAGTACTACTTTCATACATCTAGTTATTCTATGATTATTATTGTAAAAATCGTTTCCCTCAACGTGCACTTTATTATCTAGTTTCTATATTCGATAACAAGTTCCAGTGCTTCCACTAAAATATATCTCCCCATTTTCCGATAGAGGTGTTCGCCGGGACACATCCATTAATTATAAACAAACAACAACTAAGACTGCGGCCTTAGTGGAAGACTTAGGGAGGTGCGCCTGAGGCAGCCGCCGCCTAGCCCGCCGGGAGCTAAGATACCTTAATCCGGGATGACTATTCGCCGCAGCCGGCGAAGCCCCCGCTGAGCACTGCCAAAGCCCCCGACGTGATTACACGATACAGTTATTTTACACGCGCACCACTCCCGAATCTCAGGGCACACGGGCACGCGGGCACGCGGGCACACGGGCACGCGGGCACCTCGCACGTAATGTCTAGCTCGAGTAACAAAACATTAAAACAAAATAATTAACTTCATTATTTATATTATATTATATGAAGAAACCGAGACATATTTCGATGCGATGGTCGCGAGCTGCGGAGATGATTTATTTCAAACAAAATTGTTGTTTATTTCGAGTATTTTAAGCTTCTGAGTAAAATGTTGTATCGTAAGACATGATAAACTTTATGATACGCATTATGTTTGTAAGACAACATGTTTAAACAATGGGAGCTAATAAAATAACAAGTTAATGGGGTCGTTAAGTGTTGGCGTGTTTGAACTAACAATTTAAACTAGCTCGTGACGAGGGTATACCGAAAGTTGCCTTTTTGCCAGGACGCCCGCTTTACATGTTTAACATATCAGCGCTGACGCTTCCAGGTCCGCTGCATTTTATTATAAACTGATTTGAGACCATTTTCTAATAGTTTCCCGCACGACGTTGGAATCTGTGCCGATGGCAGCCCTTTCCATTTGAGCAATGTCTGCGAGTATAAACGCTCGCTTTGCCCTCTAGCACTTTAGAATTTGACTTGCACATTAGCTAACAGTCGCAATCGTATCTAGTGGGACTACCTTTAATAAAAAAGGTTAAGGATATGAACAGGTAACAATTGTAAGTATTTATTTACGTATTTGTATGTGACGGCGCCTCGTCCGGTGTTTGTGTCGGTCGACAGCTCTACGTTGCGCGCGCGCGTCTCTCCTTAGCGCGAGGTGTAATCTCTCACTAGACCAGTTGTAACCTTCGGGCCTTCGGTACTTGCCAGTTGAAGATTCACAATATTTTATAGTGGTGGTAACCGTTGTTATGGTACAGCTAGCTGCTGCTAGATGGTAATCAAGAATTGCGATTGTTTAAATTTAAATAAAACCGAGCAGGTGATGCGTACACGCGTGCCCGCGTGCCCGCGTGCTGCACGTCTGCTGTACGATACAAACTGACTGAAAATCCGCGAGTGATTCAAAGCGACGTGAAATGAAATGAAACCCGTGACGGGCATTACGGGAGACCGTTTGATCAATATTTTCGTGCGTCACATTCAATTAGCTGAGCCGAAACACAGCGGCACATCAAACAAACGCTCGGCTCGTTTGAGGCCGCCGCCCGCCGCCCGCCGCCCGCCGCCCGCTGTATCATTCGTGTCATGTGGTTAATGGGCCGCTACGTGAGCTCCGTGCGCCGTGCGCCGTGCGCCGTGCTCCGTGCTCCGTGCGCCGCTGGCACGAGATCCATGTTTCACCTTCTGATGGACGATTTACTAGTATTTGTTTTGTGCTATGATTAATAAATATCTCATAATTGCTATTAATTGAAGATTTTTAGTAATACCAAAGAGGTTAGTCAGGGATAGAAAACATCTGATAAGGTAATTTCGGTATCGAATCGCCACACGCCGCTGGTGACCTTCTCGTTACGGACGGGTTAAGCAATTAGCCGCTGCGCCACGGAGACTTGCAGTATTTATTAACTTACTACTTAAATACTATATTTAAAGAGTAAAAGTACATTTTACTTACCAACCTACAGAGTAAGGACAAGAAACTCGAGTCGGAGCGGTAAATACCTGAATGAGATGATACTGATGACTACGAGTTGCGTCGCCAACAAGCTGTCGGCCGGCCGGAAGTCAGCAGAAGATAATTTTTATGTTAATTAAATCGTTTGCAATTAGAGGCGGAGCGCCGGCCGCGGAGGGCGCTGCTGTCACCAATTTCCAATGCCTGCTCGCTGCCCTGGCCGGCCGCGCTAATTCCATTCCGCTTCTGCTGAAGACTTCTCATTACTCAAGAAGCAATAAGCAAAATAGCTTTTTGCCTCTTTTATTCCAACCGTTCGTTACTTTCATAAATGCAGTGTAAACAGTTCTCTATATTTATGACGGTACGCTTTGTAATCATTTGGTTGTACGTACTAGCAATGCGGCCGTCGTGACTCTCGGTCTCGTTTCACATTATTGACGAGCCGTCATCTTCCTATTCGTCATTAACGTTCGTGTCGTATCCCTAATGCGTGTGTGTAAGTGGTGCGGGGCAAAGTGGAGAGGGTAGAAGGCTCTGTGAATCCACCCCGTGTAGTACACTCCGCCGGCGATAAATCACCGAGTGACCGTCCTCTCCGCCAAGTTCTCCTGCGGAAGCCGGCTCGGCCTTATCGTCGCGTGTTCCTCGGACTCTGCGCGATCCGCTGTCGATTCTCGTCAGCGTGATGTACTGCGTCGGTGGAATTTGTCTGTAGCTTTAATATTGTCGTTGATAATGTTTCTTTTTTGTTTTTGTTGCTTTGTTTCAAGTGGAAGAACGTTTAAATGGAACTTGATTGCAAAGTTGTACATGATTAACTCATCAGAAGTTATACATGATAAGAGCAAAACTCTCGTGTACTGGTAAGCGATGCACCCGTGCGGTAATGATAAACCGTTAATTAAGAATGTTTTCGTAGCATACGTAAGATATTTTACTTGGCAACTTTATTAGGATTTAGCTAATTTCATTAGGAACATCGTTATATGGGTGTCCGAACCAAACATGTCAACAGATTGGCGACAGAGATACGCGATGCGGTAGTGGCAGATGCGCCGATACAGTCCCTGGCTGAAGGTGAAACACCATAAAAAAAAATGCATAGACGTTGACTTGCTCCCACTGGAGCTTTACTACGCAATCTACTTTTACAGCTACTAAAGGGCGATGAGTCGGATGGAGAACTAGAGTCAGTTGGTGCGAGAGAAGCGCCGGGGAATCAGTTTGTATCGGTGCGGCTGCGCTCGGTGCGGCCGGGCAGCGGCGCCGCGCGGGCTCGTCCCTTGATTGTGTTTAGATTTTAATGTCTGAAGAAAATTGAATTTGAAGATCTGCAGGAGCATCAGTGGATCGAGCTGTATCTAGATAGCGATCTTATCCATTGTTCAAATACTATCTCGTTCCAGTTTTGCGTGGAGTAGTTTGAGGAGCATTGATTCCGCCCCGGCCCGGCCCCGCGCGGCCCCGACCGGCCCCGACCGGCCCCGACCGGCGCCGTCTCGCGGTTACTTCGTCTTAATAATTTAATCAATTTTTTCTGCAAGAAAACGGATGGAAATTAAATTAAAATCAAGTTAAGGTTAAGGTAAATAACAGTAAGGACGTTTAGTTTAAAGTTAATATTGATTTAAAGGGTTTCGAATAAATATTAAACGACGTGTACCGGTCAACCCCCCGTTCGCTATGAATATTTAGATATTGGTAATACCATGCTGGCAGGCGGGGCGGGCCGCTCGCCGCTCGCCGCTCGCCGCTCGCCGCTCGCCGCTCGCCGCTCGCCGCTCGCCGCTCGCCGCTCGCCGCGTGCCTCCGAGTGTTTGATTGAGCAAGTTGTACAATGTAACATGTAACACTAGACCGGAGCGCACGCACGTGCGTACTTACACATTTACTTTAAAGTGAAAAGTTTCTCTTTAATGAAATGATAAGACAATACTTTCGTTATCGCAACTTCCTTGCGATGATATTGCTTACTACTGAATGAGCACAAATAGTTTGTACAGTTGTTTATCTAAAGTAGCTCGCTGGCCTAATGGTTACAGCGTGCGGCTTTCATTCCGAAGGTCGCGGGATCAACCCGCACACTGATATCATCTTTGTGTGTGTGTGTGTGGGGTGGTCCCAATAAAGTGGCAACAGGCTCGCCCCCTGTTACATGGGACGTAATCTGACCACATCTGGCGAAACGTGGGTGGTTTATTCACCTCTGCCTACCCCTACTGGGAAAAAGGTGTGACAATATAAAAAAAAAAAAAATTGTTTATCTAACTGAATTTGTATACACGTACCCGCAGTAGTCAGCAGGCGGGCCGCGCTGTGCTGTGCTGTGCTGCCCCGCGCCGCGCCGCGCCGGTTACACCGATAAACCCGTTTGTCGCGCCCGGCTCCACGAGCCATTGCCACGCGCGCATTGTTCCCGCGGAGCCGGCGGCGGCAGCTGGCTGCCCTGTGTCCTACCTGACCCTACCCTACCCTGTCTACAGTTTGTGAGAACAAGTTTCACTTGCAGAGCGTCTCCGCTTGTACCGCAGTTTATCCAATTTCACAAATATTGTTTTGTGTAAACATCAACAACATTATGAATTGTAAAATGACGCAGTCGCGGAAACTTTAACCGTCGCGCTTCCGGCGCAGTGTCTTGGAAATCGGGAGAATATTAAATTTTGTACTAATGTTATTTATCTTTCTATATATATATATATATATATAAGTAAATAGGTTTTTTAAGTTCGCAAATCCCGTGTGTCACTAACGAACGTATCGACACGGCGATATAAGCATTCAACGCGGAATGATTAATACATTTCATAGATTTCATCTTTCATCATTTTATTTCTAATTAACTTTGTAAAGATGTTCATTTGGTATTATTTATTCGGTTGCTATAGTAACGGTTGTTATACAAAGTAATTTGCGGTTGCTCTTAAGGAATATTTCATACAAATTGCAAGTCTATTTTTTTATTACGCAGAGCTACGCGGGCGGGGAAGAGCTAGTAGATGTAGTAGAGTAGTAATCTTTGCTATCAATGTTAACGAATTTTAATACTTCCGTGAAAGGTATCATTTGAACAATTATTATTCATAAAACTATTTCAAATGTATTGTCGACATTAGTAAATAATACGTACGAAATAATCCAAGGACAATTTGTTGAAAATAATTGAATATCCTCGCCCAAGACGAGACAGCAGCGATTTCAATTTGTAGCCGGCTCGCACTGGAACATGACAATTACGTCGCTCCCGACCGCCGAGTGGTCACTCGGAGCAACCCTCGCACCGCCCCTATGAATATAATATCACCACTTCAGTTAGACGTCCGCCGGAAATGGGAAATGATTGTAATTCGTGATTGGGTCCGCGCGGAGCAGAGCAGGAAGTAACGCACGAGGCGGCAACGCTGGTTGTTAAAGAATGCTTCATACTCGCATGATCTGGTTATAATAAATCAACAACAACAACAACAAAACAAATATTATCATTAAGAGTTACAGGCGCGATTCCATAAGCAAAAATGTATCCACTCCATTACGAACGGTCTGGTTTTTGTCATTTCTTAAACACTTGTCGTAAGTTAATTGTCATAAAATTCCATTACACTCTGATTTCGGCCGAGGGTTGGAACTGAAACTATTTAATGTGTCGGTACCCGGTGACGGGGAGGACGGGGCGGCGGTGGTGGTGGTGGTGGTGGTGGTTATGACGTCGTCTCAATTTGCTAATGTAGATTAGTCGCTTTGAGATTCTTGTTGAATAAACAAAACTTGTAATTACAACATCTTATTACTAAAGTTAAAGTTAAAGGAAATCCCTCTCAACTTATTCCCAATTCATAACTGCAATGTGTACTTTGGCTTTAATTGAAATCTTAATTAAAATCCCCACGCCAAGTATTTACCAGATTCACGTTTGCTTAAATCAATTATAACACATTTATTACAACTTTATACATATAGAACCTGGGCCCCTTTGAGAGGAGATAGATGGTGTGGATTAGATTACTGCGGCGACGGCGCGTGCGCTGCGTGCGCTGCGTGCCCCGCCACCACCCGCTGAACTGCACGTCAACTCATCCGGCTGCAGGCAACTTATTACGTACAAGTTCAACAGCCAGTTTACATCCCCACTGTCGAGGCGCAGGCCTGTCCTCAATACGAGGGCGATGGGCCACAGTCACCACGGGGGCCCAATGCGGATTGGTGACTTCACACACGCACACGCACACGCACACACACACGCACGCACGCACGCACACACACACACACACACACACACACACACACACACCGACACACACACACACACACCTTAGAATAAATTCTAATTCATGTGCGGGTTTCCTCGCGATGTTCTCCTTCACCGTTTGTATCTCGCTGTTGTAAGTTAAGTTCACAAATGTACATAACTTAAATATTAAAGTCTACGATACCTGCCGGGACTCGAACCCGCGTCCTTCGGAATGAAGGCCGCGTTATCTAACCGTTAGGCCAGTGCGGTACCATATAGAAAAAAATATTGCTGAATTTGAAAACAAGAGCAGATATTTGTATATGCCGGTGGAGCTGCCGCCGTCCGCGCATGCGCGCGCCGGCCAATGGCGGTTTAATTGACTGCGGAGCGTTACATTCGTTACTGTCGATTTCAAATAACAGTTAATTTTAACCGAAAACGTTTTGGTACGTCTGGTTGTCTATCCGCTTAGGTAGCTAGTACATTGATTGTTTTGGTTCTACATCCTTATTATTATTTATTAACATCGTATGGCACCAAGATGGACAAAGGGCATCCCCAGCGACTCTCCGTCGCGCTCGGTCTTGGGCTTCACCCTTATTTTCATTCTACGTCTCCCCGATCTTCTCGCCTCGACTGCTACCGTGCGGCGCTACGTCTGTCTCAGTTTTCCCTGCAGATTCCAATCAAGCCAGGCGCTTGAAAATATATATTATATTCCTCTTATACTTCCTTACTTAAGCCTCCTCCTAATAGTTTCTATCGTATGGTGTCTTTTGTGTGACAGCAACTTTCGTCAATTATAATCGACCGCTCCACGGTCGGCATGGGGATGGTGATCGCTTCTACGTTACAAATAATTCACTGTACACCCCCCCATTTTGTAAAAATTAAACGGAGGCGCAACTTTACCATTACTGTTTGTTTATACAGGCTGTGATACATGAATGAATAGGAATTCGTTATTATCGCCTTGTTTGAAGTTAACACAAACACGGCATCCGGTGCCGGCGGGGTGCCGGCGTGGTGCTGCCGCCGCCGCCGCCGCTGCCAGTTCCTCCCATTCCGTGTAGCGCGCAGTTTTGTGTTTGCTCAAGCCTCCCGCTATCTCTTCGTTATTTACGTTACAAACAATCTACCTGTAACAATTAAACGCGTAAGGTATAACTTAGACCCTCGAGTGAGGATTGCAGATAACAAAACTGCAAAAAATCACAATATTGAAAATTTGGATTTCAAATGATATAATCATCATCATCATCAGCCGACAGACGTCCACTGCTGGATACAGGCCTCCCCAAACGATCTCCACAGCGATCGGTGCCGCGCTGCTTCGCATCCAGTCCCCTCAAATGATATAATGGTATATATTAATTTAAAAGGACCTTACCGATGATTTGGCATCTCGGTGTGGCTCCTAATTGAAAGGTTATCAAAGCGCACACACACAAGCACACGCACAAATATGTGTCCACGTGCAGGTTATCTCAATGGTAAGGAGGCCGTTCAGACCGTTGTAAAACTATTTGGAGTTCAATTGAAATAATTCATTAGTTCGTATTAATGATCGGGGTGAATTTTGATAACAAAATTTCGTTCATTAAAATTTACAAAGACAATGAATAGTCAAACAGTTGAATTCAGATCGGGGCAAAAGATGGGTCCCAAATCTCATTGGTGAGCGGCTCTCCTGAAATTCGCAATTATCAATCTGGTGACGTCTCCCGAGCAGCCGAGGCTCACAATTATCTGGCGGCTTCAGGGTGGAATGCGACAATTATCCTCCTGCTCGAGTATTAGTGGCCTCTTGAAATATAACCGCAGAGGTTTCCCCGGGGACGGGCGCCGCATTCCGGGCCGGTGACCGTCACCGCTTGCACCAATTATCATATACTTGATGTGTAATTACAATCTCATAACTAATGTACATAATAATTGTAAGCTACAGAAACGCGGGAGGTTCGGTAGAAGTTATAGGCGGTATAGGTACGCGTGATATGTTACGATGTACACTTGCTTAACGCGATAGGTATTCGTAAAGTAGCGCTTCGGGGCACGAACACTTTGTTGGCCGAAGTCCCAGGAAAGTTTCGCCGCGGAGAACTGTGATTAGCTGTTGCGAGTCACCAGCAGCGAGGGAGAGGCGATCGTGTAGAGCACACACAGCACACTGCACACTGCACGCTGCACGCTGCACGCTGCACGCTGAAACAAGCGTATGAGAGAATACTAATGTTACTTTAAGTTATTTGCTTTTGTAATTATATTGTTAAAGCTCTTAATTTTACGTGTTTAATAAGGTCGATGGGTATCTAGAATCCGAGCTTGCTAACCTAAATCCGATTCAACAACCGACAAGCACAAGGTTCTTTGAATTTAATATCACTGTTTGTACAATGCACTCAAACTCTTTTATAATTTATTGACTCTCACACAAAATCAATGAATGAACAGACTGTGTGTACAATAGGATGCATCTTTCTAGACCTAGAACGAACTATTCCGCAGAACGTTCTAATTTAATCATAAAATTCAAATCTGTTGATATATATAACATGATGATACTCGTACAATACCACAAATCATTCAAAGTAATATCATTTAATTTCAACAACATTCAGTAAGCACGGAATGTACGGTGCGGGTGTCTGCAGGAGTAAGTACACCAGTTTACAGATCAGACCGACTCCGAAGTGGCCGGCCGCAGCCACCACGTGCAGCCACGTGCAGCCACGCCGGTGCTCGCGGCTACTATTCAATCCTTCAATAGAAGCACCCGGGTACCGATCGATCCGATACGGATACAGTTACATCTAAACTTGTACGTTTATCTATTGACGTGATGACCCTCGACTCGTTTTGGCTCTACGTCTGCCTCTTGTAAATGTAATATCCAGATTGTGGATGGTAATCAGCATCAGTTTGTATAATCATAAAGCGATTCGGTGCTCCGCGGGCCGACCTTCCCGTGGATGTGAAGAGGAAAACTCGAGAGCAAGTCGTGCAATTCTATTATACACAACAAGTGTGCTATCGCTTACTTATTAAAGAAAAATTTATTTATTTGTCGTGCGGGAGAGTTCCGCAGTGCTGGAGCAGCACGGTGCTGATTAATCATAAGAGCTTTGCCGGTGACACCGTTGGTAACACATCAGCATATTTATGATAGTTCTCAGTCTTTGTTTTTTTTTTATTTCATTATTCGGAAGATTTATTGAATAGTTCATAACTTACCTCACGCGATATCTGTTTATTGTATTGAAATTATTTTGAACCTGACCGATGCTCTCCGCAATCGTTCCTTTTTTTTATTCTTTTTAATCCTGCGATCGGCTTAGCAAGCCCTTAACAGATATGTTGTAGGGGTTCATTGGCAGGAGAGCACTGTTCCTCCAGCGAGGAAGCCGTCTCGTGTTGAATTAGGACTTGTTAATCAACAAGATCCCAGATGTGTTGCCGCTTGAGCCTTCTGACATTTATTGGTTTATGTAAAGCTGTTGCAAGGGAATTTGTATGAGCTTTTGTACGGGCTTTGTAGGATATTGCTCTGTGTTCAATTTCTTCCTTCACAGTTCTCATTTTTGTGTATTCGTGCAGTTCACTCGTTTTGATAAACAGGGGTGCGTTTGTTATTATTCTCAGTGCTTTGTTCTGGAATCTTTGTATGATCTCCACATTTGAGTTCTTTGCTGATCCCCATAACTGAAGGCCGTATGTCCAAACTGGCTTGATTATAGTTTTATATATGAGTAGTTCGTTTTCCATGACGACGTGAGATCTTCTACCTATCAGCCAGTTTAGGTTTCGACGCCGCATATTTAATTCGTCCCGTTTCTTTTTAATATGAGCGATACACCTTTGCTTCCTGTCAAGATGTATGCCTAGATATTTTGCAGATTCTTGGTGGGGCAAAACATCGTTTCCCAATTTAATTGGGGGGCAGTTATCCTTTCGCAAAGTAAATATGACATGCACTGATTTGTCTGGACTGGCTTTAATACGCCACATTTCCATCCACTTATGTATTTTGTTCAAGTGATTCTGTAGCACCAGGGACGACACATTGGGATTCCCACGATTAGAGAGTGCAGCAGTGTCATCGGCGAATGTAGCGGTTAATGTGCTATCTGTTGAAGGTACATCTGCAGTGTATATGAGATATAGAGTGGGAACCAATATGGATCCTTGTGACACGCCAGCTTTGATGTCTTGGAAGGTTGAGTAGGTGTCGTTGATTCTGACTCTAAACATTCTGTCTTACAGGTAAGATTTTAGAAGAAAGTAGAAGTTGTGTGGAACATGTTTCTTTATTTTATAGAGCAGGCCCAAATGCCAAACCTTGTCAAATCCCTTTTCCACGTCTAAGAAGACAGCAGAGCAGTACTGCTTCTTCTCGAGAGCTTCTCTTCTATATTCTTGTTATGAGCGGGCTGGAAGCCACAGCGGCTCTTACAGCTCATCTGACACTGGGCTCGTGGACCCGGATCCACGGCCTGAAGCTTCTCTTATTTTATCCACTACACGGTGAACTTGTTCTACAGTAGAATGGCCAGTTCTAAAACCAAATAGATGTTGTGGGATGACATCCTTATCGATAATTACTCGTGTTAGCCTTCTTAAAATAATCTTTTCAAATGACTTCGCCAAGGTCGGTAATAAACTAATAGGTCGATAAGAAGACACGAGATGTGGGGGTTTACCAGGTTTAGGGATCATTATTATTTCTGATGTTTTCCATATCATTGGGACATGGCTAATCCTAATAATGGAATTAAAAAGGATTGTAATACCAACTAGGGCTACTTTAGGAAGTTGTAGTATTTCAGCTGTTATTAGGCAAAAACCAGGAGCCTTATTTAATTCCAGATCTTTAATTTCTCTATGGATTTCGTGAGGTGAGCAGCTTTGCATTGGTAGACATAGCTGCAAATCGATTTCTAGATATTCTTGTATTTCTTATTCGATTTGTGCATCATCGCCATTTGGGGTGAAGACGTCGTGCAAGAACCGTCCAAATGCCTCAGCTTTTTCTTTGTCAGTTTTGGCCCATTTGTCGTCACTTCTTTTGATGGGATAATGTGCAGCCCTAGGGGCCATTTTGCTACTCAGTACTGCGTTCCAGAGCGAGTACTTATTTTTAGCCTGAGGTTTTAGATTCGCCAATTTATTCTGTAATGTTTCCTCCTCAATATTTTTAAGGTACTGTTTCAGGTCAGCAGCTACTTTGTTAAACGCTTTTTTGTCTTGGGAAAGTCTACTACAATGCCACACTGTACAAATGCACTCGTTCCTGGAAAACATTTTTAGGTTAAACAAAAGAATTGGCAGGAAGTCGCGAAGCTAGTTATCTACGAGCGGCTCAACAGATCAACTCTTTCAGTTTCAGCCGTTCGCACACGCACACACACACACACGCACGCACACACACACACGCTAACACACACACGCGCACACACGCACGCACACACACACACGCACGCACACACCCACTCACACAAACAGACACACACAGGCAGACAGCAGAAACCTTTTATACTTACACTCCCGCTCCCGCCGGCTCGCCCGCTGCAAACAGTCGCACAAATGTCACGGCGTATTGCAGAGCGGGGAGCTGCTCGGTGCGGCGGCGCCTCGCCACCTCGCCACCTCACCACCTCACCAGTTCACCACCTCACCACCTCACCACCTCGCCAGTTCACCACCTCAACAGCTCGTCACTTTGCAGCAGCAGATACTACCTTCCGACTTTTCCGGGCGAGAAATTTGTGTACTTTGAGGATTACTATCTCCCTGCAGACGGAGAGTAATGCGAAGCGCACTACTTTGCATTTACAATAAACGGCGCGAGCTCGCGGCGCTCCCGCCGGGGAATCACGATCAATACACTTTAAATCAGTTTAAATATCCTTTGCACGCACGCACGCACGCACGCACGCACGCACGCACGCACGCACGCACGCACGCACGACGGGAGCGTCACAGTTTCAACTTGTGCGTATGATTTGTGTGAAAGGACACCTGATGGTAAGCGATACGCCTGCCGATAACAACGTGGCGTTAGGATGATAAACACTGCACCACATTGTACTCGTAACCTTGACGCATAAGATGTTAAGTCTCGTTGCCCCAGTAATTGCACTAGCTAGCTACACCACACCACTACAGCGCCCCTCAAACCGGAAAATAGTAATGTTTGCAGACTGTGTGGTTCCGGTTAGTCGCTGGTCTATCGGCTGAAATACGCGCTGCGGTAGTACTCGCGCAGCCGCCGGCGACGACCACGCACCGCCATGAAGTGCGTGCAGTTGCAATCCATTCAAATGAGTTTATTTTACAATTAATAATTTAAACTATTTTAGAACTAATTACATTAGTACTTCAGATTTTTAGTAATTGATAGGTGATATAATCAATGAATACCAGTGAATACCTAGGCAACAATGCTAATATGTTATCTCGCATATAAAACGGAGTCGTTGTGTGCGTGCGCGTGTGCGCGTGCGTGCGTGCGTGTGCGTGCATGCGCGCGCGTGCGGAGCTGGTGATGACACCGCAACGGCGGCGAATCACGTTTCAAAGAAAATAAATAGGTAGGGGTAGGTACTGTTCCGTGTGTGATTTCATAGTACATCGATTATTAGACCTGTTTTTCTACATTTTAAGGGCAGTGTGGCAGCTAGAGAATATTTTATTGGTGAGGGTAAGAGAGTCACCTACCGTCACCGAGTAGCTACGATACGGTACGGTACGTTACACTTACACGGAGCGCCGGTGTGAAAGACGTCGCGGGGAGCTAACGGAAAGCGAGTTGTACAACAAATACACATTCTTACGTTAAACATTGAACAGCACGACAATATCCATTTGCATAATGTTCTACGAGCACAATGCACGCTGTGGCAGCGCGTGGCTGGTCGTGGCAGGCCGTGGCGGCGCGCGTTGGTAACGAGGCCAAAACACAGCCACCTTAAGCATCTTATGAACTAACAGAATCGAATCTCCTTAAGAGCAAAGTTTGCAGCCTCCTCGCGTATGGGGGACACCTCATTATTCACTTGTTCGCACTCTGGCGCGCTATTAAGCGCGACAACCACGCGCGCCCTCCTACACGCTACCCCCACACACCCCCGAACACCCCCACACCGCTCCCTTGACAGTCAACTCGATTAGTTTGCATCGGCCCGTATCATTGCAGCCGGCAGCGGGCAGCGGGCAGCTCGGCGCGGCGCCGCACCGCCGGAAGTCGCTGCACATTCCGAACACGTGGTCATATTCCTCCGAGGTGGTGTTGTGGCACGCACACACCCCACTAACCCTTGCCCACGGTTAACATTACAAACAATTAAGTGGTATTATTTAATTGTTAAGTTTATGTTGCCTGCAATGATTTTATTTGACAAGATCTATACTATGATTAAGATCGATTTGAAAAAATAAATTTTCAGTATAAATGCTGCGCGTAAACGATTTACAAATGGATACTTCCCGATCACACGACATCTGCACCTGCACAATGCTGACACACAACATGCGCAGGCGCGGTCCCAGTTCGTACACGGTGTTACGATCCGGTTTTAAACCACCTCGTCCCGGTTGTCGGCATACAATTAAGTTGAGGGTCACGGCCAAACGACGGGAGCGAATGTAGCGGTTTGAATTTTTTATGTATTCTTGATTGTTAACTATTTAGCAGGTAGCGAGATGTTTACCGGAAGCGACATCACCAGTTACTTAGGCACGCGGTGACGCGCGGCCAAGCAGCGACCAGTGCCGGATACATTCACGGGGCGCTCGTTGGTTTAGGTCGGTCGGTCGGTCGGTCTGTCGGTCTGTCGCTCACAAAGTGAACAATCGCACTCCGCAACGACGCAGTTCGGCCCGCAACTAACTAAACACATCTCGCAATTAATTAGCGTCGCGCGCGCACTCGCGGGCGGGCCCACCAGCCGGCTCCCGGCTCCCGGCTCCCGGCTCCTGCACCAATTAATGTTCCGCCGCGCTGCCACTCGCTTTGGATCCGTTGCCACCTCCTCCTCCATGCCCACCTTCTCCAGCGGGCGGGCGGACGAGCGCGCGGGGTGCGAGCGCGGCTTTTGTTTACTTATAAAATGGAGTTCGTCTAAGTCGATTCGTTTGTATCTGTTAAGGCGCCGTTAAACTTTTGGATGCTTTTATTTTATAACGAAAGAGTTCTGTTTAAAGTCGGAGCGGCGGGTGAAGTTGCGACAGTGATAATGCAAACAACGGTGCTGCTTATCATTCCACAACATTGTTCGATCTGAGACGAAACCATTATAAAATGGAAATCTCCAATCAACTGAAGCTGTGGCGCGCGCGGCCGGGGGCAATCTCTTCAGTCGTATTTATCTTAAGTAGTGTCTCCAGTTACTTAAGTTTCGGTCGGGCCGGTGTGCTGCAATTATATTTCTCTTTGTTCTCGAAGCTCGATTATTCCTTCCATTGCGCGGTGCATGTGGCGGAGTGGCGGAGTGGCCCGGATTGCGAGCTGGCGCGCAATGTGGAGCGGCCGCGTTAACCGGGGCCGCGGCGCGCGCTTTTTGTGCTAACTGTTGGCGTGCGGACGGGCGGTGACGCGGCAGCTTTACGAGTTCCGGTATTTTGCTTCCGCTTTGATTTATTTATGCAGTCGTTTCGTATTTAGTAATAACAGCAAGCCACTGCGAACACGATGACTACATTATGAAAACTGCCTTGTGTAGATCTGTGAAATGATGTAGGCCAGGATAAGCAGCGCCTGTTGAACCAAATATGATATACACGAAGCGATTGTTATCCACCCACCCGATCCGGTAAGTTCTTGCCGCACGTACCGTACTTTGACTTTGCTCGCTCCACATTAACTTATTGCGGAACTGGCTACATTAACTGAAATAATCCTCTTACATGTATGCGGAAGAGAAATACTTGACGTCATACAGGAGGGGGTGGTGGGGATTAACGCCTACGCCGATGGAATACAGACAACATTTAGACACTTTGTTTAATGTCTGTTTTAGGATGGAGGGTAAATAAACAAAAACAAGTGTGTCTCGTATAACAGTATTTCAAAGCTAGATTAAAAAGTAAACCTAGCGAGCAATCCGTATGAGCTCTTATTTAGTTTAGAAACAATTGCATTTGTTGCGACTCCATGACGCAGCGCCTGCTTCAAATGTCTACACATTAAAAGGATTATTTACGTCACTTATTATCCTCCTTTGTATGACAAATATAAAATATATTCTCAAATCTATGGATAACTTTGATTTTGATGCAGTGCCAAAAGAAATATGTATATTATATATAATCAGAGTGTACATATACTCGCACCGCACCGCGCACAGTATACGTCGGTTCGTGCAAATAATTGTGCTCGCGAATCGAGTCGAATCAAGTCGAGTCGCGTCGAGTCGAGTCGAGTCGATCGAGTCGTGTCGATCGAGTCGCGTCGATCGAGTCGCGTCGAGTCGAGTTGATCGAGTCGCGTCGATCGAGTCGCGTCGAGTCGAGTCGTGTCGATCGAGTCGCGTCGATCGAGTCGCGTCGAGTCGAGTTGATCGAGTCGCGTCGAGTCGAGTCGAGTCGATCGGGTCGTGTCGATCGAGTCGCGTCGATCGAGTCGCGTCGAGTCGAGTTGATCGAGTCGCGTCGATCGAGTCGCGTCGAGTCGAGTCGTGTCGATCGAGTCGTATCGGCTCACAAATGCATTATTTTCACTTTGCGGTCAACATTCAGTAACTTTCAACAGAGAGAGACAAGATATGACTTGGAGAGCTTGCGATAAGGATAAAGGACCCCGGGACGATAAAATGTAATCGTTATTCAGCCGGGGAAAGTTCGCTGTGACGTGTCGCGTTAGCGATAACCCCAAACGGTCCAAGTTGTTCCGTCTCCGAACTGCTCCGCCATAACACGCGCTAGGATCTGAAGGTGACCCCCCACAAGACCCGATTCCCGTTCGTGGGTCGCGCGGGGCCCGCCGCGACGGCCTCCCACCAGTTGTAACGCGTTTGTTTGGTATGAAATTGAATCATTTTCACCCGATTCCTTATACAGTGATTCTATTGGATTTATCATTGCTAACCTTTCTTTATAACCAAGTATTATTTCTCTTGCTCCCTGCAACATATACTTCATTCATTTATCTATTAATTTGTATTTGCTTACGCACGCGGTGTGCGGCGGCGCACGGCGGCGCGCGGCGGCGCGTTGGCCGGCGGCTACAAATAGTCCATAACATTGTTCACCGTGTAACTCAACAGCAGCTCTGTTCGCCGGAGAATCTTATTTCTAACTAAGAATTGTATATTTCATTTGTTGTTCAACATTTTGTGTGTACACGAGCATGTTTCAGTACACGTTGACTGTATGGTATCGTTCCTCCGAGCGCCCCGGCTGGCTGCAGCTCCTGTGCACTCACAAAATTTAAATAAGTTTGCCGCTGCGTGTCCGTCCGTGCGTGCGTGCGTGCGTGCGTGCGTGCGTGCGTACTGCTCGCCGAGTTACTGCCGTACGTCGTTTCGTATGTTTCGTCGCTGTCGGTGATTGAAGTAAATCTTTACGATCCCGATGGAAGCGAAACATTCTGCTGGAAGCCAGTGATTATATTGGAGGCGGTCTGTTAGCCTGAACGAATTCATTAACATTCCCTCGCCTGTGATAATCACAATGATTAGTGTTCACTGGGAACTTTATTAAGTGGCTAATTTACCTAGCACGGTTACACTGCGGGCCGGGGGTGCCGGCGGCAGCGCGCGCTGCGGATCTATCGGCACCCCACCGCACACCCTCGCTCCCTCGCACCCTGGCACACCGCACCGCTACATCCGGTTAATGTTTGGAATTAGGTTAGAATGGCAATGTCGCGTTATGAATACATAAAGCCGAACTGTTTGTTCGCTATTATACCGTTTTATTGCAACTTGTTTATACCCCCGTAGGTGCGGCTGCGCGGCGCGGGCGCGGCGGGCGCGGCGGGCGCGTGGGGCACGTGGCGCACGTGGCGCGCGTCCCACCTCAGGTTTATGTTATGCCTCGCCGCAATAAAAACATTCGTGCACTGTAATAAAGTATAGAAATGGATGCATACATAAATCGTCCCACAATTACCAAGAGCGTGATGTACATTACGATGGTATGTTTTGATCACAGATCTGCGATGAAACAATCCCTTCAGGCTCAACATATATGATATATGCCCGCACCCTATTCATTGCACGATCGACAAATTGGCTTGATTTGTTTGTGTTTAAGTAACTACCCTCATTAGAAATTAAAAAAATAAACGTCCACGAAATTGATGCGACTCTGAAGCGTAAAATTATAATATTAACTTCTAGAGCTAGTGACGTGGCGACGCGGTGACGTGGCGACGCGGTGACGTGGCGACGTGGCGACGTGGTGGTAACGTAGCAATGTGGAACTCGCTTGTGTGTCAACATAACGCGACCGCCCGCCGGCTGCGGTACAGTTTGTTAACAACATTCCTGAATTAGTTTGTTCATAAATTGAACGCTTGCTCACTTTTGGTCATTAACTTGTTCGGTGTGGCGATTGGACTGGTTCGGGTAGAACGTAGTCTATGGCGGCTCGCACCGGGGCGCGCATCGGAACAGTACACGAGCACGGCGCGGGGATATCCGGGGCGCCAGCAGATTATCCGGACTGGAACAAATGACGCGCGCAACTTCTGTGATTCAAGCATTTTAATTGTTAATGTCTCTACCCCTTCTACTTCATCATAATACTTAACGTGTCCCGACAGACGGCTACTCTTTTATTTCCGGTTGGAAATCTTCAAAATATACACAACAATCCTGTAAATCTTCGAAAAGAAGTTATAAGGGTTTTATAGAGATTTTTATCAATTAAAATTTGCTCGGTGGATTCCCTCAGCATTTTGAGAGGTCACAATCATGAATCAGAACATAACCACGTCCTCCCTGACGCTGCTGCTACTGCATAAAACTGTCTCCAGCACCAAGTGACCGCGTTCAAGCAGTTTTTGAACACATAACTTGTCTTACCCCGTCAATAAGAACGATTACAGTTCTGGTATAGTTATAGTTGTACCGGCGGTAACAATGTATCGCTAACATTTATAAGTATATCACACAGCACGTCCAGGTCACAACCGGTGCAACTATAGGCTTCACTGTAATATACCATTAATCAAGAGTATGAGAATGTTTGCTATGTAAGCAACATTCGTAAATATTCTCATATCCTCGAGAACTTCTCCAATTTACATTCAAATACAACAGCGAGGTAACGATGAGGCATTCCGGCGCGATGAATATTAGGTACAACTATTCGGAGATTGCCGGCGACGAGCTGCTCGCCCGGCGCGGCGCCACGCCAGGATATTACTCTGTGACTACACCAGTCACGAGCAAACCTATCCTGCCCCGCACACCTGCCCGCCCGCCCGCCCGGGACGACTCCCCGGTTTCATATTCACGTAATGTCACCGTAATGTGCCCTTCATCGAATCAACTAAACGCCTTCAGCCTAACTATTTCAAATTACTGACATTTAGATGAAATGTGACGCCGTCTGCTGGCTGTTCTGGCTGACGCGCAGGCCACGTCCACCTATCGGTTGGGTGCACATTCTACGGTTGTTTTCAAGCATATCTTGTTAGGGGTCCCGCACAACAATTCACGAGCCCCACGTCACGTTCACATGCTCGCGGTGCACTCGGCTGTTATTTATCAACATACGAGGCTCCGGCTCCCACCGACCCGCGTTAGGCCGCCGTGGTGTGCAATAACCGAAATCCTCACACATAAACCCTTACAAACGACAGCCCCTAACGCCTGGCGGTTGCCGGCAAAGCGGCGATGCCGACGCAAGACCTAACAATGCGGAGATGTTTGGGGCGGCCCGTGTCCAGCTGTGGACGTATATCGGCTGGTCATTGATTGATCTCTTGCATGTTTATCAAGCGTAGTCTAACTTGTAAACTAAAAACTAATGTTTAGAGGCATGTGCTACCCGCGGGCTCCGACCGAGCGCGCACCAGCTCGATCCGCTTATCACAATGTCGTCAGTTCTCAGTGTAACGCGCGGATATTACTTACTATCTGTATTATTGTAATTAGTTTTTGTTCTCCATTTCATTATTACAGGAACGCGGTCGTTATGAAATATTCGTGAAAATCCGTCGTAATGCGGTTGTTATTTTAATTTGAACCCCGGCCGGAGTCCGCCGGCGCCGGGATTAATTCAACGCGAGCCCCAAAAGCGATCGCACCCCCGCGGAACGGGGCGGCGCGTTTGTAAATCAGATTCATTTGCCGGCTTCCGGTAATACGTTATTCACTCATCAAGCACCGGACAGATCTCTCTGTTCGGTCTTTTTTTAACAATTACACCCGCTCATAAAGGACACCGCCCGGGAAGGCGCCCCGCCCATTACTCATCACTTGAACAGAGACAACAGTTGTAGCGATATGTTATAATGTACTATAAAATGGTCACTGTCACATGTCCGGTTGTGGTGATGCAACCGGTATACAATGTGTGCCATAAATTTAACAAGAATCATTTTTTTTTATGGAATAACAGTTGCATCCAAAAAAAGCTGCACAGTATCCGACACCGCCCCGACACCTCTCCGACACCTCCCCGACACCTCTCCGACACCGCCCCGACACCTCCTCGACACCTCCCCGACACCTCCCCGACACCTCCCTGACACCTCACCGACACCTCCCCGACACCTCCCCGACACCGCCCCGACACCTCCCCGAGTCCTCCCCGACACCTCCCCGACACCTCCCCGACACCTCTCCGACACCGCCCCGACACCTCCCCGACACCTCCCCGACACCTCCCCGACACCTCACCGACACCTCCCCGACACCGCCCCGACACCTCCCCGACACCTCCCCGACACCTCACCGACACCGCCCCGACACCTCCCCGACACCTCCCCGACACCTCCCCAACACCTCCCCGACACCGCCCCGACACCTCCCCGACACCTCCCCGACACCTCCCCGACACCTCCCCGACACCTCCCCGACCGCCCCGACACTTCCCAGACATAGGTCGGCGCATGATTCTAGTCAACATTTCAATGAATTGTTGAGTATAATTTTAAAGTTTAGTTTAACTAAGATATTAGGTTTAGTTAGTAGTGCGTGTGCGTGTGCGTGTGCGTGTGCGTGTGCGTGTGCGTGTGCGTGTGCGTGCGCTAAGTGCGTGCTGTCCGTCATGTCACGTTACCGGTAACTAGTAACTATAAATATTTCTAGTACATTAAGAGGATGCGGACGGTGGCATGCTTATCGTTGAGCGTTCCATTTGAATGTGTCGCGTGGCGTTCCGTCAGCAGTGCGAGTTCAGCTCTCGTCGTCCAAACGAATCCAATTCAATCCAAACCGGGAACAAGTTTGCAGTAAAACGGAAATGGTAGTTTTATCTCACTTTAATTCGTATTTTGAACAGTTTGAATTTTTTAATAATAACTTTCATCGTAATAAAACGTAGTTAGTTCAAGACCGTGCAACTTCCCCGGAAGTAGAAGGTAAATATTAGTTAGGGTATAATAAATCTGTTCGCAACTAAGGCAGAGTTTCGGTTTAATATCCTGTTATATCTGCGCGCGCGCGCGCGCCCCACCCCCACCCTAGCCCTCCCCACCGCACCACCACCCCACCGCACACCCCCCGCACACCCCCCGCACACTCCCCCGCACGCACACCCTCCGCACCCTCCGGCTCAGCTCGACCGCTGCGCAATCTCCGAACTTGCCGCCACTATTCGCGGATGATGTGTTCCCTCTTAATCTTGTATTAACAGAAGTTTGTGTGTGATGCACAATCTCCGCATACCCGCATTTTAATTATATGCGTGCGGAAATGACGTTTTACACAATGGCCGACCGATTTCCTGAATGCTTCCCGGAATATTTCTTCTAGTTTGTGACATCATACAGTAATTGTCGGCGTCCGGATGAGCACAGCGTTATAACGAAACTCACAGCAAAGCCATTGCCCTCCTCCAGGGATTGTATCTTCTGGTTACGTTAGCTCCTTACATATGAAATTTGCATTTTGTACGAGAGGAATATAAAGTCGTTTTTTTTTGTAAAATATATTTAATTAATCAAAGTATACACCGTTGGTGTGTATGCACTTCTGCCATCTCATAGGTAGTTGATTGTTCCCTTACTACAAAAACCAGGGGGCGAGAATCAATAAACTCTTCAAAGGCGGTGTGGCCTGCCGCATCGGAGTTGAATTTTTTTCCTTGAAAGAAGTTGTCCAAATTCCGGAAAAGACGGTAATCTGTTGCAGCAAGGTCCGGGGAGTGCGGTGGATGTCGCACACATTGCAATTGTTGCTCATCTAACTTAGTGGTTGTCTGTTGTTTGTTGTGCAGTGCGCGGTGTGCAGTGCGCGGTGTGCAGTGCGCGGTGTGCAGTGCGCGGTGTGTGGTGTTGCGTTGTCGTGCAGCAGCAGTGGCCTAGAGCGATTGTACAATCTCGCTTATTTAGCAGCTGGTTCTTCCTTCATGGTTTGCAGTTGCTGACAATAGATATCTGCCGCAACGGTTTGGCCAGATTTTAGAAAGCCGCAGTGAACGACACCGGCGCTAGTCTACCAAACATTCACAAGTAACTTTTTCCGAGTCATTTTTCATTTAGGGCAGGATTTGACTGGGTCTCTAGGGTTCAGCCATTAGGACGAGCGCTTCCGGTTATCGTACACGTATCCACTTTTCATCACAAGTAATGATGCGACGCGCACACAGCAGTCGCAGTCGACCCGTGTTGGTTTGCAAGTTCGATTCACTCACTCAATTCATGAGGTATCCATCGTTCAAGTTTTTTTCCTTTCCCGATTTGCTTCAAGTGGATTAATACAGTTTTGTCACTTACCCCGAAGCCTGCAGCTATCTCTGAAATGCTTTCTGATGGATTCGCTTCCACAATAGCCTTTAATTCTTCATTATTCCACTTTAGTCTCCGGCGGTCCACGGTTACCGATATAACATGTTTTCCATTGTGCGCCAAAGAAAACAATAATGAGGAAAAAACAAATGAATGACCGTCTTCAAAACTCAAATGCAGCAGCTCAATGAATCTATCAAATTGAATTTCTAATTGTTGTTTCTACCAAAGTGTAGACATTTTACAACACTTCAGAGTTGGGTCAGCGGTGGACAAGTTGTGTATCACACACGGGCACTAACGTACATTTACCCTCTACTTATGTTTTTGATATTAAAGAATAACTGTAATGTTGAGAAAATAATAAATTGCCGTTCACGAGTGTATTGAAAATAATAACTTCCCCGCTTACACCCATTGACTGCTGTCCTTTACCGTAACGACTATAACTGCACAGTTCAACATTTTGTACATAATCTGTCCGTATCGCGTAAATCAAATAGAAAGCCCGTTCACAGATTCGGTGGAAGCAAATAATCAGCTCATTGCCCTCTGCCCTCCGCCCTCCGTCCTCCGCCGGCCGTAGCCTTAGCTACAGCCATGGCGGTGCGCGCGACGGGCGCGGTGCGGGCGCGCACACCGAGTCGTTGTTTGCATTTGAGTCGCTGATGAATTAGATCTGACCTGTAAGCAGCGCGGTGGGCTAATGCTGGTCATACAGTGTAATGCTGAACATCACTCGGTACTCCCCGGGAATAGATCGCGGTGCGATGTAACATATATACTCAGTTTCGCAGAGGAAACAGCAGCTCCAATTACACTATCGATTAGCGTCTCGCCGCCAGCTCGATTCGGTGGCAGCAGGCTATCGAGTGCTGTCTCTGGCGGTTCACTTCTCTGGCTGTGACACTGGTTTTCATAATCTTAGACAATGTTGTAGAAATTTGTAGGGACGGATAAGTTTGGGGGTAGCGCAGGATCGACCGTTCAGCAGTGGATGTCTGTCGGGTGATAATGATGATGAGATAAATACGTTCTGAATCTGTATCGAGTTCGTCACGCGGCTAACGTGAGTACTTACTTATGTATGTATCGTGCGCGGACTGTGGGCAATGGCTAGTACAGAGCTGAGTACTTTGTAACGCAATCACGACTCGATTTGTAGTCGTTATATCTGCACCGGGCTAACGTTATTACAATTAGCAGTAGCGACAGTAGCATTGGAAGCAGTTGCTGGTGCCGTGAAGGCGACAGGTTGGCTCCGATATATAGTAGGTCGCGGTGTGATCGCGGTGTGGTCGCGGACGGTCGCGGGGTGCCGCACTCGACCTGTTTGCGAAACCAGTTCACGTGTTTGCGTAACCAAACTCGTGTAATAACAGCGCGCGCGTGACGCACAGGGCCCAGCATCCAGCGCCCAGCTCACTAACGGGGACCACGACCAGCTCCGATGTGTGAAGTACACGGACCGGACAAACGAGCAGCGGCGCCCGGCCGCGCTCAGCAGCGACTTTCTAACGCAGACCGGAGTCAGACGGAGAGATGTTTCTGCTGACGGTAGCGCGGCGGTGAGGCGGATGACCAGCAGCCGGCAGCCGGACTGACCGTCGCCCCCTGCCACCGGAATTCAGTAAATTTTTAAGAATTATGAAACTACACACGTTCAGTTTGGACTAGGCTATGTTTTATAAGTACAGGGTGTCTGGTGGCAGATTTATGTTTTCAAATTTAAATAAAAAATAATATGTTTGACATATAATTTTACTAAAAGTATTAAAAGATAGAGTACAAATGCGGATTTCATTTTTTAAAGATAATGTCATCCAAATGTCTTCCATCCTGTTGCACACACACACACACACTGTTCGAAACGGAGCCTCGTATTCCGTGCCACACGCTGCCGTAAACTAGGTTCAATTGCGCTGATTTCTCGCCGAATATTTTCTTTTAAGTCCACAACAGTTCGCGGATTGTTGGCGTAAACTCTCTCTTTGAGGTAGCCCCACAAAAAAAAATCCATTGGAGTTAGGTCGGGTGACCTCGGTGGCCACGGGATGTCCCCAAAGCGACTAATCAGTTTTTGAGGGAGATTTTCTCGCAACAAATCCATCGAAGCTCTGGCCGTGTGTGCGGTCGCACCTGTACCGCATCCTGTTGAAACCACGTGTGTGATGAGAATGATGAGAATGATGAATGAGCTCGCAGGTTCGGCAAAAAGAAATTCGAAATCATGAGCCGATAATTCTCACCATTGACATTCGTCGCTTGGCCCCGTGCATTTTCAAAAAGAAATGGTCCGATTATCCCATTCGTGGATAAAGCGCACCAAACAGTTACCCTTGGGCAATGTAATGGTTTTTGGTGCTTCAGTCGAGGATTGCGAGTTCTTAGAGCCCAGTAACGGCAATTTTGTGTGTTGTTCTTGTTTACGTCTCCGTTTAAATGAAAATGAGCCTCGTCGCTCCAAAAAATGGAATTCACAGTGCGAAAACGCTCCAACACGGTTTCACAAAAAAATTTGCGTGACGCAAAGTCATTTTTTTTCAATTCTTGAATTATTTGAATTTTAAAAGGATGAAACTTCATATCTTTTTTCAAAATTTCATGCACGCATGCTCTTGGAAGTCCCAGTGAAGCTGCCCTTTTCCGTATCGAAAGTCGTGCATTTTCACGTAAACTGCGTTCAACCAGTTCAATGTTTTCGGGGGTCCTTGACGATCGACTAGGTCCTGGCCGTGGTGTGTTCATAGCCGAAGCAGTTGCGCGGAACCTCTCCACCCACGAACGAATTAAATTCATACTCGGCCCATCGCCTATCCGTCGAATATTGAAATGTGAACGAAACTGTCGGCGAGCGTGTACGTAAGAATCGTTACTCTTGAAAAATGCTTCAATAGCGAACGCGCGATGCTCACCCGACCACTGCACCACTGCACCACTGCACCACTGCGACATCGTGACTGAGAAATCCGCACGATCGGTGATTCTAATGACACCACCTTCACTGCACCCCCGCACTGTTTATAACTTATTGAGATATTCCTTTTTTCAAATATAAATCTGCCGCCAGACACCCTTTACTACCAGATCTACTTCGCACGGCACTAAAAAAATATTTTCTAGTTGTACCTGTACATAATTATTCTATTTTTCTAATTATCTGTACGTATTTTTTTTAGTTTAACTATCGATATCGCCGAGTACTTGAATAGGTGTTAAATTCCTGGTCATCCGGCCCGTGCCCCGTGTCCCGCGTCCCGTGCCCCGTGTCCCGGGATCAGCTTCACGTCGGTGATACAAATTGATTTAGCAAGTTGTTCCGGCGGTCCGCCGCTCTCTGTACATTCACAGTTGTTTGTTTCCGGCTCCACTTTCCCGGAATAAATAGTTTTGCTGTTTGTAAGTCGAGATATAAACTTTGGAATAGCGACGGAGTCGATGCAGCGCTTTGGTGGTACGCGGGCGGAAATATTGTATGTCGGGGTTGAAAGGAAATTTTTAATGTTATAAACTGTTTCGAAGTTTTCTAAAACATATACCATCTTATGGTAGAGCTCATTGTTGGTCTCTGTGAGAATCTAATAAACAAAAACAATCGGACACCGGCGCCGTAACGGTGCAGTTTCTACGAAGTTTTACATGGACAATGAGGTAACAGTTTACCTCCGACGTGTTTACGACGTGACCGCGTGACGCGGCGATAATAAATACTAAACGGTACAGTCCGCAACGTATCATGTACAGCGTCACCCACAATCAGGGGAGGAGTGTTAATTCATATTTTTTTTTCTTTAATTAAGCTACGAGACGGGCGAAACGTTCACTTGATGGTAAGTGATCCCCTGCTCAAGGACATGCAACATAAAGTGTTGAGTCGCATTACCTCAATAATTACACAACACTGGCACAGTACTGCCTGTCGGCTGCGACAGGCGCTGCGGCGGTGCCCACCTAGACGGTCTGCAGCAACAGAGGCACTACCAGCAGTCAGTTAATATTTTGAATGCTTATTGTTTAGCAATATACAAGTAAACAAACGTGTGAGTGGAACAGGGAGTAGTAGATATTGGTGAGGGATGGCCGTTGGCAGCAGACAGAAGTGCGTCAGCGCAGGGTCTGCGTCGTGCCGGCGGCGCGGACCGACGCTTCACGTGCGGTGTCACGTGAGCGTGACAACGCACGCGGCTCGTTGCTGGGTTCAGGTTCCGTGTGAAGTTTCCGTGCGCGCGCACCTTGTGAAACTGCAGTGCAACTAGTGGAATATAGTAATATTATAATGTTAGGGAGTCTTGTGTATCACCTATGTATACATCACATCACTGGTGACCACGTGTTATCGCTGTACATATGTATGTATGTATGTATGTATGTATGTATCACCACAACACGCGAACACCATTGGAGCGACCTCAACGCTGTGTTCAGTGTTAGGAACGTTCTTTCTTACATATGAGTGTGGTGATTTTATACATACGAAATTGCAAGTAAATATTATGATAATGAATAGCTTATTACAACAATAGTACACAGTACACAGTACACAGTACACACGGCCGTGTAATACCTCGTAACATTACCAAAGGAGTATTAGAATACCAATTGTCTACTTTTATTGTTTTGGGAACTCTACCCCCAAAGCTTAATTTAATCCGTGTACAGGTTTTTCACCAAACTTTCGGTATTCAGGTCATGTTTTCACAACAGAGCCTCCGTTTAGTAGGTGGTCATTAAATATGGAAGTAAGTGTATACCACTACAGTAAATTGATATTTTCTTTCCGTTTCCGCGTTTCGATGCATTTGTGAAATGCAATCGTAAGTGTCGATAGCAATATAAACAAATTCGGTAAGCAGCAGCGGCAGCGGCAGCAGCAGCAGCTCCGGGCGCCGGCTCATCCATCACGCCGGCTACTGATACGCGATTGATTAACAGGCACTCGCTTAATTTTTCTCCTCGGCGGCGACTTCACTGGCGAAATGTTCACGAAATGAACGAGGAAAAATGTCCGTCAATTACTCGTACTTACTATACTTTTGTACTAAAAAACTATTGGACGTGAATAAATTGGATTCGCGGGAGACTGGGCATAATGCTCTATATATGCTGAAGAACGGACTGTGAACTCACAGGTTTATACCACAGGAACATCAAAAGTACATATTAATGTACTGTTAACTATCACTTAATTGAACTATTACTACCTCTTACTCATAGGTTCGACGCGCAGTAGGCATCGGGAAGAGACAACATGACCTTGCCAGGTGTACCGGTATGGAAGGAGCGGTTTTTTGTGAAAATAAAACACTAATTATTAATGGGAAAGTAAAAAACATTTCATTCAAAGTATTGGCCATTGTTTTCTACACATTGTGACCACGTTTCTGGACCACCACAATTTGTGGATACCGCGCCAATAAAATTCTTTGTCTTTTAAAGCAAACCAACCAGACATCCAATTTTCGAGCTCCTCGTAGGAACCAAAGTGCTGCTCAGCCAATGCGTGTCCCATCGATGAAAACAAGTGGTAGTCGGAAGGAGCCAAGTCTGGTGAATACGGCGGGTGGGGTAGCAGGTAGCAGGTAGCAGCTCCCAGCCAAGTGTTTTGATTGTATCCTGAACCGGTTTTGCTTTGTGTGCAGTGCATTGTCATGGAGCAAATTGACCTTGCCGTGTCTTCTGGCCCATTCTGGTCGTTTCTCGATCAATGCATGGTTCAAATTGATCATTTGTTGTCGGCAGCGATCAGCGATCAGCGATCAGTATTAACGGTTTCACCAGGTGGGAGTTTAGGAGCTCGTGGTACACCACACCACACACCTTTCTGATCCCACCAAACACACAGCATTGTCTTCTTGCCGAATCGATCTGGTTGCAGCAGTCGATGTTGATGGTTGTCCCGGATTAACCCATGATTGTTTCCGTTTAGGATTCTTAAAATAAATCCATTTCTCATCGCCAGCAACAATCCGATGCAAAACCGATTTTCTTTCGTGTCTTTGAAGCAAAATTTCACAAGTGTTTTTTCATAATATGATTCATAATGATGTCACAGCAAACAAACAAAAAACAAATAAAGGCTCGTTCAAAACAAATGTTCCCTATCGAGACATTTGTATGTCGACGCTCACTTCGTACCGGTACACCTGTGTATATCCAAGCACCGGAAATCTTACAGTTCTTTACAGAAGGGCTACAGCTTACTTTGATAAGAAATGAGATAGACGTTTCTATCATTCGGTTATTTCAGTTATTCGTTAACATTCAGCTGCGGTGCTCGGTGCTCGGTGCTCGGTGCTCGGTGCTCGGTGCTCGGTGCTCGGTGCTCGGTGCGCGGTGCTCGGTGCGCGGTGCTCGGTGCGCGGTGCTCGATGCGCGGTGCTCGGTGCTCGGTGCTCGGTGCTCGGTGCTCGGTGCTCGGTGCTCGGTGCTCGGTGCTCGGTGCGCGGTGCTCGGTGCGCGGTGCTCGGTGCTCGGTGCTCGGTGCTCGGTGCGCGGTGCTCGGTGCGCGGTGCTCGGTGCTCGGTGCTCGGTGCTCGGTGCTCGGTGCGCGGTGCGCGGTGCTCGATGCGCGGTGCGCGGTGCTCGGTGCTCGGTGCTCGGTGCTCGGTGCTCGGTGCTCGGTGCGCGGTGCTCGGTGCTCGGTGCTCGGTGCTCGGTGCTCGATGCGCGGTGCTCGGTACTCGATGCGCGGTGCGCGGTGTTCGGTGCTCGGTGCGCGGTGCTCGGTGCGCAGTGCGCGGTGCGTGGCCGCGCTCGTAAACCAGCCGAGTCCCGGTTAAACTTTTATAAGGCAATAAATTGATAAGTTGTGAGGTGCTCTCGGAGGATGCCGGCGCGGCATCTACGCGCATCATAAAATCTAACGGTGGAGCGTTGACGTCACATCCAGGAAATCAATACAGGCGGCTTCCATCAAGCGTTAAGTGCATAACAACTTCCGCCGTGTTGGGTCAGGTCGCCGCTTCGATTGCGGGACGCATCGCTTCATATCAGTTACTGTGAATTATTGACTTTACTGTTGCCATTGTCTACTGCGTGTGTTATACGGTGCGCGCGGGATTTACTACGTTGTGTAGGACAATGACATTAAGTAATTAAATTGGCGAGGTGATATATACTTGAAAAGGTTGAAACGGTAGCTGTGCAGCTTGCTCGTGCCGGAGCAGCGCAAAGTTCGCAATAGCATAAGCGACAAGAGCTCCAAGTCTTATCTCCTTAAGCTTAATTAAAATAGTTCGAGCTGAAACTTAAAAAAGGCCCTTAAATAAAATCTCTGTCTGCAATTACTGCTCTCAGTCGCAACCCCGCCTCTCATCCACTGCTGCGGTAAAGTCCTTCCGGTCTTATTTCATTCTAATATTCTCTGGTGATTTACCTTCTTTCCAGCTTTTGTCTTTTCTCAGTCGAAGCGCGACGAGTGCATTGAGTACCATCTCTTTACTGAACTTGAGGGCAGTTGGATGTGGCCAATTTAATGGAGACCTGATTAGTAGTGCAGTTGGATGGTGGTGAGGAGAGGGTAACGCGTGCGAGCAGCTCGGTGAACTGAATAAAGCGGTCGCCCGTCCCGAGCGGCTCGGCGCGCGGCCGGTGCGGGCGCGGCGGACTCGCGCTGGCCGTTTTTCGGTTATTACATGATTAATGATCGGCGGTTTCGATCGGTGACGTCACGTACTCGTAGAGTATGCCTGCTGCTGCTGCTGCTGCAAAAACAACGGTACAAAAAAGGGTTGTAACGCACAATAGAAAACATTTGATTTACGTGCGTGTGAACAGTTACATGATGGCTAGAAAAAGCCTCAATCACTCGTTGCCACGTGAGTTCTTATAAACTTAGTTCAGTGGTAAGGTGACTGCCTATAGCCGGGCGGTCGTCCTCACTCCGCGTGCGGGCGCCGCCGGCGCCGCTGGTTCCTTTCACCGAGCTCTCCGCCGGTGCGCGCTCGCAGACCGATCGCATGCGTATAACTTATTGGAAAAGTTTGATCTTAAAACCTCACCGCAGGAAACTGCAGAGCGCAAGTTTAGTCAGATGTTAAAGTGAGCCAAAATAAGTGGAAAAATTTCCGGTTCACTTAGTTAAGTTATTGAATCTATTTCCTGCTCGTTTCTTTGCAATATGATAATATCGTAACGGTGAACGTAATGTTCATGTTCAGAACTAATTCCAGTTCACCTTAGCTTGTACGTACATCACAACTAGGTAAGTCTGTACAGGCACAGACATTACATTAGAGATCTGCTTCCAATGAGAAAGACCTACGCTGATGGGCCCGCGGAGAGCTTTCTTTGCCCTGCTGTAAAGGAGCTCAATTAGAACTTGTCGGTGTAGTGTATTCCAACATAATCATGATACAGCATATCAGTCCTTACAGCTGTCAAGTTTTTGTCATCATGGAGCTATCCTCCCATGTATGACAATAAAGTGTTGAGTGTGACTCGCAGGTATAGAATGGCTCGTTGTAAGCCCGCGCTTGGCAGCCGAGGCGGTTTGCATCCCCGAAGGGGGCCACGCACGGGTACACGCACGGGTACACGCTTGTATCGAAGTGTCGTCGCGGGTAACGCTCGAATACGCTGCGCTGAAGTAGCGGTGCCGATGTGCGGCGGCAAGGCGGCAAGGTTTCAGCACAGACAACACGATTGACTATCGTAAATTGAGAGGTACACATTGTTCAGGAAACCTAATAAATCCAGTTTTAACTTTGTACTGTTTATGGGAACTGTTTCATTTAATGCGGTAAATATAATTGAAGTGGAGCTGTCGCGGACGGCGCGAGTCGGCCGTGGGAAGTGGGCCGTGGGCTGTGGGCCGTGGGCGGGGTCAGGTTCGGAATTAAATTGTTGCCGCCGAGGTCCGCGCAAACGGTTCAGTTATGACGTGCAAACTAGAAACATGTTTAGTTTCGACGCAGCTCCCGTGGTAGGTAACTCATCACGTACCGACAGTTTCACTCGAAACGTTACCGCGTATCGGCTGTAACGTTGCGGTCACTCGAATATGTTCAAGAGACAGCCATCTTCGAGTGTATAATGATGTATGTATATTTATCGTTGGTTCCGGTGCAGGCGCGTGCGACGTGGCCGGCGGGGCGGGCTCCGTGAACTCGCTGCCGGGCGGGACCAGCTCGCGCTTGGTGCCCTCCTTCGACATCACCACGCCGCGCAACGTGACGGCGCTGGTCGGCAAGTCCGCCTACCTCAGCTGCAGGGTGCGCAACCTCGGCAACAGAACGGTAAGTCCGCTGCCACTCCAACCGTCCCCCTGACCTGCGAATTCGCTGTGTCTGGGCTGTCGACGCCAGGGTGTTCTCTACGATTCTCATTTTGTTTAGTATAAAATCAATTGCCAGCAAAAAATTTAAATCCTTTATTCACTCTCAGAAAAACGATTGATTTAGTATACAAACTTTCATCCCCTGTAACACCCTTTTGAATAATTATTTTCAACAGAGCGTAGCCCGCACCCTGCTGTAAGGCCCCGTTTAATTATGAAATTGTTTCAACGGATTTTAATATTTTTTCGCTTTGCTCGTAAATTACTTCACCAGCGTGTTGATGAAATACTTTTACTGATCAATTTACTTACTACAAAACGACGGCTTATACCAACGATGTGCACACACTAGTACCTTACTGCGTCATCAGCTCAGTGACTTCTACAGTTACAGCGCTTTTGAAACTGGAGGACAGTACGCACACACGCACACACGCACACGCACAGTAATGTTCAGCGCCGGAAGTAGACGCTGCTGTGGTTTAAAAACGGTACAAAGTTTTCTCTTCGCGTAATAATTTACTGGTACTGAAGCTCAGGAATGAGAGCCTCGCGCTCTCCCGAGCCAAGGTGACGGGAACCGCACCTAATTGCTCGTGGTAATTACGCGGCGGGGCAGCCCCCTGCGCAGACATTTACATGCGGGAACAAGTTACGGCACAAAGGCTCCAAAGGGGATCGGGAACTTCTCCCTCTTCGAAATCCTTTAACAAAAGCTTTAAAAACTAAATGCTACGAGACAATGTGAGGAAAATAACTTTGGAGAGCGCTTCAGGTTCAGCAGTTGTGGTGTTCGCGCTACTTACTTTGCGACTTCAATTACAGAAATTGCGAAATAAGCCGCTGCCGGCGGGAGCGGTCCGTCTGTGTGTGTGTGCCGACGCAGTTGTGTGCAGTTTACATTTATGTACACTTTCTCAGTATTGTAAAACAAATGTTCAGCACTGTTCTGCAGCAGGAACTTCCCGAATTGAGTACGACACACGCACGCACGCACGCACGCACGCACGTACAGTTACCACAAAGCAATCAGTTTGACATTTCAAATGATCCAAGTAGATATAGCTGCTGCCATTTCTGCTTGGTAACACGTCGTAATCACATCGATATCGCAATCAGCGGCCGGCCGAGGAGATCTCTAAATCAAAACAAACAAACAAACAAACAATCAAACGGTAACAAGTTAACGAGCTGGGCTCCCCCCGGCTTAAGTTCAAGCAACGCGCGGTCATATCGTTTGCATACAAATCGCCCGTCGAAAGTGTTGAGGCTGGATGTAGACCAGACTCCTGGTCTGGTTATGTTGTGCTGCGTTGCGTTGTGCTGCGCTGCGCTGCGCTGCGCTGCGCTGTGCGGACGCCGCGACGCCGGCACAGCTCCACCTGCCTGTTTGTATATGATAATCACCGGCTATGAATATTCATACCGTTCCCCGTGTTTACTTCTCCGTTATATAGAGTGGAGTGGAGTGGAGTGGAGTACACGCTACTCCGCGCGAGGTTTATGTCTAAAGTTTATGACAACATGGTTTATTTTAAACGTTGTGAGGGCTGTTGCCTATCGCCTATTGCCTGCGAAATATCTGCGGGGTTGATATCGCTTGCCTCATTGGCCTGGATATTTTATGGCAGGCTAGATAGAGCGTGGGTGAGGCCCACAAATCCTGTGGATTACATGACCTGTAAAGTTAAACATTCATTGATCACAATATTGTTATCTGTTAAGATCAAGTTATGTCAAGTTAAGATCAAGTGTAATGACAACCATTTGACGGTACAATAAACAATAAAAAACACTTGTGTACATGAAGAGGCAACTCGTTCTTGTGTAATGAGCAGCAGTGTACAGAATTGTATCTATTTATAGAAGCAGGAAATTCTGTCATCAGTCAGTGAATGCAGTGTGGCGGCGAGCGTGCCGGCGTCACGGCACCGGGTTCCGCCGAGTGCTCCGCCGGAGCGGGACCGACGGACTGAATAACACCTAATCGATGCAATGTCGCTGCAAACGAGAAACTTATTAAACTTCACTTCCGGTTCCTATGACGATTGTTTCTTGATACGATGATCATAGTGTGTTCAATTACCACCGTAATTTTTGTATATAATTGTCGTTGAAAATTTCAAGAAGTTCAAAGAAGGTTCAACTAGATATTCAATCTGTATGTGCGGTGCGCGCGCTGATGTCGCGCGAAGTGTTATTGGGTGGGTTCACCTAAGGCCGGCGAGTGCTGGTGGGGCTGGAGCCTGGCCCGCAACGCGACCCGCCCGCATCCGGCACCGGATAATCGCCCGATCAGTAAGTGGAGTGCCGTTAAACATCCGCTCCTCGGCGATAAAGGGTGAGGGGAGGAGGCAACTGAAATTAATTAGAATTACAAGTCGCGGTGGCCGGCGCCGATAAAACTAAATAGCCAGACATTTTAACAGCAGGAATACGAGAGGGTGATAAAGCTTTGTGTATAAACGGGGCTGCGAGTGCGGTGGTGCGGTGGTGCGGTGGTGCGGGGCCGCGGGCGCGGCGCCTCCGCTGTAATAATGTGAAATTTTGTCAGTTATACGAGTTTCGTTATTATAACTTTGCGACACAAATTCCGAAATGGGCATCCGCTGTGTGACGCTGTTTATCTCTGTTAATACAGGCGCCGCCCTCCGCCCGCGCACGGTCTATACGTTACGTTAGTCATTAATAATAGCTTCATTGCATCTTACATCATGCAATGCGACTATTTAATGTCATACGACGTTTTCCACCTGTCGACTGTTAGCGACAGAGTAGCGATAACGGATGTCAAAGATAACGGAAAGCTTTTACACTGACAGTAACATATTACATACATTATATATTGTAGTAATAAAAATAAATCGGTAGATAGCGCATTCATAATTCCGCAGTGTTCGTATTGCCATACTATAGCTAAACAACCCAGCGTTGTGCTGAGAGCTGATTCGAGAGCACATACAATAGTGTGGTACTCACTCAAATTGCACCTTAAGTGTGGAGGTGACGAAGGGCTCAGTAATATTGAGAAGACGGCTTAACGTACTCCGGAGCTACGCCGCCGCCGGATTACGAGCCGTTTACGTATGGAACGGTAATCAGCGCCGCGTTGGCCTACACCCGACACCCGACACCCGCCACCGACACCCGACACGTTTCTGCTGCACTAACTGACAGAGCACGTCATCTACCCCGGCATGTTTATCGTTAATACACTTGTATGTGCGTGTGGGTATATAACCGTCAGCGCTGTAATCTCGGACTAGTAAGAATACGATTAAAGTAAGCCCTGCCTGTCGTAGAGGACGACTAAAAGGGTCTAGGAGTTGTGCGGGCCTTGTCGGTTAGGGTCCTTATCGCTCAATAAGCGAAGCCGCGTGCGACTGTGTATGGTGTCTAGGAAGGTTAGGGTCCTTCTCAGGGATGTAAAACACAAAGTGCAAAGGGGCACCGGTGTGTTCTATAAGAGATCCCGGAGCCTATACGAATGTACTGACGCAGACCACCGAGGGGGTTTTAGTGAGCAAGACATAACCCTAACTTCCCCCAAAAGCAGAGTGTTTATGACATCAGTTCTAAGATTGATTAAATTGAAGATTTCCTCCTGAAACCAAAAACTAAGGTATTTAAACGTAAAGCCAAAGTACTCCCACAGGGAATGTGCTAATAAGCTCATTTTTTAATCCACCATTATCAGTAACAAATCGCAACTTAATCAATTAACTTAGCGCGTCGTGTGAGGGCGGCCCAGTGCTTAATGTTTCATTTAAGTACCGCCGCGGGCACCGTTAACTTTACGACGGCACTACACTGCGTGCACTTGCCGCGCCACCCGCACCAGTGGCACCGCCCGCACCCTCATCGCCACATTCAATTCGCAATGGATGCGATTGTTGCGGAAAATTTATGATCCCAGCACGAGGTCGCCGCGCCGCTGAACTTCAGTTGCAGGTCGCGATACGGTGTCGGTGTTCAGCCTGGTGGGGCTGTACTGTCCATCGGGTCAAACGCAAGCTGAACCCTCATCGGTTCAGCCGTACACGCGCGTTAATGCACGGGGCCTAGGGGCCTGTCGGTTTTATGCAGTGTATACATGTCGCGTCATTAACATTCATTTACAGGTAGATGTGGAGGAACAGTCGCGTGGTGCTGACTGTTACTGATGTTCGCTGTTTAACTTCTCGCTGCCACGGGAGACGTGGCAAGGAGCGAAATGAATACACCTAATGGTTCTCCGGTCGACTCTTCAAAATGGAAACGTTTACGATGGCTATAAATAGTTTTTTTCTTTCTATTTTGTAGTGATAATATCTTACACGAGTGTGCACTTCGTGCGCCTGTGTACTTCGATCGGCCGCCGTGTCCGCAGCAGCGCGGCGCGCAGTTTCGAACTTTACGTCCAAAAATTGTTTTTCGCTTCGAATTTTTTAAATAATTTTCCCTTACATCAGCTCATTCGCATCAGCATCTTGTTCGCTGCCAAAGAGTAGTTTGCAGTTATTGATGTTCGGAGTTGAGAGGGCGCCGTAACTACAACACAGGATTGCACTTACACTAACTGCTGTAAGTGCTCGGCTGAAGTGCAATCTAAATCATAGCAACTGGGAGCAATCTGCTTGATATTGTATGGCACCAACAAAATTTGTTGTCGTGCTCATTACAATTCAACCAGCGAGCCACGCACTTATCTTGAAGCATTGTCATGAAGATACGAATCTCAATGTTTTTACATCCGTATTAAGTTCATTGCCAACAGGAAGTAATTCGTGTTGTCTGGCTATCATTGTCTCGGCCAGGGATTTAGTGGGAAAGTTATAACTGGTTTATCCTATCGCGGAACTTGTTACTTATTCTACGACTGGCGGGTGTTGACTTGTTTGCGGACGCGTCGCCGCGGCCGGACCCGACCCGGCCCGACCCGACCCGACCCACTTCCGCGCGCGCACCGGCCACTACTTAATTACTTGTTAGTGATATTTTTCAAAAGTTTCTATATTTTGAAGATTTTAAATATGTAGTGATAAAAAAATTGAGTCTCAGAGGACCACAGTGCCGGAGCGCAGTGATTCTGTTCTAGGAGCCAATTGAAACGATACAAAGACCCAATGTCGTCCCTACGCCAAAGTACACGGTAAAGGTTTGATGGTGATGTTTGACGTGTACACCATTACGTAGCGAACAATTACAATGGAAATGGAATGTATTAGGAAACGGAACAACTTAAGATATACAAACGTAACAGAGGAGCTGTAATTCCCTGGACAAATTCGCCAACGAGCGCGATTTGTCACCTAGAATCCACAAATGCCATTTGGTCTAAATGGCAGGTACAATTTACACAAGAGCGCGTGGACACCGGGGCACGGGATTGAAACTTATGGCCACTTAACCCAACAGGCAATTTCGCTGAAGCTATAACGCTAATTGATTGCCCGTGTCTCGGTGTTGCATGTGATGTTATTCACGGATCGCGAGCCCCTCTGCACTCGCGGCTTCACCACAATCCAAACATTCGATGGCTTTAGGACTTCGACGGACTGACGAAATCCTTATAGACCACCACGCGACACATCCTCCATTGCATAAGCTACCGTTAAGTAGCCGGCAGTGTTGCATTAAGGCCCCGAGCAGCCTCCACAATAGCTCCGTTACTTGTACACGTCTCCACTCTCATTGTGTAATAAAACTGAAGCGAGCACAATGGCAGCGCGGGCCCTAACAAAGGCTATTGATGCGATCGCGCCTCCGTCTGGCTGCGGGCGTTCCTTCACACCGGATCTCCACTTTCGTTTTACTTTGATACTTTTCATCTCAAGAATTTCAGTACAAATGTACGTACTTAATAGGCTTTTAAAGTATTCTCAACTTTCACCGATTATAGATAGTTAAAACAAAATTTCTTCTTTACTGTATTTCCGATTGTCCCAAGGTGTTAGATATCCGGTGTGAACGACCTATATGTTATGTAGTGCTCTCTATATTAGTGTATTATTCATAATACGTAGTATATGCTGGTCGTCTGCCTGCGTCCGAACTAAAATTTTCATATGAAATCTGTACATATTTGTAAAATTCGAAGTTTGCATAGGGCAGAGCGGGCGGTGGCAGCGGCCGCGGGAATCCCTTCCAATGTTAGTGATCGTGAAAAATTACAGTTTTTCAGTACGATGCTCAGACAGGTTCGCCAACTTGCAGGACTTTGTAATCTACATTTCATCGCGGTGGAAGAATTCACAAATAGTGGCCAGCGCAACAAACAATTCAGCAACGAGCGATAAGCGAATGAACATCGCTAACGGAGATGTATGATATACACTCCACATCCGCGGTAGCCTGGACTTAAGCTCGTACCTCTTCGCACATCAATCCACTAGCTAGAACCGCCTTCAAACTGGAACACAATGTTTGCACATTACTGTTTGGCGGCAAGAAAAGGAGCTGTGGAAGTACCTACAATAAAATAAACCTGTAGTAATTTACGTTTCGAAGATTTGAACTAGTTGCAGCACTAAGAAAATCTGATTAATTGTTTACAAGCCTCAAGCATTTTTATAGTCCTCAAGCAGACTCCAACACATCCAGAGTAACGCGCAGACGACGCAGCAGCGGCAGCAAATTTATGGGGACATCTGTTGGAGGCAACTCCAGCCGAGCTATTTCATTAATTTAACACAATTCATGTTGCCCGCCAGTGCTAGTGTTACTTTACTTAATTGAATCTTATATGATTAATGTATTTACTTGGAGTTATGTGCGATTACTTAACACAAACACCCCCACCCCCACCCTGCCTTACGCTGATTTCACATTTATCTGCAAAGTATACGTCGAGACCGAGACCTTTACATTGTGTCACGCGTTGTCGCACAAGCGATTACGGGCTGGTGACATTAACCGAGGGCTGCGTCCGTTGCGCACGCGCAGGAATGTCGACACACCTCGGGGAATATCAACCTCAATACAGCGTTGCTTCTCGATATTAATTACTTAAAAAATCTAATTCCTTCCATGTTCCGATTCCCAAGAGTGCGGCCGTGCGCACGTCGCCGGTGCTCTGCGACGTCGCGCGACCTGCTCTGCTTGCTTGTTACTTATCATATATCACCGTCATCACCACCCGATAGACCAGGCCTCGCTCAAAGATCTCCACTTAGATCGGTCCTGCGCCCTCTGCATCCGGCGGCTTCTCGCGGCCTACGTCTGTAACAATTTATATACTATATTTGGACAATTTACCACCACGCTGACCCAATGCTGATAGACGGGATCCAGAGCCTCGTTTGTTGATTAGCAGGCTGCACCACGAGCAGGTGAGGTTGGCTTGGGTCCCGTGAGCTGTAGCACGAGACCCCTTACATCCCTTACTAATATATATACTGTAGAAGTATGGTTTCCAAGTACCCACATCCAAGGGTGTTAACATGGTGTTGACAAGCTTACCCCCAATTAATTACTCACGATACCAATTGTAGGATCGCTAATACATTAATAAGTGTATAACATAACTTGATATTTGTGTTTTCATAGGAAATTGTTATCGCTAAGCAGATTAAGTAAAGTAACTTGCAAGTTAATACAGAAGGCATGTTCATTTCGTCCGCTCCTCGTCTCCACGCGTACATCTGAAAAATGTTGCGAATGAGCCGCGTCGCGATGGCGAGGGTGGGTGCCGGTTCCGGTTCCGGTGCCGGTGCCGGGGGCGGGGGCTGCGTCCGCGTCCGCCGCCTCTCCTTCATCAAGTCGCCGCCGTGTTCCTTCGCCGGGCGAGCTTTCGTTTTGTTTCGTAACGTTTCCATTGAATATAATTCGCGCCCCCTCCCCAATATGTTCTACGGGGTATTAACGCGATTAGCTCGTTACGGGGCCGCGGCGCGGGAAGTCAGGACAGGAGGACTTTGCAGTTTTTTTTCCTTTAATTAATAATTTTCGTTTATGTTCTCTCATTTACACTTGATACCTTTATAAGAAACTCCTGAAATCGCAGAGTACAGCTTTATATATAAAATATTTTTTTCCATTTGATCAACTTTCAAAGTTAGTTGTAATAGTAAACAATGCTAACGCTATTTCCAAATATTGTCGACTAAACCGCAGTAACAGTAACAGTGACAATATGAACACTTGCCACCTATGCAATAACCTTACGTGCTAAGCTGCTCAAGTAGGGCGTGTAAGCACTTGGCGCTGACTGCTCGTTCGCCGCGCGCGCTGCGCCGGCGCCGGCCTCTTTTTTTTTTTTTTTTTTTTTCGCGGGGGAAATCTTCGAAAAGATACTCTGCCTCCTGGGGGGAAGTCAGAGTTATGTGGAGATTTTTACCCACTAAAACCCCCTCGGTGGTCACCTTCGGCGTTTGGCGAGGTCACGGGATCTCCGTTCGGAACACAACCGCGGCCTCGTTAACGCTATGCTGGGATAGCTCGTCCCGGGGTCTGCTTATACAGACCCTACCAGCCTCGTGAGTATTATTTCAATGACCGGCGACCACGTCCAGCCATTGTCCTCCTCAGGGTCGTTTAGAAGGCGATGAGAACCCCCATCCTGATCGCCAACAACCCAAAAGGCCCCATTATGGTAGGGGAGCACCATTCACCGGTGCGACGTGTTGACGCACGGTAGTGCCACGACGGTTTCTTCTCCGAGCGGGATCTGTCCTCTCTCTAGCCCGCTCAGCAGCCTCCTTTTGTACCATTACAGTTTCGCAAAAGGAGGCTACGGCCCTCCATGCAACGTCTCCTCCCAGCATCGCCGACACGATTACTGGCAAGGAGAGGTTCTGTCCGATCTGGTTTATCAGGATCCGCCGCTCCGGTTCCCATGCCGGGCAAACCGCGAGCGTGTGCGATGCGGAATCCAGCTCTCTTCCTCCGCAGTGAAAACAATTCGCCGTCGCTTCTCGTCCAATCTTGCACAGATAATCACCGAAACACCCGTGCCCAGTAAGTATCTGTGTAAGTCTGTAGGTGAGACTTCCTCCGCGTCGTTGCATCCAGGCATCGAAGACCGGCAAGATCGCCCCCACAACGCGTTTGCGCGCATACCTCTCTTCCGAGAGCTTATCGCGCCACGCTGCAAGAGCCCTGCGCCGCTCCTGCCGTCGAGCCGTCTTGAGTACTTCGTCTGGCTCACTCCCACCGCTCTGGCGGATGGCGCGGATGCGGTCGTACACCCTCGCATCCATATCCGCCAGAATATCCATAGGTGGAAATCGAGCTAAGACTGTCGCCGCCTCGAAGGATATTGTACGGTATCCTCGTACGATCCTTATGGCCATTCTTCGCTGAACGCTATAGATTTTAGTTCTACAGCGTCGGATGGCTAGCCTCTTAGCCCATACTGGCGCGCCATATAAGGCTACGGATCGTATTACTCCCGCATAGAGGCGGCGAACTTCCTCTACTGGTCCCCCGAGATTGGGTAGCAGTCTGTGCATTGCACCGGCTATCCTCTCGATCCGGGGTACTAGACGCTCGAAGTGTTCTTCGAAGCCCCAACGACTGTCCAATGTCAGGCCAAGGTACTTCATGTACCGGCCCACTTCCACATCGTGCCCACCTACTTGGACACACCAGTTAGGTGGTTCCCTAGACCTCGGCATTTTGTGGAACCATAGCGCCTCGGTTTTGTGTGGCGCTATTTGTAATCCTAACTCGTGTATTTTAGCGACGACAGATTCCGCTCCAAGCTCGGCGAGCTCCCTGGCCCTTTCAAAGTTGTCTCCACTGGCAATCACCAAAGTGTCGTCTGCATAACATACAACATTTACTTCTGCGGGGAGACTAACTCGCAAAACAGCGTCATACGCCAGATTCCACAAGAGTGGTCCGAGGACCGATCCTTGTGGAACCCCTCGCAGAATTTCCTTTCGGATGCTATTTCCGTGTTGATCCACGTACGTAATGTACCTGTCACGCAAATAGTCCGCGATCACGTCTTGCAGGTAGAGAGGCACTTGATGGTGGATTAGTGCCTCTTTAATCGCGTCCCATGGCAGAGAATTAAAGGCGTTGACGATGTCCAAGCTTATCGCCAACGCTACACCACCTTTGCCTACAGATTGTTCAGACAGGGAGCGGACGCGTAAAATGGCGTCTACGGTGGAACGCTCGCGTCGGAAGCCAAATTGGCTCTCGGCGAGATCCGGACCGACGCGCGACAGATGCCGATTGAGACGGACAGCAAGAATCCTTTCGAACAACTTGCCGACCTCGTCCAATAGACATATGGGACGGTACGCAGATGGAGATTCTGAGGCCTTGCCGTCTTTCTTTAAGAGGACCAATCGGGCTTCCTTCCAGGGTTTAGGAAATTTGGATTTACGAAGGCAGTTAGAAAATAACTGTCTCAACCTGTTCCCCAAAACAGCCAGACTTAAGACCCAGACCCGTCCGGGGATTCCGTCGGGTCCTGGTGCCGTGTTCCGCTGCTTCAAGCGGTTCACAGCTAGGTCCAACTCTTGTTCAGTTACCTCCATTTCGCTCTCCCACTCCCACGAAGACGTAGAGATGTGAATGAAGCGATTTGTCCGGTTCTTTGGAAAAAGAGTACTAATTACTCTCTCCAAGAGAATCGGATCTAAAGTTTCCGTCACTGGGGGCATCCACGGGCGAAGCTTGCCCAGCACCATCCTGTACGGACGCCCCCACGGATCTCTATCAAGTCCCTCCAAGAGCTCATACCAGGACCGAGATCTTGCGCTAGAAATTTCAGTTTGTAGCGCCTTTGTAGCCGCTCGATATTCGCCGTAAAGTCTGGCTATCTGATCGTCTGGAGCTCGCCTATTTCTCCTTCGAGCTCTAGTGTATTGGCGTCGGCTCCGCAGGCAAATTGCGCGTAAACGCGCAATTTCCTCAGACCACCAGTACACAGCTCCGCGCTTTAAACAACTGGCCCTAGGCATTGAGGTATCGCAAATTTGCGTGACTGCGTGTTGGAACCATTTTGCTTCCACCTCCGGATCCGATGAGCCTTCTTCGGCATTAGGCCATGCCGCGATATAGGAGGCGGCCATAACCATATCCCGGTTAAGTCGCTTTAAGCACCAGCGTCGCGTTGGACTGCTTTTTCTGCGGCAGTAGTTACCTTCTGGCCCTCGCATTGCAACATCAAAGACGATGTGGCGATGATCGGAAAGAGTAACCACCTCTTCTGCAACTCTCCAGCCCGATAACATGCGAATCGCAGCAGGAGTCGCCCATGTTAGGTCCACAACCGACTCCCCCTGCCATCGCACGCATGTGCTAACTGACCCCCTATTTACCAAACGGAGATCCAATCCAGCCGCCCATTCTAACACCGTGTCTCCCCTTCGATCATCTCTGCGGTTCCCCCATGCTCTGTTGTGAGCGTTAAAGTCCCCCAGAACAATCACCGGACGAGGTAGGTAACTACGAACACAAACTGCCACCTCGTCTAGGTACTCCTCGTAGTCGGCGAGAGACCTGTTCGGAGACACGTAGCAACCCACTACAACTACGACTCCCCATTGCACTGCAACGTAACCCCGTCCTCTGATTAAGGAGCAGGGTCGTGCACCATCTCCGCCGCTCCAGTAGATCGCTACAGAGCCTGTATCGTCACCAAACCAGCGAGGATGTTCGGGTATGATATAAGGCTCCGCTATCACTGCCAGGGCAACCTTCCACTCATTAACCGTTTGCAACAGCAAATGCTGTGCATTACGGCAATGATTAAGGTTGCCTTGAAGAACTCTGAGCGCCGTGAACTTTAGGCCGTATAAACCTCCATTCTCGAGCATGAGCTCGAGGTTGCAGCTGTAGGTAATATCGCTGCCGCACTTGTACAAGCTAAAGGAGCTTTTTTAGTCTTCCTACCGCTTTTTTCCGTCGATAGAACGCACCTCTTTCCAAATTTATGGTTAGAGGGACGCCCCAGATCCGAGCATAATGGGCATTTGAGTGTAACTGCTTTACACTCTTTTGCCTTATGGCCAGATTCTCCACAGCAGAAGCAACGTGTGCTCCGGTTGACCTGGTTCGGGCACTTGTTACCAACGTGTCCCTTTTCCAGGCACCGGAAGCAGTACATAGGTCTGGGATCCAGTAGCTCCACCCGAATCAATCCCCAGCCTATGCGTACACGTCCAGTAGCCATCAATGTCCGAATCACATTAATTGGACACCGCAGCCAACACGTGCCCATGTTTGTGTTTGTTCGGTGTACCTCCCCGACTTTAATATCATCCACTGAGCAACCACCCGCCTCTGCAACTGCTTCCGCGATTTCACGCGTGCTGACGGCATCGTCGAGATCTCTTAGACGGAGGTCTCCTGTTTTAACTGGACGATTAATCTTCACTCCTATATCAGAGAGGACCTCTCGCATCTTTGCAGCTAGCCTATCTGCCTTCTGGTTGCACTCGTCTCCACCAATCTCTAATAGGAGCCCTCCTGTAAGAGCTCGTTTCTGGCGAAGACTTTCGACGCCGATGTCCGACAGCCGGATCTTGCCTTTGGCCGTTTCCATTACCTTAGCATATGTAATGGAGGATCCTTCGGGTAGAGTTACAGTCACAGCTGCAGTAGTCCGGGCACGAGGAGGCTTCTTTCGCAGCCTCTTGGGAATCGTGGTATTTCTCGATTCTGTGGTGGGTCTCCTCACAACCTCAGCCCAAGTGTTTGTTGTTGCCTGCGGCGACGCCGCTAGCGTTTGTGTTTTCATCACCGGAGGTAAGTCCACCACTGGTGGATGTTTATTCCTCCGTTTTTTCCGTGATTGTCGCGCAGGTTTCCCTTTCGCTTGTTGCTGTGGACTAGTCAGACTGCTCGGCGTTGGAATTTGCGCGGTTATCGAAGAGGATCGGCGCCGCGGAAGTATCTCCGGCTGCTGTGGTGGCCTCATCTCTGCCAACGATAGCGGCCCAGGTTTTGGCGGCCTTGATTCGACTCCATACCTTTGACCCAACGGAGGTCTAATAGCTCTATCGGGAAAGATTTTAGCCTCAAAGGCAGCTAACTTAATATCAATCGTGGCAGATATGCGCTCCATGAGCCCTTCTCCGTCATTCATAGACCCAGAGATAGCATGACCACGCCTGGGAGGACGAGGAGCAGCTTCTTTAGAGTCAGGACGTTGGCTAGTACCTTTACGGAGGTGGTTGATCTCCTCCGTTAGGCCGTCGAGTCTTGCGGTTAATTGGGTTAACTGGGACCGCAGCTCTGCATTCTCTCTAGCCAACCTCTCAGTGTAAGAGTCACCAGACTCGCTACCGTATCTCCGTGAAAGTTCTTCTGCTGCAGCTTTCACATTGCGCGCAGCTAATCTCAAGCCCCGGACGTACGTTCTTTTAAGATTACCGGAACGATCCGCGACTTTCTCAATCACTTCAAGGTTGGCATCAATTTGTTGTCGTGGATCTGCACAGATGCGCATAAATCGGGCCAACTCTTCCTTGTTCGGAAGACTTTTCTTTGCTCTTGTGTTTAATGGTATCACAAAAGGATCAGATAAGTCTTCCGAGAATTCTGATTCCTCCACTGCTTTTCCGTCCTCTGAGTCCTCCGCCGACACTGCTACGAATTTAGCAGCGATAGCATCAGGGCTTGGAGGTTTGGTCCTTCTTTTACCTGTCAGCGCAGGCATTTTTGTAGTCATCGTTTTATTGGACGACTGTGATGCCACAGATACGTCCGAGACGTCCTCTCCTTCGCTGTAACTAACCGCTTTGACAGTTGTCATTACGGCGCGTTTTAATCTCCCACGTGTGTTTTTGGATGGACACGATGATATGTCCGGCCCTACCACTTCTCCGGTGATTTGATCCCTTGATGGGCAGGGATCCACGGCCGACGCAGAAGCATCGCCGAGATGCAGGAATGTGCCCCCCCCAGATACGATGGGGCAGCCCGGGTCTGGCCCGGGGGTGGATTCTCCGGCAATGCCGGTACCACCCTGGGGTAGTTTTTCATTGTTACCTGCTTTCATGGTTTTCCTTTATAGGGTGTGGTCCCAACTGTTCCCCCCTAGTGCCCCCCTCTGATAATAATAAACCCCCACCCTCAAACTATTCTTTTCATGTCTACACTAATCCTTTGCAATCACTCAAAACAGAGATATTTGCAAAGCATTAGTGCAAAGTAAACAACCCCCGGTCTGTTAATGACTGGATTCCCCACCAGCCACTCATCCCTTCGGCACAGCCCGACCTTAGGATTGGGGTTATTTTTGTATAGAGGTTTTCTTCCTCGCAGCCTTGCAGAAATTCCCACCTCCCCTGGCAAAGCCCCCGGTCCCTACTGGGATTACGGGTTGTCCGGTGTTGGCAACAGCCAAATGCACCTAGCACATCACCGCACACGTCGCATCCTCAGTCCCTTCTATTTAATAGAGGGGTACTAGGAGCGACTTGGAACCTTTGTAGGCCCGCCTCGCGGACAATATGTCCTTGGCCGTTTCTCAGTTCTAATGAACTGGTGGTACGCCCCGAACCCTGCCAGTTTTGGTCCACGTCGGTTTTCCGATACTACCCATATCTGGGTAGCGTGCCCCTATCCGCCAACCTGGGGACGCGCCCGATAGAAGGTCTGGCAACTCCACACGGGTGGCGCCGGCCTCTTAACGCAACGCGTCAACCTGAGCTCTGCGAGTTACTTTACTGCACAAACGTTATTTATTTACTGATAAAAATAAATATTCTGCTTTCTTACCGCGTCACGCGTAACTTTTACGTCACGCGTAAATTCTAATGTTACTTGTGTGAAGGTTAGTTTCAACAGCGTCAGGCCGGACCTGACGACTGCTTGTATAAATTACTCTGTCAAAGTTAACAAAGGGTAAAGTGAAGGCAGCACTGGGGTGAATTTCCATCTCGCTTAAATGTTTAATATCATTGTTATATAATATATACTGGTAATAAGTTCTCGCTTCTGACGATCTGCGGTACCTGTGCTAGTCTGCAGCTCCTGTTCGTGCTGTCAAACTGCAGCGTACGAATGTTACTGTGTTTCATATTGAAGGGCGCTGTAGTTAGTGAAATTACTAACGTCACTTTAGAGTGACGAGACCCAACTTCGTATACCTCAAGGCCGCGAGTATAACGTAGTTCCGTGTATATCATCCTAACTAGCGCCGCCCATCACGTACCCTCCGGCGAACGTCCCGCTCGTTGGGACGAGCACATCGCAGTATGAAATAATATATTAGGCAGTAATACTTTTGTAAATATATTTTATGTCAGTATTCATGCACCATCGGCTCGCTAAAGTTTTTGATTGCATGGAGTTATAACCATGGATTGGATTGGATAACCATTGGCAGCTGTAACGGCGCAGGCAAAGGATAGGCAAAGGATAGATAGGATAAAGGATTTCGTGGTTCCGGACGAGTTCTCACAATGCGCGGCTGGCTCGTTCTCTAGTCCCCGGGAACCGGTGCGAGCGGGCTTGAAGGGGTGTAGCTCGTGAGGGTGAGGACGCTGCTCATTTACATTTTTTGCTGTACCTGTTATTGAACCACTGAATAATAACTTAACTTTTTAGCCTGTCCAACGAAGTTGGCACTTTAAATTTATTACTTACTGTAAATACGTGTATCTAATACGTGTGCCATTCAACGGTTCGATGATCAGTCAATTGATTATTGATAGTCTGTATGCGCGCATGAGTATGTAACACTAAACACTAACTAATGTATACTAGATATTGTATTTGATATTGATACACAACCACGGTAAGTAAGGGTGATAAGGGCATCCCATCCTTACGGAGAAACATAGCAACTGACCATTGAGCTGGTCCACCGATTCAAAGAAGCACAGCGAGCGATGGAGAGAGCATTTCCCTATAGGACAAAATCCGGGACGAAGAAATTCGACGGAAAACTGAAGTGTCAGGGACGACCGATGGGGGAGAGAAGTCTTGAAGTGGAGGCCGCGTACAGATCGCAGAAGTGTAGCACGCCCTCCCTCCAAATGAACCGACGACATCATTAGGGCGGTCGGAAGTGGGTGGAAGAGTGAGGCTGAGGATCGCATTTGGTGGAAGACATTGTGGAAGGCCTATATCCAAAAATAGATGAACAAAGGCTGATAATGATGGTGACACAAGCACCGCGACGCTGTGAATAACTAACTTCTAAATATAGAACATGTTGTTCATTCATTCGAATTCCTCTCACTCCTCGCGACGCTGACGGGCTAATGATTACTAGCGCCTAGTTACAATGTGGCGGTGGAAAGGGACAACTTCTTATCCAATGTACCAATGTGGCACCGTCGTGAAGAAATTGATCACAAGGAAGTTCATTATCGATTCGGAAGTTTGAGGAAGGACGTTACAGGAGTCCGATACTTAAACATAACAGGATAGTGTGAGCGTTAAATATTATCATCAGCAATAAGGCCGTGCTTCAGTCTACCAGGTGCCAAAGCAAGCGGCTCCGGTGCAGTGCCCGCGAAGCCGCAGGTTTGGTGTTTGTGAGACGGGGGCGATGTACTGGAGCTGCATCGCTCGTATGTCCTGGCGTACTCACTTCGTGGTGTAAGGAGCGAAGTCGATATCCTTGTCAGCTGCGAGTGTCGCGCGGGCACTTGTTGTATAGAAAATCACGTGGCGATAGTTTTTTAATATAAATCTGCTGTTTTAATTTTAGTGAGTAATAATAATAATACTGTTCAACGATATTACTGAACACGAGTGGGGGTGCGGGGTGATACAGGGTGCGGGGTAGCTGCGAAATGTACTGTAATAACTCGAACATTCATTTTAATTGGAGTTTCTCTTCAGGCCTGCAGTGCTCGCGCGCGCCGGCTCAAATGTGTTCAAGTGAACTTAATGAAACGATTACTTGATTAAAATTATGATTAATTAATTTTAAAATATTTTGCAAAAAGCAGAAAGCGCACGCGCACTCACACCGGCACGACACCGGCACGACACCGGCGCGGCACAGGCTCGACCCGAGTTATTGAAGTTTTCACAAAACTTATGCATAAGACAGCCGAGTTCTAATTTGCTTAAAATAAATGTAACTTAATATGGTTTCTGACGGACGGCATGATTTGTTTCCAGCGTTAGCGTAGAACAACTTGACTGCGATGCAGTAACTCGTTGCTCCAGTAGTTTCACTAACGTAGCGAAAAATTTGAAGTAACTTATTAATGTTTACTAAATACTAGTTTCCCGTCATTATTTCCCCTATCTGTATCAACAATTCCTTTACTTGCCACCTGGCTCTGAATGATACACGATTGTACATTTGGATCTTCTATAGAGTGCTCCGGCGCCTGCGCCTGCGCCGGCGCCGGAGCACCCGCGGCGCGCGACCGCTGCCGGCGCTGCGCCTCGCCGCACCGCCCGGTGCCTGCTCACCACTCCACACATTTCACACTGAGCTGAAATGAGTATTGGATTTATGCTCTCGACTGGAGCTCGTATTTTTCCACTCATGAATAATTCAATTCCACTAAATCGGCACCCCCATGACCCGAATGCCATCCCGGGGTTGTTTACTCCGCCGAAGTTGGAGCGTCTCCACAGAGCCATCGATTTGTTCGAGTGGCAACAAACAATCGAAACACTCGTAAATCATAGCCGACATTATTTATCGATAGTTCGCGAGCGGGGGTTCGAATTGAAAACAAAAAGCAACCCCCGACGGTGTCGCGCTCGGTGTCGCGCTCGGTGCCGGGTTCGGTGCTCCGGCCGACGCTCTACTCCTCAAGTACGATTACTCTTTCACTTGATCATCGATTTGTTTTCAAAATACAACTAAAATCTCGTGGTGCGCGTGTGACACGAGCTTAACAAGTTATGAATGAAGAGGTCTATCACCTTCCCATCACTGTAAATTTGTAAAAGCTCGAAAATCTTCCAGCTGCTGTACTCTCCACGACTGGAGCTGAGAAGATGTTATTTTTTTTTATTTCAAAACTGTGCCGATCACATGTTCTCAACAATTCCATTTATTTACAAATTGTCTTGAAGTTTGTAGATTCTCAGCTGGTTGTCCAGTGTCTCCTAATGCTGAATGTTGATCCCAGCGCTGAGGAGAGAGGCTGGCCGTCGCCTGGCTCAGGTAGCCGCTACATTTACTCCGGTAATGTATTTTCTTTGTCTACAGTCGGCCGTGACTCTAATAAATCCCTTCGTCTCGCCAGGTCTCTCAATTAGCTGCGGCCCGAGGGTTGCGCGCTCCGTCAGTCGGCACCTTCCACTGCATGCATACCCGGTGAATGAAAGAAGGGCTTTTCATTGGGATTTCTTTTCAGCAAAAATGTGACAACACAACAGTTTTATTGTAATCGGTATGTGTACGACTTGGCCAAAATAAGTCGATACAACGACGGAGTTTGCACTCGCGTGAACAGTAAGCAGCTAACCCTCGTTATAAGCTAGATTATAGTAAAATAAAGTACCATCGGTGAAGTTATGTTGAAAACCTACTGTGTTACCGCTATTGGGACTCGCTGTCTTGTGTCACAAGGAGAGAATAAAGACCATCTGTTTACGACCTGATCGGCGGCCGTCATAAGTCCACGGAAGTTGTTTTCCTTAGAATACGTCAGTTCATTCAAGTTGTTCCCGTCGCCCAGCGCCCCGCGAACCCGCACTCGGCGACGTGGCACCGCTGCATTACCGCATCGCAGGGCGCGAGCTCCCTCCGCGCGCGCCGTGCGATGCCACCTGCAATCATATCATATCTGCTACTTTAGTAATTCTGCCAATTCAACTGTAACATCCGTGAACTCTTCGCTGGAGCTAGGCAGTGCCCCGCTGCTCCAGCCGGATGCAATGTTAGCTCAGCGCCACTGACCGCCGCCGCTCCACGCGAAGCCCTCCTGCTCGGTTCAGTCACACTTGGCTTCGACGTCCATCATAAATCTACATTTAGATAAATCTTTTCTTCTTGCTGAAAAGATGTTAGTCGCCCATTTTTATAGAACTGACGCTTTTAAAAAAGCTTTAGCGGACCTCGCCGGAGATTAATGAATGCGCGATGACTCGTCCCTAATATATTTTTTTCACTTTTCTTAGTGATAAAACGCTTTTAAGAAAATAATTTATTGTTTCACACACAAAGTGCCGTGATAGAACATTCAAGAAATATCTACATTACTAAAGAAATTTGGTTCTATGTCACGTGGAAACTTTGCAAAATAAATATTAATTAAACAAGGGATAAGTTGGACGATAATAATTTACCACCATCACCATCAGTCGATAGACGTCCAAAGATCCCCACTTCAATCGGAGCTGTGCTGCCCGCATGACCGGCCACCCAACCGGAGCTGTCATTTGTAGTGTTTCACAAGGGGGGGGGGGATTTGGGCTACTTCCGGCCACCCTCGCTCCATGCGGTTTGGTGGGAGCCAGATCCTCGTTTGTTGATAAACAGAGTACACCACGAGCTGATGAGGTTGGCTTGTACCCCGTGAGTTGTGCGGGAGATTACACCCCATAATAATAATTTACGACATTGTATTATAGTACATTATAGTATATTCCATCGGGCAGCCGGCACACACGCCTGTGCATTACTCTGGTAGGTTCGGAGCTGCGATACTGCGGACGAAACTTCAGGTTCAATTCCTTAAAAGTTGGAAACACTAGCAATAGTGTATGATATGTTATAAAGCTTGCGCAAGGAGCGGGCAGCCAGCAGCTCGCTGGCGGGCAGGCGGGCAGGCGGGCAGGCGGGCAGGCGGCGACAAGTCAGCGACAAGAGCGCTGGATCGCTTCCAAGGAACTTTGCCGTTTCATTGCGCGAACGTACTAATATTGCTTCTTCGATCCACCGCCGATATCCGGTTTAAGAGGCGAATCCGTGTGAATCCTTTGAAAGTGGACGCGAATTGAAGTTTAAATAATGAGGGGCCGGGCGGGCTGCCAGCGTGAACACTGAATTAGGACTGCGTGCTCCGATCTGATTTGATGAACGTTAATAATGTAATGTAGTAATGGATTTATCTTCTAAAGGTGATTAAATGTCCAGAGGCGGGCTACTTACCCAGCCTCTGTAGGTGCATATCCAATGTTACGGTGATATCGTAAGAAACGTTTCATCATCATCATCATCATCAGCCGATAGATGTTCACTGCTGGACATAGGCCTCCCCACGTATGTCGGGGTTCGTTTTGGGAGATTTGGATCATTTCCCACTTCGCTAACCCGATCCAGGCTGGGCAGGATGGGCATCAGAACCCCGCTTGTTGATTAGCAGGCGCGCCAGGAGCAGGTGTGTTTGGCTCGGATCCCGTGAGTTGTTATACGGGACGTCTAAAACCTCTCACACCACCAAGAGAGGTTTACCAAATATTATAACTATAAACCTGTGCTGCAGGCGCCGCGCGGCGCGGCCTCTGCTAGTTCGTACATTTACAATTTGCTGGGAATTGAACCTGCGTCGGTTGATTTACGTAATATTTGTTACTTACGTACCGCCGGGGGACCGCCCCCGTCTCGCTTTTTACGTGTCTCGTTATCTAACAAGTTTTTATCTACAAACTTCTAATTCAGTTACCGCCACCCCCTTCCATCCACCCGCCGCCCCCACTGCCCCCAGCGCCCCCACCGCCCCCAGCGCAATTCACTTTTTGCCAATGAAACCCGTGCCGCACGCGCGTCGCCCCCCGAATACTCTAACTCCGCTAAATTCATTGCCACGACTTCAATAGCTCATCTCAGCTCAGCTTGCTTCTGTTCACGTCTTCCGGCTTTCTTTAAAACAAACGTTGGTAGGTTTCCTGGTGCATAGGTCGCACGGTCGCATCAAAAGCGTGAAACAACGAAATTCATCAATACTCTCTCAGGTCATCGAGTAAACACTGGTATTATTTTGCTCCGCCATTTAAAAATACGTAATAATGTTTTAATGAGTTGTATTTATGTTTGTGTAGTGCACTTAAGTGGTGATTTGTTCAACGAAATTGAATTTCATTTCAACGACAGAATTCAAAGTGAAAAGTATTATTTGGACCGACTGCATTTCGGTTAACTAAATAAATACAGGAAGTTGTCTAGTGAACAAGGTTTTATTATCCAAAGTTATTATTAAGATTAGAAAACCGTCCTGGTGAACTGCGCGGTTTGCAATAAAGTAATAAGAGGCCGTCAGCAAATGTCTTGTTCTAAATGTGATTATCAATATCACACCGTGTGTGTAAATATATTTCATTATCGTAAAGTTACAGAAACAGTTAAATTGACCTGGCTCTGTCCGTCGTGTCGGTGCGCTGGAGCTAAAACCGAGAGCAGTAAATAAATACGCTCTCCCGTGTCAAGCGATGAAGGCGATAAATCATCCACAGTAGATTCCCCACCCACGGTCACAGACATTAGCCAGATCACTGTACTTGCTAATCAAATAAAATTACTTAGAGAAGTTATTGGAGAACTGAAAAATCACCTTAAATTACTGACTGACCACGTTACACAATGCAACAAAAGAATAGACGATTGTGTCCACTGATTGTGAAACTGACTCCCGAATCCGTCAGATTGAAGAAAGAGAATCCGAGGTATCACATCTAAAATCGATTATTTCACAACTTAGTCTGCCACTTACCAATCAAACTCAATCTAACCTGAGAAATGAGGTTGAAATTACGGGCATAACAGAAACACCTAAGGTACTGACAACAGCTGTAAAAATTGGCGTAAACATTCAAATCAAAGATATAGACAATGCCATACGAGTGGGACCTCGAAGAAAACCACGCGATTCTCCAAACAACTCCACCAATAACGTAATTGATAACCATCCTCGTTCTTTAATTATAAGGTTCTAACGAAGAAATACACGTCAAGACTTTCTGCAGGCTGGAAGATCCAGACGTAACCTTACCAGTAGTGATTTGGACCTGCCTAATTGTCACAGAACTATTTATTTCAATAAAAGACTAACCAAAGAGAACAGACATTTATTTCGTTCAGCAAGAGATAAAGCTAATGAAGGCGGATTTAAATATTGATGGATCAAAAACGGAATTAGTAATGCGCGGAAACATGGGGGAGGAACCTGTCGTTTACAATTAGAAATGATATGGATTTATCGCGTCTATGTCCCTCCACATGTGATGCGCAAAAGGATCAACACCTAGATTACTCAGCGGTGCATCTGATTCTAGTACATTACCCACTGGTTACATATATTATATATCTAAATTAACATGCCTTATGTCCATCTAAATACTATATAGTATATATACCAACAAGCACCATATCTTAACTGCACTGACTGAAGCACACACAAACACACTCAAATCACATGTACTCAAGAAGCTGGGTCAGCAAGTTATTATACACCAGTCCACAAACTTGACATCGCAGTTGTCCTAAATTGTATCAGATTCAAGATGTTGTTTTTGACGTTTTTATTAATACTTTGTTAACATGAGCTCACTTAATATTAGTGATGAACTAGATAACACGTGAAATAGACTGTCTCGAGATTAGTTCACTTGAAGAATGCAGAAGTCATTTCAGTAATGCTAGAAACAGTTTGAAAGTCCTTACTATCAACATAAGAAGCTATCAAAATACCATCGAAGACTTCATAACCGCCTTAAAACGTCTAGACACCGCCGCAACAGACATCATAATGTTAACCGAGTGCTGGCTATTTGATGGCATCATTATTGAATCAACGCATGGTTTTAAAGTCTATCAATCCGCCTCACAAGTAAATAAGAGTGGTGGCGTTGCTACCTACATCAAAGATGCATGGAACAGCGATGTCGTACCTCATGAACACTATGATATAAACGACGCTGACAATGTCTTGATTGATATGGGTAGCGATATATCAGTTCCAGGGATCTATCGGTGTCCTGCATTTTGTAATACTGACCTATTTATTACATCACTCGACACCGTATTACAAAAAAATCGTACAAAAATCTGCAAAGCAAGTATCACTGATCACGACGGCCTTGGCTGTAATGCCAGATAAAAGACAACAAACCGGCCACAACATCCGTTATAAACAGAAAGTAAACTGGGAAGCAGTTACTTCTCATATTAAAAATTTAAACTGGGACATCGTTCTTACTCAATCAGATGTTAACGCTGCGTTGCAGCTATTCACTGAGCTGATCACTCAGACAATTAATAGGTATACCAAGAATATACACTAAGAAACACTAAGTCGCAGAAAAAACAATCTCAAGCCTTGGGATCACTTCTGGACTGATAAGATGAAGCATCGGGATAAATTGCATCTTGATAGCAGAGCCGAACCGAACCACCGAGAAAAACGAGTGGTTTATAGCAGATACAGAAACTTGTGCCAACACTCCTTCGTAAAATTAGAAAAGAGTAAAATAAAGGTAACCCACGAAAGCTTTGGCGGTACAGTTTCCTTCGTTGATAGGGGGTGAGCGATGGGGGTGGGTGGGTCTCCGCCTCCGGAAGCGGGTGCGCCGGGGGAGCCGGCCGTGGCCGGTGCCGGCGCCGGTGCCGGTGCCGGCGCGCGCTTGTCGCAAGCACGCTGCCCCCGCGCATTGTGTTGTTCAAGTGTTCCCAGATCGGGATGCAGTTAGCGTAAGGATTTCCATTAAATTGTAAATAATATGTTTAATGGAAACTGATACATGCGAAGGTATCCCGGAATCTGATGTTCTGTTAATGATAACATATACTTCAGGGAAACACTGCGGTAACCACAAATATTTCATGAGAACTAAATACTGTTCCTGTGGTCATTGTGCCATCGACGTGCTACCAGCACGACCCAGCTTAGGACTTCTCAATTTCTTTTTAAAATTGCATCATCGTGGTTATTTTTCGGCGTTAGAGATAGGTTTATAATAATTTCAGCGCCCCGGTGCATCATGCTCCTCCTATGTCTTCGCCCCGTGCCACTCCTAGAACAGCGTTCTTCGTATGCACTCATCGATCTACAAGTCAACCACGAAACGATGCACAGTTCTTGTGAGAAACATCGCCGGGCTCCTGCCTGCCTGCCTGCCTGCCTGCCCCTGACTGCGCCGCGCGACCTGACCCCGTCGAAGCTCTCCTACAAAGCTGCTATCATTGTATCACGTGTACAACTGAACTTGTTCCGCTCATAATTAATCAAATGGTCCACAACAATAAATGCTTTCAATGAAATTAAACTAATTGAATTTGCATTTGCAATATGTATGCGGTGCTTGTGGTTGAATGCCAACGTGTGTACCTAAGTGGGGGGAGGGGGGGGGGAGAGAGAGAGGGAGAGAGAGAGAGAGGGAGGAATTAAATATTACTTTTGTTTTGCTGGTGCAAATCGTCCCGCACTAGCGAGGGGTTTCAGACGATTTCACAAATAGTTTTGCGAGCTATGTGAAACGAATTTCAAACGGTAAGTATACAAAGAAACCCTTTGAAGTTATATGAAACAAATGGAGAAAACGGAATAACCTCATTTGGAGAACACGCGGCGGTGCGGCGGCTGTGCGGCGGCGGCGCGGCGGCGGTGCGGCGGCGGCGTGGGAGCGGCGTCAATTGCTTATCTGAAATCGTTTCAACCCATAACGTAACGCCTCCATAGGTGTATGTATTTGCGTAAGTCCGCAACAGGGGCGCGGAGCTGCAGCAGTATGTTAGGGTGCGGGTGCGGGTGCGGGTGCGCACCCCGGTACTTCGCGGCAGGCTCCGATTGAGACGTGTTATTGTGTAGTCGCCACGACTAACTGATACATACAAGCAAGAGTATGTAAATAACGCATTGTGTACTGACGGTTGGGACGATGTAGTAAATAATGAAATAATAACGCTTCTTAGACACACAGCGCGGTGTTATTGATAATGCATAACATTTTCCAGCTGGAAGACCTAACATTTACTGTTATCTTTATACATATAACTTATAATTTTCTAGCATCAAACCGAATCCTAATTTACGGAACTGTTCAGTACATTTGTGACCGCACAGATGGCGCTGAAACAAATTGTTAAATTTTACTTTTTGAGGATAAATATCTTATCGATTTATTCTAAATATTTTAGATATTCTGTATTGTTTAGTTGCGAATGCCTTGAGGTGGAAGTACATTGTAATATTCGACATGAACACTCCATTGCGTCACAATTCAATACAATTATCTTTCTTCATTGCACACTAAACACAGCTGAAACAAGTCGGTGATGGAGCAAGTGATCCGGTAGCGCGGCTTCGGGTGGCGGTACTGCTTCCCGCGCGCGACGTGTGCCGCACGCAACAAACGCACTCGACTAATGGACATGTGTGCACGGCACGAGCTATACTCACACGAAGTGTATAACAATAAGTTAAAATTGTAGAGGTTTAACAATCTTTATTTCTTACAAGAATACACATTAAACTTATGCGAGAAAGCAATAACCAATAGATTAAGCTGAAATTACGAGCGTACAAAGACGTACAGTAAAGCAATAAAGTTTATACATATAACAACGGACGCCCACATCATTTTAACCGATGGACGTTCGGCGGTGGATGTGCATCCGTTGAAAAGGTGCTGATATAACAACTGATACAACAAACGGCCAAGAGAGGAGGGCCAGTCCGCTGTGGGAGCGGGAGCGGGAGCGGGAACGGGCGCGGGCGCGGGCGCAGCGGGGCTTTGAACAAGCAAGCATTGGAGGGTAGTCGTTAAAAACTTGACGTCGCATGCATATAGAGTGCGTCAAATTAGAACAGTCAGCCCTTTCAGGGTATTTTTTTCTTTTCTTTTTAATATTATATATATTGAATATGAGCACGAGCTCCGAGCTCCGAGCTCCGACCCCCGGGCTCCAAGCAGTGCACTGCAGGAGGCGGAGCGGGACGGACAGCGCTGGCGCTCTGCTGCGTCGGGGGCCAGGACTCGCTTCGGGTCGCTGCGCCGGCGCAGTAAGTACATAATAAATGTTTTGTGATGAATTTAATACGTTTTTCTAGTAGTTTTTTAAATACGTGATATGTCTTGCCGTTTTTATATCATCGGGAAGACTGGTGTATAGTTTAACTCCTTCGTGCAGTAAGCTATTCCTTTAGTTTTCCTTCAGTCACAGAAAAATGAGTCACTTTTTTTTGCAAAGGTTATATTAGAATGCGTATCTTTATTTAGTATTTTATGTACTCTCATGCAAGTGCGGAAGTAGTACGTGAGAGAAACGTTCGTAAGTTTAGTATATTTATATATCTTTTCCATAGAGATTAAAACTAGTAGTAGAAAAGGACTTTATTAAATTGCTTTGCCAAACATTACTACTGTATTACACATTACTACATTACCGTTATATTACTCTGTGCTGCGGCGCATCCAATGTTAATCCACTCTGTGCGGGGTGTCGTTAAACAGTCGTGCGCTGCGCGTACGTCGCACTCGAATTGGGAAACATCGAGTTCAATCGATACGTCGCAGTGATTCTGTTAGGGATATATATTTGGTTTTGATTTTTTCAATTTACCGTCTTCACGTTTTAGCGATTTTGAAGGTACGCGAAAGGATAACTGAATATCTGAACTGAAGGTCACATTAGCTTCAATCACGTCGGCATCACGTCGGGTTTTCAATCGCTTCGGGGTCACCACTTTAGCGACTTGGTATGTACGGGTGCAAAGGGTGAATAAAAATCTTGCTGATACTTGAATCGTGTTGTATTACCGCATTGTGTACTGTATCCTATAATGTATATTCGCATATCGCATATTTATTTATTTAGTTTCGCTATATATTAACAGTATTTGGTTTGCGCAACTAGCGGAGGGATTAAACATCGCTCAAACGAATTGCGCAACAATTAAAAATATTGTGCAATAAATCCAACGGGAACTGCGCATGCGCGAACGGGAAGCTTCCTTTTCTAAAGACATAAATATATGTCGCACACGGGCTCGGTCTTTTTCTGCGCGGGCCGTTGTAGAGTTGACACGCGCTACTGCTCCGGTGTCTGGGAGGCGTCGTGTCATGTTGATGAAGATTCTTATACCGCGACTGAATGTTCTTTTGAGAACAACTGTATTGTTTCTATCAAATTGTTCTATTCAGAACAACCATACTATTTCGATAAAACTGTTCTTTTCAGAACAACCATACTCTTCTTTTTCTTAGCATTTGTCCCGTCCTATGACAGGGTCTGCTCTCTTACTTTTCTCACTCCACTTCGCTCTATTTGGAACATCCCTTTCTTTGAGATCGCAGCTTATCATATCATTTGTCACTACACTCAGCCATCGCAGCTTCGGTCTTCCTCTCCGCCGTTTGCCGGGTATGTTGAGGCTGAGTGTTTTGTTGCCTATGTACTCAGGTGGTCTTCTTTTGACATGCCCATACCATCGCAGCCGGTTTTCCTGCAGTTTTTCGGCTACATCGCGTACTCCGAGGCTGCCACGCACGTACTCGTTGCGGATCTTGTCGAGTCTCGTTATCCCGCACATCCACCTGAACATTTTCATATCGGCCACGTGAATGAAGTCAACATGCCGTTTTGTCATTGCCCATGTCACGCTTCCATAAATGAGAACTAGTCTTATCATAGATTTATAAACTAGCCCCTTAAGTTTGATAGGCAGCCTAGTGTCGCAGGTAACTCCAGTGAGCTCGTGCCATTTAAGCCAAGCGGAGGACACACGGCGTTGAAGGTTGCAAAACTGAACCTTGATGAACCCCTTCTGTGACTGGGATGGATTTTGTCACTCCTACAGTTGTTCTTACGAAGGAGCGTGTATTCCTGTACATGTCGTCGATAGTATGCACATATGCTTCAGGAACATTACGAGACCAGAGACTCCACCCATATAGTTTCTCGAGGTACACGATCAAAAGCCTTTGCCATATCAAGAAATGCGATATAAAGGGGTTTTTCTTTTGCTCTATTCTTTAGCTATCATGGTCATGACGAAAGTCGGGTCGACCGTCGATAAACCCGGTACGAAGTCGTAATGGTTCTCGGGGAGTGTGCATTCCTTGCGCAATCGGCTGTCTATGACTCTCATACAACTTCATAGTATGACACAACAACTTGATACCTCGGTAGGTATTGCATTCATGTCTGCATCCTATGATCGTCCCACTCTACAAAGAGTGGGACGATCACACTCATTCTTCAAGCATCCGGCATGCAAGCTCCCTCCTCAAGTATCTTGTTGAATAATATAGCCAACACGATTATTCCTGGGTTACCCAGACACTTCATACTTCTACAGGAATGCCATCTGGACCCAGCGCTTTTTTGTAGGCCATTTTCTTGAGCGCCGTCTTTACCTCCTGTGTGGTTATAGGAGGTACAAGACACGTATTTTTGGCTGCTTGCGGTATGCCAACTTTGGTAACGTTAGTGTTTAGCAAACTGTTATAGTACTGGTGCCAGGCTTCCAAGATGCTGCTATCGTTGTATATTAGTTTTCCGTCTGGTCCCTTAAGTATCTTAGGTTTTGTAAAATCCTTGGTAGCTCGGTTGCGCGCTTTAGCTAGCTTATATATGAGTTTATGACCGCAGTTCTTTTGTGGCTTTCGATCTTTCAACAGCAACTATTTTGCGAGCCTCTCTCTTATATGCTTTGTGCAGTTCTCGGTCTTCTTCCGTCTTGGTAAATTGCCATGTTTTGAAAGCTTCTTTCTTTTTTCTTAGAGCTATACGTACTGTTTCGCTCCACCACCAAGTTTCCAATGATGTGCGCTTTCCTCCTTTTGTACGTCCTAGTACATTTTCTGCTGCTTTTAAAATCTTACCCTGTATGTCCATCCAAGCGGCGCTCACATTATTATCGGGAGGATTTAGGTCTTCTATGTCTCTTCAAAACTCCTGCACTTTATCACCTTTCAAGAGCCACTATTTGATGAGTACTGGTTCTCTTTCTTTTCTTGGTGTTCGTAAGAGTCTAAAGAGCATATCCATAACGACAACTCGGTGCTGTGGTGCAACGCAATCACCGGGAATAGCTTTACAGTTTTTAATCCTTCCGATGTGACATCTATTTACCAGAATTTAATCAATGTGGGAGTCAAGTCAAGTCTTGTCGCTTCTGTAAGTGATCAAATGGTCTGGTTTCTTGATAAAATATGTGTTGACAATTGCTAGATCATGGAACATGGCAGATTCCATAATCAATTTACCCTCTTCATTTGTAGTGCCATATCCATGACCTCCATGCAACCGCTGGCATGGTTGGTACATACTTCCCACGTGGCCGTTTAAGTCACTGCCCATTATAGTGATTTCTGTATTAGGTATTTCTTGCAAAATATCATCCAAAAATCCCTAAAATACATCTTTTACGGCTGTAGTACAACCTACTTGAGGAGCATAAGCTGCAACTATGTTCACTACCTCACCATGCACGACCACTTTGACAGTCTCGGCTCTATCACTAAAACGTTTTATTTCGATTATATTGTCGATATGTTCTTGACTAACAGCTACGGCTACTCCATTTCGTCCTCTTTGCGACCCTGTGTACATTAGTTTGTATCCCTCCCCGATGTCCCGAGATTTGGCACCTTGCCATCTGGTTTCCTGGAGACAGACGAAGTCTAACCTGCGGCGTTTGAATAAGTCTGCGAGCTCTTTTGTTCTTCCTGATAGTGTTCCTACATTCAATGTTGCAAATCGGACCTTCTTGGTGTATTTAGGGACTAGCTTCTTTAGTCGGACCCGTCCTTGATCCAATAGCCCTAGTAAACTTGTCGCAGAGGTAGGGCGTTGTGTCCGCGCGTCGTTTTGTGGCGACGCCCTATCTATACTACGATATCCACATTGCAACCTTTTCATCATTTCTAAAACTTTGACAGTTTTGGTTTTATTAGGCTAGTGCCGATTATAATTGATCTGACGCACTGAAACCTGCTCTTTTATGATGCAGGAAAAACCGCGAATCTATGGTGTTCATTCGTCGATGTAAGGAATTTAGTCTTACATAAAGCGGGTTCAGGTTATACCGCCTGATATTCGGTCGTCAGAGCCTCGTCTGTTGTCCAGCAGGGGGCACCACGGTGGCTTCGAGAAACCACCGTCACCGGCATTTCAAATGAACCGCCGGCGCGAGCGGGTGAGGTTGACAATTGGGTCGGATTGGATCTTGGTTCCGTTCTCCCCTCACCCCCCTTCAGAACAACCATACTATTTCGGTAAAACTGTTCTTTTCAGAACATTCGACGTAGCGGCCGCGTTTCTATCCAGGACGTCAATTGGTCATCAATTAGTTGTGATATCTTTATTGTTGCGAGTCGGGGCATACTCTCTCTACGAAATGGCTTCAAATCCTTTCCAGTCCAATCCTTTAGCAATAATTGACGAAAAATTGCTTATTGAGAATTATAACATGTTCATGCTGTGTTGTTAATGTTAGTTGTTGTTGTTGTTGCTGTTGCTGTTGATGTTGTAACGCGCCCCGCTGCGCACAGATTACTTTGTACATACACATGTTTAAAGGTAAATGAAGCGAGAGGGACAAGTTTAATGCTTTCTGAAATATTCAAGTTGTTGGGGCGGAGCGCCTCCGCGGGCCGCCCGCACCACCACCACCGCCGCCACCCGCCACCTGCTGTAATATTGACAAGATGTGCGGGTGTTTGCTTCGCCTTTACGTGCAGCACTAACTTTTACTTCGTGTATTTAATATAATACCACAAAACTATCACAGATATTTAAAATTTGTTGAAAATATATTTCCTTTATCGCCTACGGGCCGCGGACGGGCCCGCTCGCGTGGCCCCGCCGCCTGCTGCACACGCTCCGGCGCGTGTCCGGCGCGTCTCCGGCGCGTGTCCGGCGCGTCTCCGGCGCGTGTCCGGCGCGACTCCGGCGCGTCTCCGGCGCAGCGGATAGTCTGCCGTGCGTGCGTCTCTTCAATTACAAAGAAGTAACACTGTTGTTTCAGCTCTCCAGCGATACTTTTCAATAATTACAACTTTCAATGGTCTCGGCACAAATTAAGCTAAATCGTAATATTATTTGATACAATGCTCGGCGGAATAAGTAATCTATACTTGTGGTACTTAAATAGACTCCTCCGGGACGGACTTGTTTCCGGTAAATTGGGGGCGAATCAATACGATCTAATTTAACCTCTATCGTTGTTCAGCTATCCATGAACGAGTTAGTAATATAATTACAGCAATCCGGATCGGAGACACCGGGCGCTGCGCGTCGGCGGTGGCGGTGGCGGTGGCGGTGGCGGTGGCGGTGGCGGTGGCGGATGCTGCGTCACGCTGCAGACCTCCGTCCGTAATCTTATGAAAAATGTCCCGTCCGCCAGCGGCGCGCGGGGATGTTTCCGTTTGCTGACTGGACTGCTTTTCGTGTCCCCTTCACATTTATGTATCATTCGTCGCCGGCTTCTAACGTAGCCATTCCAACTCCGCTAAAGGCTTCGTTGCTATTTTATGTCCAGCGCGAACTCTGTGAATATTACATATAGGAGTATGATTCAATCTTTTTGTGTGAGAACATATTGTTTCCTGAGCACTAGGAGGCACCAGTGCCGAGGCGAATTCCGTATGAAGTTATTTAACGACATCTGTACTGCAGCACCGGGCCGCCGCTGTGTTGCACAACGTGCAGTAGCGGTGATCATTTACATTTCATTACAGTTTGAATTGTCGAATGGCAGTAATGGTAATGATTAAAATAGGTGAAGTTGACCCTGAACTGAAATACTCGTAGACAGTGCGGTATGTAACAACTCTCTACTGGTCAGTTCTCGTCGGATTACTTTTTCTATAATATTTCACTTTCTGTTCACAAAATGGGATGACATGAGATCGTACACCTGCCTGTTGTATGGTCATTCTCAAACGGATCAACTAATTTACATGTAGCCATTTTAGACTGTATGTTTAGAGTGGTGAGTGATGATTAGCCGAGTGTCGCCGGAAGTCGCGCCGCGAGCGGTGCGGCGGGGTAGGCCCATGTCCCGTGCACCCCTACGATGATTTTTAGACTATTTTTACATTCAGCAATACTTGAAGTATTGTATACGGGAGTACATACTTAGTGTAAAGTAAATATAATTAATTAGTGTGTTTCCGGTGTCCGCCCGCCGCCCGCCGCCCGCCGCCCGCCGCCCGCGGCCGCGCTGTGACCTCCGCCCGGCGGCGGGGTCCCTCCGTCCTCCGCGGGAGCCATTCGTCCGGATAATTCCGATTGTATCATTTTATTAACGTCTCCGGGAAATGTTATTGGATTTTCACTCTCACATAAATCACAACATATCTTATTAATGTGTGAGCGGTTCGCGAAAAGCAATAATTAATTGATGTGTCTGATTATAACAAAAAGTCATTATCAGTCATATATAAATAGTACCGGACCTCTCAACCGCTTTTGTTTGTTGATGACCTAGCCTGCATCACCTCTACGCTAGCAAGATTCTTTCTCGTTTGTCTCCTCGTTGTAAGGTACTGATGAAGTCAGTCATGAGAACTCTCGTGTGATCACTGCGCAATTACTGTCCGGTGCCCGTGGGCTCGTGTGGGGGTAGGCGGAGAATGCCTCCGTGCTGCGCTGAATGTCGCTGAGGCTCAGCTCGCCTCGAGGCCATATCACCAAGGACGCGATGACAATGAACTCTGTATAAATGGGATCCGATTGTTCAGTGCGCAAAGGTTCTGCTCGAAACTGAAAATATTTCATACAAACAATCAGAGCGAGCTCACATACACACACACAATACAGGAGTATGATACATAACGGGTACCTGGGTTGCGAAGCCAACGATGGCTTTGTAAGTATATTCAACCCAATATCCGGTGGATAATCAAAAAGGAATGGAAAGTAGGTCATTATGTAAAACCGGATAAATTGCTGCAAATAGAAAACACAACAGGAGCGAAGGTTTCCCGCGAAACCTCATTATCAGCGGAGACGTGATCAGCGTCGGCAACAACTGTACGCACGTTGCGGCATCCGTATCCGTACCCGTGCCCCGTGCCCCGTGCCCCGTGCCCCGTGACCCGTGCCCGCACCACCTACTGCTTGGGCAGCGTCAGCGGACTAGCCCTTACCTTGGAGGATAAGTTGGTTTATATAACTCTACGTCGAATGGCACGGTTCGTTCTGGTGGTGAGCTAGGCTCGTGTAGTCGCAGCACATGCCGACTGCGCCGGTTGGAATCAAAACACAGCGGAGGTGTGAAAATCTGTTTGTGAATGTTGAGCTGTTTACTTGTAAGCGAAGCCCCCGCCGCGCCCGCGGGGCTTCGGAGTCAAATGGCGATGAGAGGAGCCCCCACAACAGCGAGCTTATTATTTACTTATGATGCCACGTATAACTTTTAAAAGGAGATTATTATTTTTTAAGTATTTTAAGCTTATTTAAAAATATGTAAAAGCTTTTAATATATATGCAACAACGGGCCTAACAACTTAAATCATTTATAGACATCGATGTGCCTTTACTTAGGCGTCGATGTAACCGTTAGGGGAGAGGGTGCTAAAGTAACTTGCGAGAGTCCTTTTAAATCATTTTTATTATTTAATATTCATATAATGCCTTTTTTAGTAAGTGTTTGCGAGTGCCGCACAACTGTTCCGCCTCGCAAGAGACCGGGCGAAATATGGTGAACTGATCGCGAACCTTCGCTAGTCGGAGAGGCACCGCAAGAAGAAGAAAGAGTAAGAGTTTGGTTATTAGCAACCTCTATAATATACAACTTTTATCCCGAAGCTGCTGCAACTTTCGCAGCGGAGGCTGTGTGGTTAACACGGGGAAGGCGTTGTGAACGCTTCCCCGTGTGACGAGGCGGAGTGACGCGTAACGTTTCAGATCGGTGGCCCCGGTACTGCGCCGTCGCGCTGCCTGTACTTGCTTGCAATCGTATTTGTACATTTTTAATATAAGTTCTTGTGTGGAGCGTAATGTTATTCGGTTGGCAGAGGTTCCTGCGCAAAACCGAGAGTTATGGGCAATTTGTGTAACAGACAGCCGCCGGAGCCATTACACTAATTAACACCGAAAGGGCCAAAGTTCTGCGTTACGTTTGTACTGAGGCGGGCCGGAGCAAAACTAAGTTGCTAAGTAAATTACTTTCGCAAGTACGTAACGTTTTTCAGACGCTTAGAGCATTTCGTACGTTGTCTTTAAAATTTATTAAGGTAGGCGAAGACAGAGTCTGTAATTCGTTCCGTGAGGAACGCAGGGGACGAGGTCGGTGGTCCCTCCCCGCGATCCGCACACGGTGGTTGTTTACATCATACTCCGACGAGAAGATACGCCGCAGTGCATCATGTAAAGGTTGAAAAAGTTAGTTTCGTGCCACTGACACCGATATAAACTGCTCAGCTTCAACTCATTGAAGTTTAATGGAGATGCAATCATTCGAAATGGAATGGTTATATTTGATTCAGTTATCTGAACTGACTGACTGTAAGTGGCGCAATTTGGCTGGCCGGCGAGGTGCCCCGGCGCCGGCTGGGGGCGCTGCGGTCGAGCCGTGCCCCCGCCGCATCTGGGTCAGGTATCAATTGCCCCTCCGAGGGTATAAGTTGCGACCTCTCGTGTGCATGCGCCGAGGTGCCACTTGCGGGTTGCCGGTCGAATTGACTTCCGAGTGCGCACTTCGCCGACGGAACTTCTCCATTGAACCTGTCGGGCTGGTGCGTCGCGCGGCCAATTGGCACAACAGATAGTCGCTTCGCCAGCCTTGCACTCGACAGACAGCTTAGTCGATATTTGTGGAAATTTACGAGTCATTTTAGTATTATGTATTCATCAATTGCTCTTATCGACAAGGTTAGAACTCGTTTCCATTTCAATCACCACAAGTTAAGTGATTTACCAACATTGTTCCGATGAGTGAGACAATAAAGCATAAAACAAATTAGAAGAGAAGAGATAAACTCAAGTTCATTAGTTGGATGTGTATAAGCGCGCGACGTGACCACGCGGTGCAGACGGACGGACGGCACGGCTCCGGCACGGCTCCGGCACGGGTCCGGCACTTGCTGCACACACTAAACACAGACACCAAGTAATCATTTACTTTTAATGACATAGCAAGAAGTAAGAAAAGTTTCTTCGCCCACAGTACATGGGGACAATCCGTACTCGAAAATGTATTTGCTATTTATATAATATATATTTCATATATATGTTTACAATATAAACACAAATAAGGGTATATCTCACCCGTCGATATCCCTTCGAATTGTAGAAAAGGCTCGCGTTCGACACTCGGCCTCATATGAAATCCCAGCGCGGTGTTGACTCGCGGGGAGCTGAGGGCCGGGGAGGACTGGGGCGGGCCAGGCAGGGCCGGAGGGTAGCGAGTGCAGCCGGAATTGAATTATAATATCATGCATAGTTTGCCCATCCTAAGGCTCTCACGGAGCGACGTAATCTTCGAGATGAAGTTACCTCCAACAGTTTCATTAACTGTTCACACACTAAGGTGTAGTGTGTATATACTTATATATGCGCGGTAATCAAATTATTCGTGATATTGTTTATTACATATACAACAATAGAATTTTAAAATAATGAAAGTGAACAGAGAGAGAGGGAGAGACAGAGACGTCCAACACAAATAAATGTCCATTGCAACCGTTGTTTAAAGTATGAAACAAGTACGGCGCGGGGCCGGCGCGGGGCCGGCGCGGGGCCGGCGCGTACTTGTTGTACTCCGCCGAGGAATAAATTATAATTAATTAAGGTGAAGAGGAAACCTGTCGGCAAGTGGAAATTTATTTCCATTTAAATAGTTCGCCGCAGCCCGACGCAGCCCGCCGCAGCAGCGCGGTGCTCGGCCGCGCTGCTGTTACTTAGTGCTCGTGCTGATAAGGTAGATAACTTGATAACCAACTGTTGCCACATCCGAAGCTTCTGCGTGTCATGGAAATCCGTTTCTTTTTTTTAACGTTTTTCTGAGCATTTCTTGTGGATACAGAACCATTACATAGATGTACTTAAACATAAACGTGCGGAACATAAACGCGACGTGAAACCAAAGCGTCCAAAAAAGACAAAGAATATTGCGAAAAATCAGCGCGAGGGAAGCGGCCGCTCAGCGAGGCTTTTAGCCGCCGCCATTACCACAACTGGATCTGAAATCACATTATCGCGGCCGAATAGCCCCCGCCTCGCCCCACGCCCCACGTACACGAGCACCTAGTGCGTGCGCCCAGAAAGCGATCAGCAGCACCAGCAGCACCAGCACGGGGCCGCTCTAATATAAGTTTGGCAAATATCTCCCTTCCGCTTTTTTGCTCTTTATTCAATGCTTTATAAAAAGTGTTACAGTGATCGGATTTAGTTCAAATATGCGCCGTTTTGTTCGATAATCTGTTTCCATCTAGACGGCAACTTCATAATACCTCCCTCGTAGAAGCCCCCCTCCTTATTTGCGAAGAACTCGGACAGCCACTTTTCACAAGCCTCTTTTGAGTTCAACTTTACACCACCAAGGGCGTTCACCATGGACAGGAACAGGTGGTAATCACTTGGCGCTAAGTCCGGGCTATATGGTGGATGCGATAAAACCTCCCATCCGAGCTCCCGTAGCTTCTGACGAGTCATCAACGAAGTGTGTGGTCTGGCGTTGTCCTGGTGGAACACTACACCCTTCCTGTTGGCCAATTCTGGACGCTTCTGGTCGATCGCCTGCTTCAAGCGGTCCAGTTGTTCGCAGTAGATGGTAGAATTAAGCGTCTGGCCATATGGGAGCAGCTCATATTGGATGATTCCCTTCCAATCCCACCAAACACACAGCAAAACCTTCCTGGCCGTCAATCCCGGCTTGGCCACTGTTTGGGACGATTCACCGGCCTTCGACCACGACCGTTTTCGCTTGATATTGTCGTATGTGATCCATTTTTGGTCGCCAGTCACCATCCGCTTCAAGAATGGGTCGAGTTCGTTCCGTTTCAGCAGCATATCGCAGGCGTTGATTCGGTCCAGAAGGTTTTTTTGCGTCAAATCATGCGGCACCCAAACATCAAGCTTTTTTTTTGTATCCAGCCTTCTGCAGATGGTTTAAAATGGTTTGGTGACTAACTCCCATCTCCTGGGCGATGTCACGAGATGCCACATGCCGGTCTAACTCGATGTAGTCCATGATTTGATCGGTATTTGTCGTCACAGGTCTTCCGCCGGCTGGCTTATCCATGGTGTCGTTTTCACCGGCTCTGAATCGTCGAAACCATTCCTCCGCGGTTCGAAGTGATAGAGTACCATCCCCCAAAACACCATTAATCTCACGGAACGTTTCTCTAGCGGATTTGCCTTTAACGAAGGAAAACTTTAAAATAGCGCGAATTTCGGCGTTAGTGAACTCCATGTTTACACGTCTATAACTGTTGAACGCAATATCCAAACTAATTATGCATAGCGTCGTTTTGTAGGTTATGTCAAGACCTTTCAAATTATGTATAGTATTGCCAGATACGAGCTCCGTAGCGCTTTGTACATAGCCGCGAAATTCAAAAGACAAAAAGGCGGAAGGGAGATATTTGCCAAACTATTATTATATATCTATACTTATTTTTACGTCCAACGAGCTAACACTTCCTCCACACTCCACGCGTGGACCGCGCCCGCCCACGCGGCCGGCACACGATGGTGCTGTTAGGCGGCAGGTTTGCAACATGAGGACGGCAGCTAGTCAGGTGGACTCGGTAAAGCTTTAACAACGACCAAACTGCACAAACACGTGGCCCCGGATCGATTCCGGACAGATTCCGGACCAGACAGAGGGCGACTAATGTTACCCAGGATGACAATTAAAACTAAATGATGTTGTTCATGGAACTATACTTAAATGTATACTGTGAGGAATAAGTACATCAGCAGTGCCGCTGCCTGCGGGCGACAGGGACGAGGTTACAGAACTGCCTTTTTTTATTTACGTCACGGAATGCGACGGAATGGTCCCGACTGTTCATGAGGTTATGGTTACGTTTCATCAGCCGGTAGATGTCAACCGCTGGACGTAGGCCTCCCCCAAAGATCTCCACGTAGATCGGTCACGCGGTGTTCGCACCATTGGATTCCTATGATTGTTACCTGGTTGATGAGGACTGCCGGTGCACCTTGCGGGCGGCGACCCGGCGCCACGTCCACCGGCACCGGTATGATTACGTTTTATTATAAACAACTACAACTTGTTACAATGAAGGCTCTGCTATCACGGGCCGTGGGAGAGGGCACTTTGGGAGGTGGGAGATGATGCACTTTTGTCAGCTCCCGGTGGAAGTTCCTCCCGCTGATAACATCGCCGTCCGAGTAAATCTTAATTACTATAAAGCAGCAGCGCGCCACGCGACCGGCGCTTTGCGACCGGAACTTCCTGCTCCGCCGAGGCTCAGATTACGTCAATAGAATTTTTATACAGACATCACTTCCGCTGCACTTAATAGCTTGCGGCACTCTTCAATTATTATTTTATGATGCAAATTACTGATAATCAGCCGCAGCTCGCCGTTTCACCCGCCGGCCCCGTCACCGTCACCGTTACCGTCACCGTCACCGTCACCAGACAGCGCTTTAGTGAACACCGCGATACCACTTTATTCTATGTGAAAACACGATTGTACATCACGGTGCAGTGTGCACGTACTAACTACCGCCCCATGGTTACGACACGCGTATCACTTGCAACTGCTGACACATTTGTGCTTGTCACACAATGGTTTTAATTGTGTTCTGGTTTGACTTCCGGTACGTTGTAGAGTAGGTAGTTCAATTGTAGGTGTGTAACTATTAAATGGAATTAGACCACATCCTGTTCATTGCTCCTTTACTACAGGTAGTGTAATCTCTTTAGATAACAGGAATCGCTTAATGAGGAGTAATAATAATGTTCAAGCTTTCGGTACGTATCCGGTTTGAAATGGTTGACATTAGCAAATTTTCCTTACATAAAATTGCAGATGCAGTTTCACGATGCCGTTACACAAGCACCCCGCGCGGCGTCAGCTCCCGCAGCACCAACTACCGACTATCGCTGCTGCGGCGCAACGGTTTACGTTATAAATACAACTTTCTCGTTCCGCGAGTGCGAGGCGCCGAGGATGTTCCGCTCCAGTAAAGTTCCCTCGTAAATAACTTAACATTACTTATCATTTAGCAGCGCGCTTTTGGGTAACGCACTTCGCTGCCGGCCAAGAGCTTTGTAAGTTGCACCCAATAACGCGTGACGTACCGCACTTGTACAATTCGATTGAATCTTTAATAAAGCGAAATATCTATTGCGTTGAGAAACATTCTCAGCTCCCAACAAACATTACTCGACACTACATTCACTCGTCAGCATTCAACTGTGTTGCAGTAAACGATCCGCACCAGTTTATATCGGCACTCAATTAAAATATACTTGGAGTCGCGTATAGCACCAACGTTGGGCCAGCTCCTAACTAGATCAAACGGAACCGGTCACGACGACTTGTGCTGACATATAACAGGTATTTACTGGACCGGAAGCCGACGCGCACGAGCACGTGACACCAGGAAGTGGCTGTTAATACAAAAGGAAACAATAAATGTTTTCCGTAACGAGTGGCTCGTAGTCCACGAGCGATGCCCGCGGAGCATTGCAATGTTGCAGTTACATTAGTAGTTTGTTTGTTCTAATGTAACCTCATGTGCAGTACCGCTGATGGAGGAGCTCGTTTGGAATTTGTATGTGCGCGCGCGTACGGAACCCCAAAACGCGGTGCTTAATAAAGCGTACGGTGCGCCGGAAGGTACTCGGATAAAAATTCCACAATTCCAAGGTGTCCCCGCAGGCACCTCCTCACGGAACCTTGTCAATTACAAACGTGACCGGGGTGCATGCCAACAATTTCCTTTAAAATAAGTTTGAAAAGGATAATATCCACGGAATTTGAAGTCACTTCCGCTACGCTCCGTGAATGCTAACTATGCATTTAAAGTGGCCGCGGCTTCCGTTAACTGCATCAGGTGGTGATAAACTGTTGTTTAGGACGTTACCTTGCACCGGTACACTGCGACGTTGCATTCCCTGGGACGAGTAACGCCCCGTGTGCCGGCACCTTCGGCGGCGCGGACTTATTTAATTAAAAGATTATAAAGTTGGGGTGTGTTGTGCGCAGTGACACGACACGACGCGACACGACACGACGCGACACGACACGACGTGACACGACACGACACGAGCGCACCGCTCCTCAGCGGACCTTAGCACTTGGTCATCCGCGCTCCGGGATACGTACACCGCGTTTCCAGTTTGCATATATATATATATATCTCACGTGTGTATATAACGTTAGTTTATTTATTTTTAAGAAATATATTTATGCAGAAGATCTAGTACTTTGATGAATAAGTTCCAAGGGAATGCCCTCGCTGTGGACCAGCCAAGCAATCGGCCACGTAACGAACGGAATTGAAACGGGAAACAAACTAAATGACGTTACTGTAATTGATAACAATTCAGTCTTTCGGTTTAATTAAGTTACAAAGTAACAATTCAAATTTCATTAAAACTTTCGCTTCACTCCTTTAATTTTCTTTAACTTTATTACTTCATGGCACTCCGCCGGACCCCCGCCGCGGGGCCGGACCTCCGCCGCGGGGCCGGACCTCCGCCGCGGGGCCGGACCCTGGCCGCGTCAGCTAATCTTGAATATTAATATTTTAACTGTACACCACATCGATGCCTTTTGATGAATCGGTTGTTGCTGTTGCTGATGCAGTGCTTCGATCCCAAACTCACAGAATACCGGACATCTTATTTACGAAAGATTAAACCATCTCAAATGGATAAGCGCCGATTACTCGGAGTAAGCAATCATTTGAGTTCCCTAAAGTACGCTGACGTCCGTTACAGCACTCAACAACTAGTTTATCCGCCCGGGAGTTATTTATTTGTATTCAAGTAAAATTCTTTATTATATGTCGCAGTTAATTCCACAATTCTTCTACTTCTATTGTATATTATACATCACAAACATTTCGAGTACATACAAACAGTTCCCGGAAAACCGGAAGAACATCGCCGGGTTTTAATATCAACTGTTGTATATGTATATATGAAACAAAGCGAATTCCAGTTTCTTCTGAACCAAAAACTGTTAAAGGAGTTAATGACGATATGTTGATGGAGTACTGATCACTAGCCGAGCACGCACTAGCTTGCGGTGGTGTGTCGTAGTAACCTAAACGTAAGCTTAATTTTCCTTTGTACTGTTTCCAAATGAATATATTGTTTTTAAATTAAAAAATATATATAACAAACACACAAAAGTAGTCACCACGCGGTAAATGCGCCGTTGGATCTGCATCAGGTGCAAGCTCCAGACGGAAACTATGAATATTCCCTGAACGTGAAATAATGTTACGTAAATTACAAGTTTATATTATTGCGCGACTAAGCAATGGTTAAGTAACATCCCCCCTTACACTCCACGACACTTCCGCCACCGCTGATTGATGGAAATGGTAAACATGTAACTAACCTGCTCCGCTGTACGGGAGGATCGATTTTCTGTATTGCTGATGCAGCGAGTGACGTCATCGCGTGTAAAATATTATCTGTAACAGTAGCAACGCAAGCGAAACCGTCGTACGGGGGTTTCTTATTTAATCGATTTATTTTGTTGTTAACGATTAAAAAACGACTATTGTGTGTATCTCCGGGCTGCGCCGCGCCCGCTCTGCGCCCGCTCCTCACTTGCAGCGTCAGCAACGTAAATTGTTATCTCCAAAGTTTGTATGAGGGGGGCAGTCGTCCGGCCGGCCGGGGCGCGCCGCCTGCCGCTCGACTTACAGTATTACATTACATTTCAACAGGAGACAATTTCCTGGAAATAGAAATTGGACATTTTAAAAGTAAAAGTTAGTTTGCAGTTGCACGATATATATATTTAACGGTCTCAGTTAAACTCGTACATTTGGAGCTCATCGCACGGTCCACGTGCGCCCCGGCGTGGAGGCTTCCATGTTTTATACAATACTAATTCCCTTGGCTTTCCTAGGCACTAGGCAGGCAAATCTTTGATATCAATTAAAGTCCTATTGTAACCCCTTTCTGTACTATTTTGATTTGAACATTTCATTATATTTTTCCATAAATGAAATAATGCACGGTCAGGGCGCACGCGGCTACGGGACGACCCCTGCCGCGTTTACAAAGTTACATTCATCAAATTTACTTGTTGTTACAAGTCTTTGTAGGTATAGACTGTTTACATTTCCGCATTGTGCGTTCTCTCACTGGGCACAACATCACGTTACACTTAGCAATGTGATGCTGTGTAAACATCCTAACCGGCGCCCCATTGCCCTGCACAAGCAGACACGGTAAGGGCTGGTAGCGGTACGCCCAGGAGCTGGATCGCTGCGCCACTGTTGCGGCGGGAGCGCAGCAGGAAAGTCTCCGTCTCTCCGACGGACGCGTCAATGCGTACCTTTGGGTTCGCCCTACAAACACACACATACACACACACACACACAATGTCACCAGCGGAAACGCAGTAAAATATTCTCACCGTTCACCTGCAATAACTTACAGGATAAGAAGACCTTGGACGAGGAGTCCGCGCAACACACAAAGTTATCGCGCACACGCATACACACACACACACACACACACACACACGCATGCACGCACGCACGCAAACACACACATACGTCACAACACACCCGTTACTCTCAAATCTAACGCTAAACAACAATTCATACATCGTTAGGTCGGGGGAAACATTCTGCGGAATAATAAACGGAACCGCTTCCCGTTTCCGCTTTACTACAAATGGCGCGTACACTGAAGTTCCGGAGCTAAATATAAATTCGTGTAGTACTTATTGAATTTGTTCCAAATTTACAGTTCAGATTGCGAGAGCGGAGGACCCGCGACTTCCGCTGTAAAGTCGGTGCAAGTTGCCGAATGCGTTGCAAATTAAATTTTCAAATTTAGTACTGATTCGCTTTACATTTCCGGCGTCGCAGCCGCCGCCGGAGGTGGACAGCGCGCCGCCGCGACGTCGGACGGGGCAAACGAGTCACGGAGACCGATTGTGTCATGTAGCTGATAGTGCCCACAATTGTAATCCAGCTTCATCGCAGCGAGTGGTAACGTGCTTCCTCGAAATATCACGTTAATAAAATCATTCTCGCCTTTGTTGAGGCTTTTGCAAGTCATACGTTCGTTAAATCTGTGCAGCGCAGTAACTAGTACATCGGCACTTGCGATATCGCCGCGACTTTTAAGCTATTACACTAGGAAAAAGTTTAAAGTCAAGCGCACGCGACCTACGCATGACGTAAGCACCTGGCAATATCCAAACGAATAGTTCATGTCGGCCTGTAGCTGTTGTTTCACATTTAAGTGTTTTTTTTTTGTTAAAAGATCTCCCTCAGGTAACGAAACCGATCGACGAACAAAACTCGTTTTTCGACACTTAATAAAAGTGTATGTAATACCGTCACACCGGTGAGGCAAGTGATGCGTGTACGCTATCACGTCTGCACTGCACTACCCCGCGGTAGAAGCCGCTGCTGTGCGACCGCGGCGTACGCGCTGAACTTGTGCACGCAAACTAATACGAGTACACAAAGCAGCGCGTAGCGAGTCTCGGGTTTGGAATTTCAAATATCCGAAAGCTCTCGGCTCGCATCGGACCCTAAGCAAAGTAACCGCGGCTCGCCCCCTGCCCGCGTCCGCCCCGCCCCGCCCCGCCCCGCCGCGGCCCGCGCTCCGCGCTCGAAACATTATTTCAACGCAAACGTTTCACAATACCGTTTAAGTGGAACAATACAAATCGTTTCTATTGTTACATTGTTTCCGGCTATAAATAAAAAGTTTCCCGCGTGCGCTACGCCGCTACGGCGCTACGGAGCTACGACGCTACGGAGCAACGCCGACACACGGCGCGCTACGTGCAACATGCAACGAGAAACACGAGTAATGAGCGAAATGCATAACCATTACTTCCGGCCGGGGGCACGGGGGTGCGGCGGTGGTGCGGCGGTGGTGCGGCGGGGGTGCCGGGGCGCGCTGTACCTACCGCGTTACACTTACGGTGGAGCTACGTGGAACAACGAGCAAGAGATTTGTTCCCAGCGAGCTTTCCAGTTTCAATCATCTTCAAGAAGGTTTGTGCAAAAGTTGCTCGCAGCTTTTAAACTGTAAACAGTATTTTTATGTTCATCGTGTCGCTTATCTATTTCCGGAGAACCGATGAGGCGGCCACCCAGGGAGGCTTGCCTGCAAAGCCTGTTATTTCCTGATATTTACGTGAACATTTCACTTTTAATAGAATTTTATTTTTCTGTTGTTCACTTCTTGCATTGCAACTTCATTCTTTGGTAGCCCATGATCATGCTCAAGTCGAAGCGAGGGGGCTGCCCGCCTAACATCTATCGGATGCTGGCGGATTACTTCCTCCGTAGACGGGTGGGCATGGTCGTGGGGGGCAAGACGCTGTGGAAGGAGGCAACGATGGGTTGTCCGCAAGGTTCTGTGCTAGACCCCTCGCTGTGGAATGTCCTCATGGACGACCTGCTCCGCTTACCATTGCCAGACGGATCTCAACTCGTGGCGTACGCCGATGACGTGACGGCGATTATTGAGGCACAGTCCAGAGCGGGTATAGAGGTCGCAGCTTCGGTGGTTCTGAAGCTCGTGTGCGATTGGGGTGAGCGAAAGCGGCTGGTTTTTACCCCCGCGAAATCTGCCACGATCACAGTAAAGGGCAAGTTCATGCGCCCACCTACTATACGACTTGGTGGCGATACAGTCATGGCCGTTGCGTCAGCCACGTTGTTGGGGGTGGTGGTGGACCAGAGCCTATCGTTCGTGCGGCATGCGTCGTCGATCGGGGATCGAGCGGCGAAGTGCTTCGGCAAAGTGTCGCGGATATCGGCATCCACGTGGGGTGTAAGGTACAAAGCGCTGAACGTGCTTTACCATGGTACCTTTGTGGCTACGATGACGTATGCCGCGTCATGTTGGCATAAGCGAGCGTCCTTGCACGTGGTGCGGAGCGCGTTACTGCGCACCCAGAGACCTGCCTTGGTCCTTCTGACTAAGGCTTATCGTTCCACGAGCTCCGCTGCGCTTCCGGTCCTCGCCCGAGTGCTGCCGGCCGACCTCGAGGTCATTCGCTCGGGGAGATTGGGTACCGCTCGCGAGTCCGCGACTAGAGAGGAGCGACGTACGGCGAAGGCCAGGGTGACGGAGGAGATGCTCGACACCTGGCAGGACCGGTGGGAGAAGTCGGAGAAGGGTAGGGAGCTTTATCGATTTTTCCCGTGCGTGAGGGGGCGGCTCGAGGCAACTTGGGTCGAACCCGACTATCAAGTCTCGCAACTGTTGACCGGGCACGGTTGCTTTCGCAAACGTCTGTGTGCGATGAATCGGTGCGAGGATAGCGCGTGCTATTGCACCCCGGCCGAGGTATAGGACGTGCACCACGTACTGTGGGAATGCCCGCTGTATGAGGAGGCAAGGCGCGAGATGATGGATGGGATGCAGCGGTCAAGCGTAGGTCCGGTTTACTATCCAGACTTGGTTGGTTCGCGGGTGAACTTCAGACGGCTGAGAGATTTCGCGCATCGTTGGTACGAGACACGGAGCGCGTTAGAGCGTGAAGACACCAGTCGCAAATCAACGCAACCATAGAGTTGGTACTGCGACGGTGGAGCGTCGACGAGCTGTGTATGTGACGTTTGCGCGCCCCAGAAAGGGGAGAGGTCGCAAGGGACAACCGGAAAAGAGAGAAAAAACAACTTGTAGGGGTCTTATACCCCGACGATTCGGCCCATATAACCGGATGGTTGGAGGGGCCATGGGAGGTGGTGGGTAGTTGTTCACTTCTTGCAGTGACGTGTCAAGTTTTAATTGAATATTATTTACTGATCTAAGCCTTCAGCGGGATCCAATTAGCTTTATCATAATTATTAATATTAGCGACGATTGAGGACTCCAATCGTCGGCACAATAAGGTTTATTCCTTACACTAGTGCGGCCCTGTTTGGGGCTCCCCCCCTCCGGTAAACTGGGAAATTCTGTTTGCGTTTCAATCCACTCCTCGCAGAGTCCACCGGTTATCGCAAAACGTAGTTTTATTAGTTTTCAATGTGTATTAAAGTTTTCACTGTTTACTTGAAATACATCCAGTTTTGTTTGACTTTAACTGTATTTACACGTAAACAAATTATATATATATATATATATATATATATATATATATATATATATATATATATATATATATATATATGTATATATAGAACATTTCCAGAATGTATCATTATTGCATATCTATACAGGATTAACACTCGAGCTCAATTCCACTTGACGTTGACTCACTGCGAGGGCGCACACGAGTGGGGGTGCTTGAGAGATTCGCGGCGGGACCGGCAATACTGTTATACCGATTATTTCTCATACGAGGATAGTAGCTGACTAAGCTGCTTCAAAACCACCTTACCACCGACCAAAGCTGGTTTGTGTCACCGCCACAAGTGAATACCCTTAGTTAAAGCTTTGCACAATTAGTACAACGCGTTCTACTAATTTTTAGAGAATTATCACCATTGAATAAATATAATACAAAATTGCAATAACAACTACTCTTGTCTGCTGCTGCTGCACCGTAACGCTGATTGCCCTCACGTCAAATCTGCATGCCCGTTTGTCTACTCAAACTTCAAAAGAGCAAAACACCCTTGAAGCGGTTGTTCGGTCACTAAGCTGCAGCATGCAAAATATTTCCAAAGCTCAGCAGATGGTGACGACACCGATCTGATCCAACTATTCCTTATCCACGAAGCGACCACTATTGCGTCGTGCTCGTCCGCTCGCCCGCTCGCCCGCTTGCCTGTTTATATAAAAACGTCGCAATATTTTATTTACACGAGTATAAGATCCTGTAGGAGAAGTGCTAAGTCGACTCCGCTCGGTGTTTAAAAGGACTTCCCCCGCGACGGCGTGACGGCGTGACGCTGTCACTTCGCTTCCTCCTGCAGATTACTGCTGGAAGTGCGAGGAATATGTGTGAAATAAATATTTTCACAATTTCGTTCGAGTCGACGCGTTGTTACTGAAGATGTTCCGGTTCTTCAGAGTTGAAATAAAATAAACTGCTGCTGTTTTACTAAATCTAGAAAATATTCGTTCATTAAACAGACTCGGGGATGGTTCGGGGTGAATAGTTTGTTGCAATAATTTGTTTAACAAATACTTATTTTATAAAAGCAACAAATTATTTGCTTTTGCAATATCCAAAGTTTTAATTACAATCAAAACTAACGAAGTAACGTTCAGCGGCCAACTTTGCTTAAAGTTGACTTTACTTGCTTTTGTGTAAAAGCGTTTGCTTTCCAATAAGTGTTTACCGGGGGTAGTTTGCTGCTTTACGTGTATTCGATAACTATATATAATATTTATATAATACTCGCGAAGATAGTGTACATTTGAAGCGAGTTTCCTGAGGTCCAAATGTATTTAAAGGTATCTTCGCAGTAGCGTGCCGACAGCACCGAGTTGCCGCGTGAAGCGCGACCTGGACCGTGGCACTGTTGCGGCGGCGCACCCCGACATCTCCCCGGGCGGTGTGTGCGGTGTGTGCGGTGTGTGCGGTGTGTGATGTGTGCAATGTGTAAAAAAATTTAAATCAATTGAGCAAGCTTCAAAAGTAAAGCTGATTAGGTAGCGGCGGCAGGAGGGAGGAGAGAGGAGAGAGGAGGCCGGATAGCGGAGGGCACGTGCAAATACTCCCGGCGACGCGATTGTGTGCGCGGTCTTTTTTTGGAATCGTTTCGCAATTCCTTTGGCGGTGCTTTAATTAGGCCGCTGATGAAATATTCGCTCCCCGGCCGGTGCCGTGCGGTTTCCGTTGCTACGCGACGTCGCAATACACCAAACAAGTGCGAAATTTCCCTATTTTTAGAAATCGTTAAATTTCGAAGCAAAATTCATTCGACTACGTAACCGCACATAACATCCGGAGGAGGGCCCGAATTGAATGTTAAGACTTCGAGAAGACCGCATGTCGTTTGTCACTACAATACAAACGTGTAAATCCGACGACGTTTCTATACGTTGCAACTACCTGATAAACGCTAACCGCTACTTAGCCTCGACGACCACCACGTTATTGTTAACTGGTAATACTATCCGGAATATACACGTCCCTGTCAGTTAATCATAACCGCTTAATACAAGAAACTATCAATGGTCGGTTACAGCGAGCTGCCGCGCGCGCCCCCACCCCCACCCTCACCTGTCTGCAAATAAACATTAATCTTCACAATCCTATTTTCAATTTTACTGCTACGTATTATAATTACTGTTCCTTACTTATTTTGAACGGAGCTAAGTGCCCGTTCATTTGATGGTGCGGTGGTGCGGTGGTGGGGTGGTGCACGAGCACATGAAGTGCAGGTGTCGCGTCAGTGACATGGGCACTCCACTACATTTCGCTTGTCGATTCGCTACGTAACACGTTAGGTCTTATTACCGCAGTAATGCCCGCGCATCACCGCCGGCCTACACGGCCTACACAGACACGCCGCGGTGTGACTACTGTCTACGCGACAGCACTTTATCTCCATTAACACCGGCTTTGAATAATACTCACAACTACAAACGGCTCGCGGCGACGCGCGCGCGAGCCCCGGTTGAGGGTGTGCACTTTAACTATTCAGCCCTGTGAACCATTATCATTTGATAAAGTTACTGCGCACCAGTTAACGTTACCAAGCCATCCCATTAGTCCTCGCGCTTAATCAGTTGACGTGCACAGGCGGCCGTCCTCCGAACCTGGTCACGTCGGCGGCGGAGAGGTTTCGCAGTAATTAAGAGGGCCTCCGACGACGAGGACACTCACAAAATTGCTACCTATCAATTCCCTCTTACACCTCCATCGGAGAGAAAAATTGCTCAAAGGGGGATAACCATTAATCACGCCGTGTAAGACGGACTTTAGTAAGTGGGTGTGGGGTCCATTTGTGTAATGCGGTCCCACCGCGCGGACCCGCGCCGGGCGCACGCACGCACACGCACGGGCGCACACACACACACACACACGCGCGCCTCCACCGCTACGCACGCGCGGCGCGCCGCTACGCACCGCTACGCACCGCACCGCCGCGTAGCTTCTTGTTCGGCGAGGCAACGACGCGAGGACACGGGTAATAGTTCCAACTAATAGTAAGAGACACGCGTACTCGTGTTGCCAGTTAAGGTGATATACACTGCAGCACGGGGTCCTCGCGGGGCCTTCTCACAAGATAAATATAAATTTCCGTATCCCGCGTATTATGTTTAAATTTAATAAATTTCCTACAATTGATCGTTACTACTGATATATTAGATTTACGTTTTGTACTACTTTAATTTTAGGCTCTTCCGGTGTCCGCAGCTTTGCCCAGGTGCTGGTAACGCGGGGCTTTTAATTAAATTAAACTTTTTATGAGGCCGGCTATAGCCGGGACGAGCGGGACGAGCGGGACGAGCGGGACCAGCGGGCCCCTGCCGAAGTTCCCATGCAAGTTTACGAGTTCTTTAAATAAAAATGTACTTACATAATGAAAATTACACTAAACACGTGTAGTGACTGCGTGTTACCGTACGTGCGAGTCCTCGCGTCCGGACATGACGACAGAAAGAAAGTGCGTGGAAGTGTATTAAAGAAACGCAAATTAGAGCGACGAATGATTAATGTCGCAGCCGGGATTTACTGCCAACACTGATTTGTATGTGATTATCGGCGCCCGCTGTAACATTGCGTCCGCTCCGTCGACGTTAATGTTAATTATTCCCGTGCTGCGCCCACCGCCGCCCACCGCCACTCACCGCCGACCACCGCCGACCACCGCCGCCCACCGCCGGCAGGTCTTCGGCGCACTTGCGGCGAACTAGTTGATTTTTTTTTAAAGAAATAAGAGAGTTCTCTCCGTTGGGTAAAGTCTACTCCCACTAGGGTATATCGCATACATTATTTATTTATCCTTGATTTATAAACGTCAACCTCTTGAACCCGCGGACGGGTCGACGCAGCATCTGTTCGCGGTCCACTCTGCGCCGGAGGCGGTGGCGCCGCACCGCGTACACCTTCACGCGATGTCAAGTGATTGTGGACGTGGCTAAGCCGGCAATGACAGTAAGAAGTTTAAGTAATTTGTGCCCGCTGCTGTCTCTGGACTTGAGAACAAAGGAATTTTATTTTCACTTGACGCATTGAATGGGGGAGGAACAAAGGGAAGTGCAGACTCAGTAGAAGATTTATTGCGTGCAGCGGTGCGGCGGGGGTGAGCGCCGGGCGGCGGCGGAAGTGCGGCCGCATTACGAATTAAAACCTCTTATAAATATTGTACTTCATGGTTTTTCTTTAGTGTGACGCGTAATTGTGTCCTAGAGTATATATATAGATGCGCGTGTGTCGGCCCGCGGCGGCGCCCCGCCGGGCTGCTCCTCCCTGACATCATTTTATTACACTAAGCCGTCGCGTGCTTCAGTCATAATAAACAACTTAAGGGTAAATAACGTAATTAAGTAAACTGCGGCGCACAGTTTGGAAAAAGATGTGAATGGTGATGTCCGCGTGGTGTGGTGTCCGCATCACCGCCGCCGCACCGCCGCCGCACCGCCGCCGCACCGCCGCCGCACCGCCGCCGCACCGCCGCCGCACCGCCGCCGCACCGCCGCCGCAACAATTCAATCGAACATCACTCGACGGAATTGTGCTGACGACAAACTGCATCAGGTTCGCCGCAAAAAGTGGAAAACTCCACTCGCACGGAAATACGATGCAAAATTGAATCTCGCCGTTGAATTATAAAGTGGGGGGCGGTGGTGGCGATGGGCGATTGGCGATTGGCCGCCGGAACAAAAACTATCAGCTAACGAAGCAGTTTCAATTAAAAGTAGGGCCGTGCACGATCTTCCAGCAGCCGGAAGCGCGCGGCCGTGTCCGCTCCGCCGGGCTTCCGGGCCATTTCATTCTTTTGTGCTAACGTTTCATCCAACTTGGGAAAACTTGACGAGATGATGCACTGTCGCGTCGGTCGCTGTGCGCACTGCACCAGCTCAAGTTTGAAGTCGAAACAGCTGCACTGCCAACTACTTTATTATTGACAACATCCGTACTGGCGGCTGCCCGAGGCGTTATTAGAGCTGGCTACGAGGCTGCCATTGCCGACCTTCTCCGACTTCGCTGTCGAAGTTTTTACGTCTGACAGCTGCGGACCGATCACGCGATTGCGACCGACGCGGCAGGCATGGAGCGGTACGCGTTTCCGGTACAACAACGTATCTAGTTATATAGACACTGTATTTCTTCCAGTATGAACTCAGAAGCGAGAGCGGACACGTCGGACGCGGTGCAGAGGAAACGAGTTGAGTTGTTCATGGTCCGGCTTCGCGGCTGTAGTAACCTGGTAGTTCAGGACGCGGCGACGAGTTTGCACGGCAGGCAAACTTGTAACCAATTGTTAAAATAATTTTACCTAATCGGGGGTGAGAAGTATTTTTAATAAATTTTTATTCATTAGTTCTTGTTTTATTATATTTTGTATTGTTTTTATATTTATATGTTTAGTTTGTATCGTGGGGCCCGGAATGAAGTCTTTTTATTTTTGAATCACAAATGCAGTTCTTCTGCAACCCTCGTTGCCGTCACTGAATAAGCTACAAGTATCAATTATTGAACACGAACAGTATTTGTTTAGAAAACTTCACGAAGAAACGTGCACATTTCTACTAATGCAGCTATTAATTAAGTTTAACTTATAATACAGTTATCGGCTCGCATGCTTAAAACGCAAATAAAAACAAAGTATTGAAAAGGATTCTCATGTATCCTCGCGAACACGTACGATCCGAGTGAAGCGATACAAAAGCTGCGGGCCACAGTAATACCTCCCTGACTCGTCTCGTGCGCAACTCTCTGAAGGGAAGCAACTTTAATTCAACTCCACGCAGTAAAACCAAAAGTTATAAAAATACTTCTGAAGATGAATCATTCGCAGGAGTTGGAGTGGCTGCGGCGGCCGCGGCGGCGGCGGCGGCGGGCACTCGGCCGCCGCCAACTTCACGCGGAAGTATCGGAGCCGCAGCCAGGCGAGCTTCGCACTTTGTTGTTATCACGTTGAGCAATACAGGAAACACCGCGAGCACGAGCTTTGTTTCTCAACTGGTTCGCGTGCCAAAGGATCTCATTCTAGTGTCTGCTGCTGTGGAGCCGAGCCGAGCCGAGCCGATACGATTATGGAAATAGGACACGTTCAGTCACTTTCTCAAACATTCCATTGTATTTAGGTTCGTATAAAAACAATTAAGAAACAACTGATGTTGATTTTATGATGCACCAACGCTGGTTAGTGCAGATTTCGGGATGGGGGCGAGCCGTTGGACCGAAGATAGCTTTGAATCGGTAAAACCGATAGTTGACGTCGGCTCGGGGCCGCAAGCCTGCCCGGCCTCCTAACGAAACGTCTAAATTTTAACAGGATTTCTGGCCCATTACATAACATAACATAACACGAAGTATCTCCTCGCGGCCGCGGTTGCATGGAGCCAGGTAAAGCGCTGCGTAAGTTTCCATTCTTCTATTCATTTCTTTTGTGAGTGTACAAAATAGTTTTGTTTAAAACTTCCCATCGCTACCGCCGCGCCGCGCCGCGTCGCGCCGCTGGGCGCACACGCAGCGACCACTTGCTGGTGACAACGCGTTTATCACTGGACCGCTCCCCTGCGCTCCCGCTCCCGCTCCCGCTCCGTTATTGCGCTGCTGCAGCCGCGCGGCCGCGCTGTGCCGGCACCGCGCGCCGCAACTCGATATGTGTAATGTTTGCTCGTGCATCTCGTGACTTGATTCCTATAGATTGATTTTTTTTTCTAAAGTACAGCACCGGGGAATAATGTTACAACAACGGACTCACACACGCACACACACATACAACACACACACACACAGCAATAAATACTTGTACTCGGCCGTGCCCCTGCGGCGGGCTCGCTGCCACTCCGGGCAACAACAAGGCCAGGCTCGATTAATTCAACAGTCCCTAACTTAATGTACTTCCGTGATGTGTTTGATATAAACACTGAAGCGATAACTTCCTGTGCGGCGGCGGGCGGCGGGCGGCGGGCGGCGGGCGGCGGGCGGCGGGCGGCGGGGCGGCTGTGCTCTCGTTTGCAGGGTTTTTGTTTCATTAAAAGTTTTTTTAAATGTTTGCAGAAACGTTTCAGTCGAGTTCAGGAGCACATCGTTAAACTTGAACATCGGCCGTTCAAAGGTTTAATAGCGAGCGCAAATTTTTTGTTGTAATTAGTTTTAACACTGAATTTAGGGAAATTACTATAAATTGGGATGTAGGCAACACTGAGCTCCCACTTGAGGGCCGCCCCGCGGGTTCGCGTCGGGGCCTTTTGCTACAATTTCGCACTTAATAACACAATATATCCCTTGCACTCGTCTGTCGTTCTCTCTTGTACGGCATCATGTTCTCATCTCCCATACTCCTTACCACCCGTCATTGTGCGCACCGTTTCCGTCCCGCTGAAACAAATCATTCAAAAAAATATGACAAAGGTCATATTTTTTTTCTTTCCTATTTCTTCTCCTTTTTACAATTGAATTTTTATTTCTCCTTTTTTAATTTTTAATTTATTATTATTATTTTTGACTCCCGCCTATTTTATTTACATATTGTTTTTATTGCTTATTTTTCTTTATGACATCGGCTATTATTATTTTGCAATATTTTACGTCTCGCCGGCGTAATGGTCAGAGCGTGCGGTCATCATTCCGAAGGTCGCGGGTTCGAACCTCGGCATGTACCGATGACTTAATATTTAAGTTATGTACATTTGTGAACTTTAGTTACAGCAGCGAGATACAAACGGTGAAGGAACACATCGTGAGGAAACCCGCACACTGATATCATCTTTGTGTGTGTGTGTGCGTGTGGTGGTCCCAATAAAGTGGCAATAGGCTCGCCCCCTGTTACATGGGACGTAATCTGACCACATCTGGCGAAATGTCGGTGTTTATTCACCTCTGCCTACCCCTACTGGGAAAAAGGCGTGATGATATAATAAAAAAATATATATATTTTAAAAATATTTGGCAAGGTTCGTCTTCAGTCTTCAGAGAGGTTGTTCTTCCTTGGGGAGCTGTCTCTTCAGCTCCACCTCACACTCAAATCTCTGTGCCAGTGAAACAGTTCTGAATAGAACAGGCCGCGCAATCGCGACATCCGGCTCCGATGTAGAAAATGTAAATTTGGATACATTTTAGTCGCCGAGTTCGTTGGGCTGAGTGGTTAACTCTCTGTCAAACAATTAGGAAATCCTTAACTGGAGACGCCGCTTCGTGGATTGAGCCTTCGCGTACCCTATCTATTGATATTGTTTCAATATCCCGAAGTACCTGTACACTCCCCACACCCTCTGCACCACCGCCACCGCCACCGCCACCGCCACCGCCACCGCGTGAGACACCAACACGAAAATTAAACACAACGTAAATGTATACATATATACATACATACATGCATACATGTATATATACATATCATACACATCAGCTGAGCTCCGCAGCTCCCACCCAGCACGCTGCCGTTAAGTGCGGGAGTGCTCAGTTCTCACCTGCTCGAGTTGGATTCCGTGTAAACATTCACAGACTGCACGCTGAATACATTTGAAAGTGAACATCCCGCACGGGGTGCCAACTTTGTGCCACCGCCTGCACTCCTTGCCACTGAGTCTACAAACTCGACAGTTTTCGAGAGGTCTAAGTGATGACCTCCGCGCGGGAGCAGTATCGACGGATTCTAACCTAAGAATCCAGTTAAGTTATACGACGCGCGGGAAAGTCAGGCAAATGTTCAATGTGGAACTTATCGATGGCGGTGCTGATTAAATAACATTTAAACGGACTTTGTATAAACAGTTAATTCTTCATTTGAGTCTCGCCCATAATCATTAGAATTAACAACATGGCGCCACTCGTCCAGCGGTGCGCAGCCGCTGAGCTGGCCGCTCAGCTGGCCGCTCGACGTCGTGCAGACGTTGCTGCCTGGCGCATAGCACTACCACACAGTTTACCTCGAACGATACAAAACTGTTGTGAGATAAGTTAGATATAAAACGAATAGGCGAAAAGGAATAATTGGTTAAAATCCCGATCGTCACCCTGCCCTCGCAGGACCCTGAATATGAAACAAGCTCCAGCTTTATCCCGAGCTGTGTCGCTAAATCATTCATACAGTCAAGTTCAGAAAATAAAGCGACTCATTAGTAAAACATATCAACTCACAAATGTCTGAACGAAATCGCTGCTAATAAATAACTAGAAGCAGCCGCTGCTTCACTTCACTTCACTTCGCGTGTTTTATCGCGGAGGAATGGCGGAGACGTGCGCCGATGAAATATTAATGTTGAAATGTTTGTTTGTTCCCGCAGTCTTATCTAACTTCATGGCTTACTCTCACGGCCACCACTCCACTGTATACTGCACCGCAGTAAGCACCCACGGTATGATCGTGGCTCCCACTGCCTCGTGCAGGGTTCATGGAATGTTTGCATGCGACATGTTTCAGTTCATCTTAACTTTATTGTGGCATACTATTCCTGACACAAGTAAGTAAGTCAGTCGGTGAATGGGTTAACTTGAAATAAGGTATGTTAGTTTACTGATGACCGGTTTTTTTTATAAATATCACGTCTTCTTTTCTTCCTTCCTTTTTCTTAAGAAAATGACTTTACACAGACTATACACAGAACGCCTCTCTTTAAAGCATGAGGCTGGAAATAGTATAAATCGTGCATACGTAGGCCGACGTTTACCTTCAAGTTATAATTCTACAACGAGGTGCCCGCGCCCCCTCGCACCCAGCACTCACGCCCTCCGCGCCCACTCGAGTGCAGAGCACACAGAGGGCGCCGCCGCGGAGGGCCCTGCGGTTATCCTCCCCAGTGCACGCGAGCGGCCGGCCGCCTGCGCTGTTCGCGCACACGCACGCTCTGCGCGTGTCACTTGTTCCGTCGACCCGTACGACGTAAATAGTGTCCACGAGTTTTGGAGGACGTCCGAGTTGTTGTGTATTGTTCCTTTCCAACCGGCGGGCGCCCAGCGCTCGGGACACCTCTGCCGCGGCCGGTAACAACAGGCGCGCAACACTGCACGCCACTGTGCAGGTAGCGCCGCCATTTTGTTTTAATTCATCATAAACGCTATTCAACGACTGTTCATGCTTATGCAAGTGTAAGCACGCTGCGCGCGATTGCATGTACGTGACGAGCTGTTGCAGTCTAGCTGCACAAGCACACAACTGAACAGAATAGCTTCAATAAAACAAAATATTATATTATAACAATATTATTAATGGATACTATGATCGCCGGCGCGTCCGCGGCGTCGTCGACTTACACATTGGCGGGTGGGGGGTGGGGGTGGGGGTGAAGGAGTTTCAGCTCAAACCCTAAGTTTTTTCTTCAGTTACTTTACGTTGAGGATTGAAAGTTTATCATAAATAATTTGTGATCTTGCGTGATCGTGCGGCCGTCATTGCGCTGTGCAGCTGTGCGCTGTGCAGCTGTGCGCTGTGCAGCTGTGCGCTGTGCAGCTGTGCGCTGTGCGCTGTGCAGCTGTGCGTGTGCTAAGCACATTCCACGTTTACCTCGTATCAAAATGTTTGTGTCCATTCAGAAATAAGTTATACAAAGGACCGAGTTCCCGAAGAAAATTTCGAAACCAAAATAAACTAAGTTGAATGCGGTGCTGTGCCGTGCTGTGCTGTAAACGTGTTGCCACGTGATCCTGTGTGAGCGTTACTAAAGGGATGATTGTGCGGTGGGGTGCGGCGGTGGCGGACGGAGCACGGAGAGGGCCGTGGCTCCGGGGCTATCGCGTATGCGGCCGGGGCCTCCGCGCGGCAATATTGGGGTAATTTCCTCGTAATGAGAAACTGATGCCGGCAGCCGGCAGCCGGCAGCCCGCCGACCGCCGACCGCTAATATCGCCGCCGCGATTCACGTGAATAGTTCAAATATCTTCACGTGAGCTCAGCAACTAAAGCACCCGCACCTTACATCATCCCTCCGCTGCCCCTGTGGCTCTGTATGAAGCTCGGAAACATTGCTATTGTTTTGTTTCAAGACTGCTGTGATTAATGATCTTACCAGCAACGGGTGTCGGTGACCTCACGGAGAGAGGCGGCCGTGCAGGGTTAAGTATTATTTGAAACATTTATGCCAAATGCAAACTGCAACAGTTTGCTGTGTACTAAAAAAATTACTAGAATTCAGTTCCGACTGATACAACTGTACCTCCGTCCCACGCGCGCCACGCGCCCCACGAGCACGAGCTGCAGCCACGTTCAACTCATTCATTTCGAGTTACGAATATAAAATTGCCACCAAATAATTTGAAAGGCTGAAGATTGAACAGGTTCCGGGAAAGTTTAATGGACTTCCGGGATCGATCGCGCGCGGTAATCAGCTTACGGAAAGTGAAACAAATTTTACGAAACCTTGAAAAGGGCCGACGTCCAAAGTAACCCTTATTTTTCGAATTAAAAAATCCACTTTAAAATTATCTACTAATCCTTAACGTTGTTGTTGTTTTCTTGGAATCGTTCAAACGTTTCAATTATAACTCTCAGCTGAAAACACTTCGCCGGCGGTGACTCACTTTGACTGCGGCTCGCGCTCGCACCACTAATTACAACATCTTCACCAAACGTTCTCTCTCTCTCTCTGAATCTCTTACAGTGTCTCATGTCTGATACTCTTCTCTTCTCTTTCGCGTACTTCATGACTGAAGGTCGTGCTTGTCTTGAAATGCTCTTAATGACTCTGCTCTCCTAGTATCTCGCATCGTTCATGACAAGTTTCACGGGAAGATAGTGCAGTGCTTTCCCCACTTGCCGTCTGCACCGCAGTGATGTTGTACGTTTAGCATGGGTGCCCTGCTGCCAGCGCCCTGCCCTGCGTCCGGACTGATTTAGTTTTTTGTATCCCGCTGTTGTAACTAAAGTTCACAAATGTACGTAACTTAAACATTAAGTCATCGGTACATGCCGAGGTTCGAACCCGCGACCTTCGCAATGAAAGCCGCACGCACTGACCATTAGGCCAGCGAGCCACATACCAACTACACACTGATACTCTTACAACACCCTTAACACAAATACAAAGATATTACTTAAATGTAACGTAAAACTTGCGCCCCTGTAACAACTGCCGCCAGGACACTTCCATGGAGCGTTTCAACCCTTAAATAATTTATAACACACCCTTACCCCCAACTGAGCCGCGTTGCACTGCGGGCGCAATAAAACCTGTCCAGGGTCGGCATGGAGGATGTCAGTCTGTTTCAAGAGCACTTTAAATAAATAAAAACAAAACCTCGTTTCGGTTCCGTGCCTAACTGTACTTCAGCGCCGTTGGCACGTTGCGAATGGCTTGACCTTCTCAACACCCCTGGTGTCCTCTTGCTAGCCCGATGCGGAGATTCAAGCGGTTGTTGCTATGCCCATTATTTCTCTAACCAAGAAAAGGTTGTTAAAAAAGTAATAACGGTTAATAAATTATAAATTTACTAGGATTTGTTTTGTTCCTAAAACGGTTTAGGATTTAAATAGCTCTTAAGTCGGACTCGCGCTGCTCGACTCGGCTTGTAATACTAATGTTAATCAAAGTTATATCCACGCAGTGAGCTGATACAATCCGAAGGTTCTTCCAGACAAAAACATGTTTGATTGTAACGAAAACTAAATGCTGTCCCAGTGCCGCGCGGTAGCCGCGCGGTAGCCGCGTGCTACCGAGGAAGCTGGAAACGCGAAACATCGACGGAGAAACACTATGACGTAAGACTTGTGCTAAGACAAGTATCGCCACAGAGTGTGTGCCACGAGTGGCCGACCCGTGTGCAAAGGTCACAGGACTTTTAGTAAAAGCAGATATAGAAAGCTTTATAACGTTTTAAATAAAAACAACAAAGTGATATCAAGTATCTATCAGACGCCGTCGCGCTCCGATAGCAACAGACATTAGATTGAAAACGAGCACTGGCTCCCCGCTGTCTGTCTGCTTTGTGAAAGTGGCGGGCGGTGGTCGCTGCCCCCGACCCTGGTCCATGTCTGTTGGCGAGCTGAGCAGACCAGCTCCCGCCACCCGCACCGCGAACATCGCTTTCGCATTACGTGCACCCGCCCACGCCGCCCACGCCGCGGCACGATGCCCACTCGCGCGCTTCTACAATAAACACTACTTCAACTATTTATATTATGCAAATGAATCTCCGAAGAGATTTAAAATTAATTGTACTTAAGGACTTTACAAATACTAGACCGATCTTTCTTTTAATCATATATGAGATCACACACACACGCACGCACGCGCGCGCGCGCACACACGCACACAGTTGATGTCGCGTCGCGTGCGCCATGTTACAAGTCGTTAAAACAATATAAAAAATTGTAACCGCAAATCGTCGCGAGTGCGTTAGGATTAATTAGGAAGTTAATTAGGAAGCTCAGGACTTGGATCCAGCCAGCGGAAGTTTAATGAACTTTCGCAAATCAATCAGGGTTATATCTTCCATAATAATTCTGTCGAGTTGCCGGCTTCGAGGGTACTTCGAGATTCACTGAGCTGTACTTTAAATTCATTGATATTTTTTTCAAGAACCATTTTTTTATTATGATGAAGTTTGCGCCGCAAGTTTTATTGACAACAATTGCAGCTGCACCGGACTCGGGGCCAAAGTGCAGCGCCACTGTAACTCAATAGTTACGCGGCAGTCCGGTCGGTGCGCCCGCGCCCGCGCCCGCGCCGGTGCGCCCGCGCCCGCGCCCGCGCCGGGCTGTGCCGCGCGGCAGGCGCTACACGTCGATGATTACTCTCGTCACCACAACGACCCCACTAGCTGCGCTACTTATTGACGGGAACAGTAATGTCTGCATGCTACTTCTTGGCATTCGAATTTAGTTACGTCTTTTTTTTATCGACATTAAGCTAATGCGTTAGCTAAGCTTGGCTTATTTTTCATCTGGTGTCAAGTGACAATGAGATCGTAGATGGTGAACTGTGCCCGTCCAGAAAATTCGATCTGAGGTAAAAGCTATCTTTGCGTGGCTGTAAAAATCCTCCCGTCCGCGCACCCCGCGCGCAGCACTAGAGCGAGGGACCGTTCGCGTTACAAAGCACCCGTCCGCGCACCTCGGCACCCCGGCACCCCGCATAGGTTACGCGATACCGAGTGTCGGCGCGCTTTCAGCGATTCCTGATCGCGTGTAGATTAGCCTTTATTATTGGAACATTTCTATTTTAAATACATTTGCAAAGTGCAGTGTGCCGTGACCGGCGCGGCGCGGCGCGGCGCGGTGCGGCGGCGGTAGTGTCGCGAAGTATCGCGTCACTGCAACTTGCGTGACAGCGCACCGCGCCGTGCGGGCGGGGTGCATGCATACATGCGCTGAATTACTACATAACCCACAAACTCTGTTAACGAGGACTTTCAGCTTATTTTACTATTGTTTTATGCAACTGTAGCAGCAGCAGTGTAACGCTGCCAGCGAGCAGTGCTGAAGCAATGGAAGATGAGCAAATTTTATTTAAAAAAATAACTTCTCCAAAGAAAAGCTTCTTATCTTACTTTTGGTTTCTACGTTATAACATTTCTACAGCATTATTTAATATTATACTATATGTTGCCCGAGCCAGCGGAGTGGATGGACGTGGACCCAATACAGGTCTTGAGACCCAACGGTTACTCCTTCGTCCTGTTCTTCGAAGTAATTATTGTCCTAATAAAACCTCCAAATATAAAAATAACAATGAAAAAATATGGCAAAGGTATCGTGACAGCGGCGCTGGTGGACACTCTGTACGCACATATGCACGTCGCCTGCCCGGACCCCAGCGGCTTCGATGGAGCGGCCATCGCAAGTGAAGCTGCGAATAGACCGGGACGTGCGATGCGCGTGCGCACGCTGCCTTACTCATTACATCGTAATTTTAGTTTACAGCACTCTTACAGCTCATGCGGCGAGTTCTCTGAGCCGCAGCTTCGGCGACCACACAGACCTACCAGAATTCTAACTGAGCTCGCTCGCGGACGAGTAGCTTTGGAATAAAATAAAACGCGGTCATAATCGATTGCGGTGATAGATTTTGATTGCAAATTATTCTTCTATAAACTTTCTTGATTATCAAGACATTGCAAATGAGTTTTAAAAATGTATATAATTTATTTAGCTAGTACGTATGATTTGATGACTAAAAATCCTTGAAGAAGAGGAGGTCAGGCGTGTGACCTGCGGTGTGATCTGTTCCTACCGTCGTGGGTCAAGTATCCGGGGGCGAGTTACAATAAACAATGAGTCATCGATAATAATAACTCCTGTTGCACCAGAAAATAACGCGTTCTTTAGAAATTTGTTGAGTGGTAGGCGGACGGCGATATACAACTTAGATAGTGATTTGGACTTATGAAGAACTTATTTTTATGGAGCATTGCAGTCAGGAATAAATAAACGTTTTTTAATTCGGAACACCGTTTCATTCTACGAAATTCAAACGAGCCCGTAACGATATTTATTACAAAATACGAGCACGAAGCGTAGAATGAACACGTTAAGTCGTTTGTTTATTATCAGCTTCCGCCGAGGTGGCGGCGCGACTCCCGAGCTGATAGATGTGCGATGTGCGGCAGGAAACGCACCGACAATCGAGTGCACCCGCCGGGCTGCGCGCGCGCCGGCTCGCGTGCCTGCTTAACGGCTTTTCGAATGTGACCAGTTGTACCGACAGTAAATCTATTATCTTTTTTGGTTTTAATTGCAAATGAGTAACCTAAAAAATACTGTTAATACAAAACCGGAACTTCCTTTCATAAATACATTAGACTTCAAAGTACTAAGTGCTGTAACGCTCTCCTTCCAATACAGAACTATCAAAAAAGAAATAAATAAAGATAAATTAAAAACAAACATTTAAAGCGGGATTCAAACTTTTAATCCACTTTAAGTAATTGAACTTGCGTCAAGTTAACTAACGCAACGAGTGCGCCTGAGAACTGTTGCGCGCACGAAATGCTCAGCGGGTTCTCTGCACGGTCAGTTTGTTTGCTACGAGAGCCGTAGTGCCGTAGTGCCGTAGCTCCAAGCCCCGTAGCCAGCAGTTGTCTACAAGGAGGGTACGGCGCCCGCGTCGGCGGGCAAGTGTCCTGTTTGCTACGATTAGGGCGGTGCGCCACGCGGCCGGAAGCTCAGCGGGTTAAGGGCGCACGTCCGGCGCGCGCTGACCTGCAGGCAGGACACACGGCGCGCGCTCGCGGGGTTTGTGCGCTCGTATTAGTTAATACGACACCCCTGTGCTTACACTGCACTTATACACTATTAAATTTCCCTTTCTTTATTTTCAGCTGTCAATGTAACTTTAAGATGTTATAAAACCCCATTGAAATAATGGGAATTGCGAAGTTTTCGCGGTAGAGCCTAACCGGGCGACCGGCATGTAAATAAGTTTAAAGTTATACGCACCACTGTTTCGAGGCGCATACAAAAACAGTAGAGGGTAAAATCAATTTAAATAAATTTTTATAGCGGCCTACACGTTGCGGCGGCGCGGCGGCGCGGCGGCGCGGCGAGCTGAAGCGCGTCGGTTCATTATCCACCTTCTCAACTAAAATGGAGATGAGATTTTATTATTTAACATATTATAATTCGTTGATATTATAATCCTTTTTCTTCAGCTCGTCCATTCTTTTTATATCAAAAAATTCTATGTAATGGACGCGGGGCGCCGTCGCGTCGCTACCTGCTTCTCCAATCGACACGAGCTGACTTCGGCGATAAGTACATTTCGCTTCAACATTTTCGTTGCCTGAAGGCAGGCTGTTCGGGGTACATTAACTTGATGGCATAATCAGCTGTCTCGATGAGGCCTCATCCATCATGCACAAAACGGATTCGTGTACGGAGCCCGCGCCGCCGCCGCGTCGGTGGAGTTAAAAAACAAATTAGTTCGTTTTTTCATTTATAAGCCATCCTCGCTGATAAAGTGGAAAACAATGGTTACAGTTTTAATCCGCATTGTGTAGAGTTCAACTAGGGGGTTTTACCCTTTCAGTGAGAGCCAGCTCTTTTCTCTCACAATGGCAAAAAGCCAGCCGCAGGCTGTGGACACCGATAAGGACCGACCCCAACCCTCGTCACGCCTTCCCTTTGTTTGTTTGTATTTTTGCCCCGCAGTCTCTCACCTCGGCGCGATTGTTCCAGCGGCCGGAAACTTTTTTAATAAAATACTACGATGAGTGAGTGTGCCTGCTCCTTACTCGCGCCGAGTAACACTTGCTAACTAGAGCACCGGGACTTCGAAAATGAATCCAGTCAATCTGCGCTAGCAGACTCCGAGACCGCACAGTCGCGTTCCGATCAGCGTTCGCTCGCTGATCGGAACTATCCTGCTTTCGCATTGAAGGACGAGACTTGCACTGGGAACGATTTAATTAGATTATATTATTAAACAATAGTTGACGTTCATGGATCTCAAAATATTTGACGTCGTTGAGAAGATACATTATTCAATGCACACACAAATGCACGCAGATCGTCCCCCTGCTCAACGCAAGAATAGAATTGGGAAAAGTGAAGCGACGAGTGCCTGTGTACACTGACATTCGTTCAACCTTGGCCTGAATGATATTCTGTAGAAGGCGGAACGGGCGACCAGCGTAAATGGGCCTCCACGTTTCAGTTTCATGTGAAACAAAAGTACTGAATGAAATATTCGCTTCCCGCTGCGGAGCGACGCCAGCGGGCGCGCCGGTGTCGCTGCTGCGGTTAGACACCGGCTCTGCGCCCCGCTGCACCACTTGTCGTGACACTATAAATTATGTGACATAATTTATCTACACTTCGACTAGAGGCGCGTCGAGGTGGAAACCAAAGCGATGATTTTATATATAGTAAATATTTAAAATGTATGAATAAATAGTTACAATTGAACGCGGGTACATTTCTGTTGTGAGAGACGTAACTACGCCTAATTATTCATCGCAGCAGTGTCGCTGCGCGTGTCGCCGCGGCCGGTCGAACTACTAAGCGAATACAACTCCTCCTCATCACCGACGCGACGGAGCGGCGGGTACTCGCGTGTTCACTTTTACACGTTGCTTACTTATATATTTGTTTAAAGCTTAAAGCAGGGATCGTTACAAAGCTCCGGATCGTATAAAGTAATCCAACCGATTTCGTAAAGTTCGTTGACGTATCACGTGCCCGCTCGCGCGCCCCCGCACACCGCCGCACACTTCGCCGCGCCTGCCCTGCCCTGCCCCGCCCTGCCCTGCCCTGCCCTGCTACTCGGTAGTAATTAAGCTTAACGTACTCTGTGATGTGTTTGCGCGTTACATTTAAAGCTTGCTTACTTTTACGCCCAGATTAATCTTCGAGTAGCAATAAAAAACAATAAACAAATGTTTTCGTGTTCGTTCTCGCGAGCTCGCTTATTGATATTCAGTGGTACCGTGGACCCTGTACACTGCCACACTGCGACACTGCGACACTGCGACACTGCGACACTGCGACACTGCGACACTGCGACACTGCGATAATGCGATAATGCGACACTGCGACACTGCGACACTGCGACACTGCGACACTGCGCTTCGGTTCATGCTGACGAACGTCTTACCACCGACAGAATAATTTACAAGTGTGTTTAAGAAACTTGTGTTAGAATTATTTTTGTCCATGACATGCGTTTGGTTAATGTAACGTTACTCATTATAAGTGGAGGTAGCACAAGTGAGGCCGCGCGACACACGCACACGCGCGAACGCACGACCGCACGCACGCACGCACACGCACACACACGCACGCACGCGGATGCCTCGGCCAGCGTAGCGCCGCGGAGAGGGCGGCGTAGGGACTTCACAAGTGCTGTCTGTGTTCGTAGAGGAATGAGCGACACTTAAATTAAGCAATTTAACTTAAATTAATTAATTTAAAGAAACCGCTAATGTTAACTTTATGATTAATATATATTTTATCATTTCCTTTATTAATTTTTATTCAATTTATTGATTTCATTAAAAGTGTGTTTTTTGACTAAATGTGTAAAATTGAAACAGCGCCCATTACATCCGATTCCATTGAAATGAAATCCACGAGACACGGCATCCGTAACAAGAGGGCGCCAGTTAAAATACTTATAAGTCTTAGATATAATGCGCTGCGTGACGTTCCTCAATTAGTCAACAAAATTAGCAATCAGAAATAAATACAATCCTCCTCGTACGAGGAGGGAAACCGTAGCAGAGTGCATCACCGGTACGAGCTGAGCTTAGCGTTCGTAACGCGGAGGACCACCGAGTTCAGAGCACGCGCTTTAACTCCTCACACATTACACAGGAAGCTGTGTTTCAGGGTGTACTGCACATGTAGAGATCGATGTAGTCTTCGCTGCTGGTGGGTGAAATATAAAAAAAATCTGCAAAGCGACGCTCGGTGTGCGGCCGGCCGTCCAGCGTGATTACGCAAGAGCCTCATTTGATGAAGTGTCTCCCGTACAGAATTAACATTTAGCACAAAAGTGCACTGTTCACTAGCAGTGGCACGAGTGGGCCGGACGATTAAACGATAACATTTTTGTCTATATCCTTTAGTTAGAGTTGGCGGTGACTTTCGGGTAGCAGACTATACCGTTGCCCGCTAATTGTGTCACGACTGCCCGTTTCTTGTATGGCAGACACGAAACACAAGGCCGGCATAATTACACCGCAGAACGAGCACAAACCCGCCGCTGCAAAAACATTTGGGAGACAACTAAGTGGATTGTAACGATTGCAGCGGACGTGATCCGACCGCCCGCCGCCCGCCGCACGCCGCACGCCGCCCGCCGCACGCGGGGATTTCGAGAGTATTGCCTGAAAATCGCCCTGGATTACGAATGCCCCGCACCCCAGCGGTTCGCCAATCACACACACAAAGTAATGCCGAGTGCGGTTGGTTCGTGTTTACTTCCGGCGCGGCGCGGCACGGCGCGGCGCGGCACGGCGCGGCGCGGACACGACGCCCGGGTTAAGGTTCGCGTGTACGGAGTGCGCCGCCGCCGCCGGAAATGTTAGGACTAGGAATGTTAGGACAAACTTATACAGAACGGGGCGCGTTCGTATTGTTATGGATTGGCGAGTCATTACTCTATTGTAAAAATGAAGTTCGCTTAGTTCTACGGAAGTTTACAACACATGTTTATACTTGTAGTGTTCCGGTGCTCCGGCCTTTGGCGAGCTAGTTCCCATGCGTCAGGACACGGCGCTGACAGGAGTCACATTGAATACGATTATATTGCAAAATGGTGAACTTTAAGAAAATAATAGTAGAGTAGCCCGCTGGCGTAATGGTTAGTGCGTGCGGCCTTCATTCCGAAGGTCGCGGGTTCGAACCTCGGCATGTACCGATGACTTAGTATTTAAGTTATGTACATTTGCGAACTTTAGTTACAACAGCGAGATACAAACGGTGAAGGAACACATCGCGAGGAAATCCGCACACTGACATCATCTTTGTGTGTGTATGTGTGTGTGTGGTGGCCCCAATAAAGTGGCAACAGGCTCGCCCCCTGTTACATGGGACTTGATCTGACCACATCTGGCGAAAAGTGGGTGTTTACTCACCTGTGCCTGCCCCTACTGGGAAAAAGGCGTGATAATAAAAAAAATTAAATAAGAAAATAATGAAACGTTAACGAGTGTGCCCGTGCCCGAATGAGACCGCCCCGTTACGCACAAGCGCATGCATGTCTGAGCATGTCGCCCTAGGGACGCGTGCAAGGAGCTCCACCGCACGCACGCGTTCAACTGGACCAGCTAAGTTAGATAAGTTACATGAGCGAGTGGGCGCGGAGGTGTCCCGCTCGCCTGCTGCACGACACGCACACACAGGCACACACTGCTACGGGTGCTGGCTGTCAGTGATAGGACGCTCGGGTACGCAAACTGTTGTAATTACCGTTATTACTGCAGTAATATAACTTGTCACCCCTGTGTGCTCTGCGCGCTTATCGTCAAACAACTATACAAATGACATCACATCCTATATTGTTAAACTTTTCGAGAACGAGAATTTCCTTTTGACCTCTGTTGGCATGGAAGCAGCTAGATGGCGCTGGACGCATTTCAAGACGTACTATAGTCTGCTTACTGCAATAGACTGACAGTGTCTGCCGGCAGTGTTCGCACCCGGCGCCGCCCCGCTGCGAGGCGATTATTCCCTGACAACAACAACGAGGCCTGCACTCACTTATATTCTTATAAAAATAAAACGCATATGTAATTCTTTATTTATTATTTGATTCCTCGGTCGTTTCTACTTATATATCAACTTGAGCATAATAAAAACCATCGCTTCACTCCGTTAACTCCGTATTGAAAAGGAAATGCCCCTTCCACCAATCCTCCCCCTCTCGTGGGCCCGCGAAGATAAGAGCCGTCCTCGACCCTCCCTCAGTCTTTGTCAGTGTTTGTCTCCTTAGACTCGGCGCCCAAATCTCCACAAATCAATTGTTTAATCCAAACCAATTTAATCAAGATACAACCCTGCCCCCGGTACTTTTACTGAACGCTGAATCATATCCCCTACAACACTTATTCATTACGTTTACATTAGGCAAAGGGTGGCAGGTGAAGACGTAATGAACTCCACCCGCTGCTCGCCGCTGCCGCGTCGCAGTGCGCCGGCGACACCGCCTCGGCCAGCCCTCGCCCAGCCCTCGCCTGCTCCATTTCATATATTCTCCATTTATATAATTTAATATAGTTTTAAGAAATACAACAAAATTTTCCAAAGATTCATCACGCTGCTCACAAAAATGGGGATGTTCCTAGATCTTGCACAGCGGACTCTCGCGCCCACTCCACATCGGAGCGGACGGGTTAATCACAGTGCTTTTAATATTTGTTTTGTGTGACAGTAGGGGATGGTGCAGGTGCGTACACCGCTGCGGCTCATAGACCTAAACAAGTAAAAGCTCCGCCAAGTGCAGCACTCCGCTCTAACGACTGTGGAAATTGATTTATTCATACTAAATACTAAACTCGCTCTCGCGGCTCGCGGCTCGCGGTACGCGGCTCGCGCCGGCCCCGCAGCTCGCGGCTCGCGGTACGTGGCTCGCGCCGGCCCCGCAGCTCGTGGCTCGCGGTACGCGGCTCGCGCCGGCCCCGCAGCTCGCGGCTCGCGGTACGCGGCTCGCGCCGGCCCCGCAGCTCGTGGCTCGCGGTACTCGGCTCGCGCCGGCCCCGCAGCTCGCGGCTCGCGGTACGCGGCTCGCGCCGGCCCCGCAGCTCGCGGCTCGCGGTACGCGGCTCGCGCCGGCCCCGCAGCTCGCGGCTCGCGGTACGCGGCTCGCGCCGGCCCCGCAGCTCGCGGCTCGCGGTACGCGGCTCGCGCCGGCCCCGCAGCTCGCGGCTCGCGGTACGCGGCTCGCGCCGGCCCCGCAGCTCGCGGCTCGCGGTACGCGGCTCGCGCCGGCCCCGCAGCTCGCGGCTCGCGGTACGTGGCTCGCGCCGGCCCCGCAGCTCGTGGCTCGCGGTACGCGGCTCGCGCCGGCCCCGCAGCTCGCGGCTCGCGGTACGCGGCTCGCGCCGGCCCCGCAGCTCGTGGCTCGCGGTACTCGGCTCGCGCCGGCCCCGCAGCTCGCGGCTCGCGGTACGCGGCTCGCGCCGGCCCCGCAGCTCGCGGCTCGCGGTACGCGGCTCGCGCCGGCCCCGCAGCTCGCGGCCGCGCTCCGGCTGCGGGCGGGCGGTCGCGAGCGCGCGCAGTGTGCACACCGCGACCGAAACATCTGTCTTTATGTATACTTGAGAATAAACTTACCAATTGAGCAATAGTTAAAGCATAGCTGTATTGTTGGTGTAGACAGACGGGTACGCAGTGCCTGCTTGCCTTTATGGCAACTACACGTCGGCAGAGCTCCTATGATGCAGCGGACTCTGTGTCAATAATGTTCCTGAACTCGTTCAGCAAACTGATCTTCAAACGAAAATAAACAGCGCCGAAGCGCGGGGCTGCGGCGGGGCCGGGTGGAGTCGGGGAGGGTCGGGGTTGGGCTGCGGCTTTACGGTCTTACAGGATCCGACAAATGGCCCGTCCGTGAATTACGCTGTAATTGAATTTGCCAACTTTGAAAGCCTCCACTAACAATATTGTTAGTATTAAGTAAACAAGTGTAATAGATTTAGCTTAGCTTTCATTTTGTCTCTAAATTGTCTCGAAAAGTTTACTAAAATAATATACATAGTTGCGACCGGAAGTACTAGATAGATAGATAAATTAGTTTGTTTGTCCACGCAGTACAGAACACTTACACAAAGACAAAGAACACAGATAAACATAAATATGTTGACACGGTAACAGTTTGGATAATGATCGGTGCGGTGCGCGCGCGCACTGTACGCGTGCAGTGGTACTGCAGCGTCGCCACTAATTGTTTGTTGTGTTGTTGTGTTGTTGTGTTGTTGTGCAACATTTAACATTCCTGCCATTTGCTTTTGATTCAAAGTGTCATCTCCATCCAATATCGTTTGCAATTCGGCGTCTTCAAACTTTTTTGGTGGTCTTCCACGTTCTTCATTTCTCACATCAAAATCATTTTTTCTGAACCGTTGAAACCATCTTTTGCATGATTGTTGAGAATATTGTGAGTAGGGACATAGGCGTATAACTATCGAGACCGTCCCTATCTCCACTCACAGAAATAGGATCAACTACAGCTTGCTCAAATACTTTGGGAAAAACACCCGTCGGTAAACAGAGATTGTATATATTATATATTCTAATATAGCAACGAGTATACGCTTTGATGTTTTGATTAGTGCAGTAGAAATACGGCCCCAACCTGCAGCACAGCCATTCCTTAAAGACATAATATGATGATGAGAGATTCATTCATTTTATGGGTTTTCTTCGTCCTGTACTTTATACTTAAGTACCGTCGTTACCGTCGTTTTGTCTCGGCTTGGTATTTGTCAGTTTGTCCAAAGGCCTCGACCAACCTCCTGACATTACTTAAGTCCCATAACAAAAGATAATAAACTCGCTTTTCACAGAAAGCACACTTCCGGTAATACTGAGTGTCTTTTAAGATTAATTAAAAGCACAATAGTCACGTAAACCACAGCCATAATGCAAATACATTTAATGAGCGGACTACCGAGCGCTGCTGGTGGCGAGCTGCACCACCTCGCTTGTCGCCAGCTTTATATATATATATATATATATATATATATGTATATATATATATATGTATATAGCACAGCGTGCTGTTTACATATCGTAGAATTGTAATGGCTGCACAGCACGCGAGCGGAGCTGCGCGGAGGGAGGGTGGAGCCGCCACCCACCCTCTCATTGTAATTAGACGGTGTCGCGCGTTGCTGTGCTCTCACTCGTGCTTAAGAATGCTATTTTTAGAGCAACGAGTTGTTTTTAATTGTTATTAAATATAGACACTATTACGTAGTTACTGTACTTGTATATAATTTTATTTGATTCCATGTTGAACTTACCCACGCCCTACCTGCGCCGGGACATTGCGCGTAAAGTCATGGTGCACCAGACACAGAAATAACCGCCGGTGAGTCCCAAACAGTTCGGTGTACGTATAGAATGTTGTTCAGCGGCAAAGCCAACGCTTCGTGATGTAACATCGGAACTACACACAATAAGCTTCGCAGCATCACTTTGCATCTATCGCTCTGATTTAGAGAGTTTTTAACGCAACTAATTTAGTTGGTAAAGCGCCTTCAGCATTATTATCTAAAAGTAACTCGCGCACTTAGTAAGTCGAAGCACTGAACCTAAGTGTTCAGCCGGAGCGGCGGTGCGCCCAACTATTGCAGCGCGCGCGGGCCGGACTCGCAACTTTAAATTTGTTTTAACTATTTAGAGGGCAGTCGACCCTCGCGCCGCTCTCCTGCTGCCCCGTGAGGCCGAGCTCGACGTCCAGCAATAATTAAACCGCATACGATACTGACAACTCCGCCCGGACCCCTGCGACCCTTACCTCATAAACTGGTGCCATCCTATAGAATCAAATTTACCAAAACAGTAACAATACAAAATTAACTCGTGGGTAATTCCTCCTGAAGTAAATCTTACTGCATAGTAAATGGAGCCGCCCGCAGGTGCACCCCGACAGCCCGCTTCCAACGCCGGGCTCAGCATTGGGAGCGGGGGTGGGAGCGTCGTGCCCACGGTCACGGCGGCGGATTGAAGTAGCCAACCCCACCGCCCTGCGGGTGACACGCGCCACTGCTGTTCACATGCCTCGTCCAGTGCAGCGGTAAATCACCCAGCAAGTGACGTCACCACGTCGCATGGATATTATTAATTACCGGTAATCACGCCGCTGCAAATATTATAACGTTATAAAGGTAAAGAGGCGAGGTCTCGCTCCGCGTGTCCCCCTGCCCTGGCCGCCTCCTGCTCGCGGTGCAACTATATTACTTCTTTGTACTTTTCTCCCCAAGTTTCTTATGTACGTAGCGGTATCAGAACTTATTGAAAATGCTAAAACCAAATGTTACGTTTGTGTGGAAAAGTTGTATGAATTGAGTTTGGCGGTGGGCGAGGCTGCAACAAGACCAGGACTTAATCTTGGTGCTGGTCGCAGTCTTACCTGTTCGGTTTTATAACTAATTATATAATATATGTTGTTTCCAGGAGAAAGGCATATGTTATGGTTATGACAAACATTTGATTTAATTATTTTGAAGGAATTTTAATTTTTTTTTCTTTTACTTATGCACACTTGTCTTGCTTGTGTATAACTGATCTGAGTCTTGACCAGTCACCAAGAATGCAAGACCAACAGAAATCTTACTCATAGCTCATTCGTGAACAAGTGTGTGTTTCATTACTAGACTATGAACGGCCGCTATCGTGACACCCGGACGAGCTCGAAGCGATCTGAAACATCGCTGACGGAAACGTAACGGAAATATAAAAATGTATCAGATAACTGCGAACAAACTTCAGATGCCGAAGCTTGTTGAGCTGTGCGGCTGTGTGCTGTGCGGCCGTGCGGCTGTGCGGCTGTGCGGCCGTGCGGCTGTGCGGCTGTGCGGCTGTGCGGCTGTGCGGCTGTGCGGCTGTGCGGCTGTGCGGCCGTGCGGCCGTGCGAACAAGTCCATTTTCAATTAGAATTAGTATAGCACCACGCGTCGCGTCGTCGACTTCTTTACATGAGCACGCGCACCGGCATCGGCAGCGGCAGCGGCACCCTCTCTCGGGCCGGAGGGTAAAAGATCGCCTGAGTGGAGTGAACTCTTAAATTAGATTGCGGCGCTCAGCTGACCCGCGAACGCTCACGTCAGCTCGTACAGTTCCAACTGCGCCGGAGTTTAACTGTATGCAAACGAACCGCCGCGGAGGCGGGGCCCGCAGCACGCAGCACGCAGCACCTAGCACGTAGCACGCAGGTTTACGTGTACCCACCGCAGCGCGGCCGTACCAGCATATGTACAAAATAAGTGACTAAGTTTCCTTATAATAGCAATCATACACCTTTGTCGTGTACACTGTAGCATAGTTAATAAAGAAATAAACTCCTGGTCGGCGTCCACCGCAGCAACAGGTGAGTCCTCTGCGTGGCATTCAGCACCTCCGCCGTGTGCACCACAACATAAACTGCAACACTCGCACCGTGCGTACCGGCACGCACGCGCACGCACGCACACACACGCACGCACACGCACAGTACCGGCAGCACCGTTGCTGGTTTGAGTGGAGGTAGTTTAAATTAAAGCAATGTTGTGATTTGATCTTTTTAATATAATAAGTATAACAGCATGTAGTGGTAGCAGTGGTGCGTGGTGCAAGCGGTGCGTGGTGCAAGCGGTGCGTGGTGCAAGCGGTGCGTGGTGCAAGCGGTGCGTGGTGCGTGGTGCAAGCGGTGCGTGGTGCAAGCGGTGCGTGGTGCGTGGTGCAAGCGGTGCGTGGTGCGTTGTGCCAGCGTGCAAGTGGTGCGTGGTACGTGGTGCAAGCGGTGCGTGGTGCAAGTGGTGCGTGGTGCAAACGGTGCGTGGTGAAAGCGGTGCGTGGTGCAAGCGGTGCGTGGTGCGTGGTGCCAGCGGGGCGGGTTTTGCCAGCGGTGCGTGGTGCAAACGGTGCGACTGGTTCGGAGCGCGATGAGGATTCGTTTCGCCCCGATCGATACCCCATGCAGTTGGCAAGTTTATGGCCTCTCGAGAATAAGCCCCTGTTTATTTTAGTTTGCGCGGACCACACTAGCGCAACTTGACGAAGATAGACAATTCGGGACAATCGGTGCGATTTTAGAAGTTACAATTCGGTTTAGATGCTCAGCGCGCGTCCCACTGCATCGCGCCCCCGGCCCACCCAGCGCTGGGAATAATTTAAAGTCCACCACCCCCGCGCCTACAGCGCTGCGCGGGCGGCGGGCGGCGGGCGGCGGGCGGCGGGCGCACGAGCCAGCACTCTAACGGGTAGTTGAAGCGCGCAGATCGCACAACGACGATTGACACAACAGAATGTGTCCGCAAGCTGTATACGGCAATGCCGCACAGCAACAACTCGTAACTCGCACACCCCGCTCTCCGCGCTTCCGTACGTTTCTCCAACAGGCAGACCAAATAAGTTAGCTCTGTTTGGGTTCCGCCGCGAGCAGTCGCTGTGATGTTTGTGTTTGTTATATGACCGGGGCGCGACCGGGGCGCGACTGGGGCGGAGCCCTGCTCCCGTACGGGCTCACCGTGTGCTATAGTTGCTGTCGAGTTCACACTCACCACGCATGGCTGCAGACGCGTGAGCTGCGGCTGCGCGCCCGGCCGGACCTCTTCCGGTACGAGTTTGTACACCTTACTTACAACTAAATATTCCATTAAAAGTTTTTAATTTGATTAGAAAGTTGCGCGCTATCGCTGGTTTGAAGCTTGAAGCTTCGTGAAGTTATTTGGTATCCCGGGAAGAAAATGTTGAGGAGCGCGGGTCCGGCGTAACTAGTTGGATTTTATAAGTAGCTGAATAACGTCGGCGGCCGTGCCGGAAGTGAACTTTTTAACGAGGGACGTGCGCCGGCGGGACGCGCTCTCGACTCATTTAAATAGATTTTTTTAGATTATAGCTGAGCGGAGCGAGTGCGCCGGCCCCGGGACCACTTCTGACCGGATTGTCGTTCACTTCCTCAAAATAAAACAAGGAAGCTTAATTGAAAATTGTAAAAGCTTTATGACAGTTAGTAAAAGTCAATTATCTATAAGTATAAGTAAACTTTGTTGAGAATTCTAGACTTTTTTCTATTATAATGTATAGTGCACGCCGGGGCACGCCGGGGCACGCCGCGGCACGCCGGGGCACGCCGCGGCACGCCGGGGCACGCCGGGTGCGGCCCGCGCGCGCCGACCGAGACGTTATTGTACATTAAAGTAATTTATTAATACTTTACGAGCGCCGTAATAACTTTATGGACACTTTACTTAACCACACATTACGAAACGGAAACTTTACGGCGAATAACTGATCTAATATAACGGAAATAAACTCGCCGCCTAGCTCCACGAGCACTGCGGCTTCCACTCCCGTCCCGCTTGCAGCAGCTCAACTGGTGCATCTCGTGACACTTGTTTATTTTCCTTCTGAATATATATTTTTTGATAAATTTCATTGTAAGAAATAGGGTTCGGAAAGGTTCATGTGGGAAAGGGCTTAAATCCTCCAATATGGGTTTATATGAACCTTTACAGATGACGAGTCCCATTGCCCAGCGGTGCTGGAGGCTGACTGCAGCTTAGGAGCGATCGATGTAGAGGTTTTTGGGCGAGGTCTATGTCCACCAGTGGACGTCTATGGGTTTATGATATTTCGGCGCTGGCGGTAGATAAGTTCGAAGTGCCCCACACACACTACCTCCGCGTACACGTTCGTACACACGTACATACACACACGTAAACAGGTTATCGAATGTCTGCCGGTCCTGCCCCCGGCGCCGGCGGTGCCGTGGCTAAAGCTTCCGGCCGCGGCCGCGCGCTCCGCAGCCTCTCTTCGTCTCTCCATCCGTCCATCCGTCCGTCTGTCCGTCCGCGTGTCCTTCTGCCTGTCTGTGTTTGTGTGCGCACACGATGCGGGCGCAGGGTACGCTTCGCGTACGGAACCTGCTTGAATTTCCTGTTTTATTACTTTCCCACATTCACGTTGTAAATGTTGAGGCAACAACCGGCAGCAGCTGAGCGCCCGCACCGGCGCAGCTTGTGTTTCGTACGGAGCGGTGCGGTGCGGTGCGGTGCGGTGCGGTGCGGTGCGGTGCGGTGCGGTGCCGCGGCGACGGCACACGCTTCCGGTGCAGCGCTCGCGTAGCCAGGTTGCGCTGACGAAAGGTTCCGAAATAAACCAGAACTTAGTCTGATGAATTGTTTGTCATTAAGATTAGATGTGTATTAGACTTTAAAAATTGGATTGTGTTTTATTAAATAGTTTACTTTATTATTGTACGGGGAGAATTAGATTGTTTTTGTTTCGTTTAAAGATCGCGAGCTTTATGCTGTAGCTCGTTACGTTCAAGTTTACGAGCGCGCCCCCGCGCCGCCCGCGCGCCGCCCGCGCGCCGCCCCGCCACGACGCACTAAAAGATATTGCGCGTAAACTTAACCAGCTACACTTTACATTAAGTGCTGTTTCATTCCCGTGATAGTCAACACCGAGCTCACTTGAGTTATAATATAAACAACACTCGCTGGGAGCGCGCGCCGCACGCGCCGGCGGACTTCTATATTCTTGATTTAGACCGGGCTGCAAGCCACAGCGGCTCTTACAGCTCATCTGACACTGGGCTCGTGGACCCGGATCCACGGCCTGAAGTTTTAGAAACTAAAATGTGCTACGCGGGATGTAGCTATCTGGCGGATGATTCTGTATATTGTGTGTGTCTCGTGTGTGTGGTTCGTGTTGTGCTTTATCTGGCAATTCTACTCGGTCGTCGAGGCCGGGCGCGGGCCCGTTCCCCGACTACCTTCGCCTGTATCGGAATCTCTGGGCGGTGAGGACCGCCCACGAACGCGGGTGTACTTAGTGTACGCGGTGTGTGAGTAGCTGCGGCGCCGCGTTCTGAAGCGAGGGCGGCGTGATGCTAAGATTCGGAGCGTGTTGGTAGTGTCCGAAGTGTGTGGTGACGTCGGTGCTGTCGGTGACTGAGTGTATGTGTGGTTTGCGGGACCCCTTGGGATGTCGGAATAAGCGCGTGCCGCGGTCTGCGCTTTTTCGTCCTGGGATTCGGAGGTAGCGCGTAGTTGGCCGCGCTGGCCACCAGAGGGTTGGGATGAGTTGCCGCCTTGGCGAAGTAGGTCACGGAGCACACTCTGAAGTACTCCTTGATCGTTGAGAGTTTAAGGTCGCTGTGGATGTGCACATTGCGCTGGAACCATTCGGCACCAGTCGCGGTGCGGGTGAAACGGTTCTGGAGAGTCTGCAGAGGTTTGAGACGGTCTTCGGACGAATGGGCGAAGACAACGCTTGCGTAAGACATTATAGGTCTTACGCATATCTTGTAAACGTGAAGCTTGTGTCTGAGAGAGAGCTTACTCTTCTTACACAGCAGGGGGTATAGCTTGCCCAGTACGTGGGCCGCTTTCTTTCTCGCCTCACGGATGTGGGCGATGAAATTGAGTCTGGCGTCGACCGTGACGCCGAGGTATTTGACCGAGTTCCTCCATGGGATGGACTGGCCGAAAAGGGAGATCTGGCCGAGTTTATGGCCGTTTTTTTTCGCCTTCTTGAGAAGGGTTGATGACTTTCGGTGGGTGAAGTGAATGGCTTCACTTTTCTCCGGGTTTACGTCAATTCGCCACGTCCGGAACCACTCGCCTAGGCGGGTGGTCGCGTTCTGTAGGCGCATCGTTATAAGACCCGGGGCTCTGCCGGAGTGATAAAGAGCGGTGTCGTCCGCGAAAAGGGCCATCTTGACAAAGGGGTCTCTGGGTATGTCGCTCGTGTAGAGCGAGAAGAGTAGCGGAGAGAGGCAAGAGCCTTGAGGGACACCGGCTTTAATCGGCCGGGGCGAGGAGAGAGCGTACTCGACGCGAAAGCGGAAGGAACGATTCGAGAGGTAGTCTCGAATAACGGTGACTAGACGGTCTGGCACTTTGTGAGAGTAAAGCTTGAATATCAAGCCTTCGTGTCAGACTTTGTCGAACGCCTTGGCGACATCGAATAGGACGGCGCAGGTGTCGATTGTTTGTCTGTGGTCGAGATCGACCAGAATGTGCTCGGTCAGTCGGTGCACTTGATGAACGCAAGAGTGGTTGCTCCTGAATCCGAACTGTTCGTCGGGGAGGAGATTGTTCTCTGCGGTGAAATGGCGCAGACGCTTTAGAATGATGCGCTCGTAAAGTTTGCCCATGGCTGATCGGACGGTAGCTGTTGGATAGGTTCCTCGGCTTTCCGGGCTTCGGAATACCTATCACTACGGCCTCTTTCCAGGCGTCAGGGAAGGAGCAGTCGGCTAGCAGGGCGTTGAATATGGCCACTAGCAGACCGACGATCGGGGGCGGGAGACTTTTCACAACTCTGTTGGAGATGTTGTCGGATCCCGGGGCTGATCTGGTTTTCAGCCTCTACCGGCGGACTTGTTATTTTTTCTCGTTCGTAGTGCACCCGCGGCGCTGCGTCGCTGCGGCTGCATGTGCACGTGTCTCTGATAAACCATGAAAAACAACATGCATTATTATATGGAGCTATGTCCTGAACAAAATTGCACATAGCACCTTTACTAGGCAGCAATTTGCGAGCCGGATCTGGCTGCAATTGAAGACCCCGCGTGAAATTTGGATAGTCGCACTTCCTCTCCAGCTGGTAGCAGTAATCATAGCATACCTCACCCACTGGTCACCAGCAGAGCGCCAAAATTGCTGAACAGGTACAAAAATTGAAAATCGTTCGGAATGATTACATCGTAATATTTATGGTGCGTAACGGATCACAATAATAATTCAATAATCATATGAAAGTAACATACACTCTATCTTATGTGATACATATACATACGTGCACACACGTGCACACACGCGCACGCGCACGCCTGCTGTGTCAACATCGCACAGCACCGCGTCCACGCCGGCGCTGCGGACGCGGTGCTGTGCGTGTGTGTGTACTCACGCACATGAGGTCATCTCGCGTTAAACACACGGAAGCGCAGCCATCTAGCGCGCGTGCGTGAGTGCGTGCGTGCGTGCGTGCGTGCGCGCGTGCGTGACTGTTGGATCGGAACTTGTATTTGAACGTAATTAATTTAAATATATTTGAGTGTAAGGATTCATTGATAAATAGAATAATGACATCGCTTGGCGGCGGCGGCGGCGGCGGCGCGGGGGACTAATACAAATAGACCCGCTGCTGTCAGCCGCGGGCCTAAATAATGAAATGATTTATTTAGGAGCAACCATATCCCCCCCCCCACCCCCCACCCCGACAACCCGCTGACGGTTCGCGAAGACTCAACGCTGTTTTCAATCCGTCTGACTGCCACAAATAACGTGTAGCCGAGCTCGAGGGCGCGCGGCCGGCGGCCGGCGGCGGCTCAGCTGATTTAAATTGACAACTAATTAATATTTCGAAACTAAATTAAACTAAAGCTCGTTCCCTTCACGGAGCCGTAAGGTAAGTAAAGCCGTGCGGCCGCTACCGGATGTGCACGCGCGGAATGCGGGTTAACTGGTGATCCTTGGGGGGTAAATTCAGTTTGTCTGCATTAGCTGAAACTAGTCCCCCAACCTATGATGATAAATTATAATGTAAAAATGGCACAAAGTCGCTTCCCGTCATCCGACTGCGGTATAACTGAAGGTCGTGAAAAAGATTTGCTGAGAAATTATTACATGAAAAAGTATGCTTCGGCCGTAAGTATAAAAATACCCTGAATTATAAATCGGCCGCTCCGTGTGACTGTGACCTTTTTTTTGATATCGGTGGTGGAAATGCTGTTAACGCATACCCAGCGTCCTTTTCAAGGGGGGGGACGCCGGGTTATGTGGGGCTCGGGGCCACTGAGATGTTGTGCGTGACCCCCATACCCACTAAAACCACCACCGCTTGTCCCGCCACACGCATACTGGAGACGCCCGGGTTTCAGCCAAGCAACTCTCCGGGCGCCTCCGCGTATAAAACTCCTCCTGGTGGGTGCCCGCGGGGAGCAAAGGCACCCACCTGCCGTCCCGTACCGGCCCCTCGCGGGACCGGCACGTTGGGGCCCCCCGACCCCACAGACGACCGCGCGCGCCCACGACGGAGCGCATGCCCGGCCGCCGCCCTCCCGTGAAGGAATTGGGCGGCAGCCTCCTCCCTCCAGACTCCCCCCCTCGTCGAAGTGGGAGGGGGGGACAAAAACCAAGACTCCCCCGGGGGACGCACCCCCAGGGGAAACACGACAAAAGGCCCAAAGAGCCACGCCCAACGGCCCGAACGCCCCCTCACACCGTGCCCGGCTAGGGGCCCACCGCTCACGGCGGGAGGAAGCGGACGGCGTGGTTCTGCCGCCGCGCTCTCCCGCCGGCCCGCCGCCGCCTGCAAGGTGCGGCAGCGGCGTCGGCCTCCCTCGTGCGCTCGGCGGCCTCCTTCTGACGCATCACTGCGCCGCAGAAGGAGGCTACCGCCCTCCAAGACCTCTCGCTGCTCAACATACGATCGATTACAGTCGGCAGCGAGAGGTCACTGCCGACTTGCGCGACGAGGGCGTGGCGTTGCGGCCCCCATGCCGGGCACTCCGCCAGAGTGTGGTGCGCCGTGTCAATCGGCGCACCACACTCGACGCATTCCTGCGTCATCTCTCTACGAGCCACCTGGTGCAGGTACTTGCCGAAACATCCATGGCCTGTCAGCACCTGCACCAGGTGGAACGTCAAGGCCCCGTACCGCCGGCTCATCCACCGGGACAGGTGGGGCCTGATGGCCTCCACCGTGTCCCGGCCGGCGGCAGGGTTACCTAACTCCGTCTCCCACCGCCGGATCAGGGCGTCATGGGCAACGCGCCTGATCCGGCGGACCGTGGCCGGGTCCGGCCGACGCTCTCCGGCATCCCGCAGGAAGAGGTACACTTCCGCGAGCGACTGCGCCTGTAGATGCCAAGGCGCATCGCCCGCGAGAAGCGTACCCGCCGTCCAGGACACCGTACGGTACGCCCGACAGGCTCGGTTCGCCAGGATACGTTGGGCCCTCTTCAACACGGGCCCGTTCCTGGCGGTCTCGCACCTATCCACCCATACGGGCGCTCCGTACAGTGCCATACTCCGCAGGATGCCAGAGTATAGGCGCCGACACAAATGACCCGGCCCCCCGACATTGGGCAGCAATCTGCCCAGCGCAGCGGCGGTGGCGGTGAGCTTCGGGAGAAGCCGTTAGAAGTGCTCCCCGAAGCTCCATCGCCCGTCCAGAGTGAGCCCTAAATACTTGAGGGCTCTCCGCACTGGGACCCTCTCGCCCCGGACGGGGATGATCGCGCCCCGGGGTGGACCCCTGCGGGGTCCGTGGAAGAGGAGGGCCTCCGTCTTCGTGACGGAGACCCTCAGACCCAGCTGCTCGATCCGGTCCACCACCAGCGACGTGCTAGTGGCGGCCAGACGAGCAGCCTCGTCGTAACTCCTCCCCCGGGCCGAGACGAGGGTGTCGTCCGCGTAGCATAGTACCCTCGTCCCGGGGAGGACCGGCTGCCGCAGCAGCCAGTCGTACGCGAGGTTCCACAGCAAGGGGCCCAAAACCGACCCCTGTGGAACCCCGCTCTCCACGCGCCGCCGATGTAATTCGCCGCTGCCATCAACCCAGACGATCGTCCTGTCCTTGAGGTACGTCCCCAACAGCCCGACCATGTAGGGGGGGAGCCGGAAAAACTCCAGCGCCCCCCTGATCGTCGCGAATGGCAGGCTGTTGAAGGCGTTCTCGATATCTAAGGACACCCCCAGGACCACCTCGCCGTCACCGAAGGCCTCCAGACAGAGGCCCTTCAGGTCGAGCAGGGCGTCCAACGTGGATCGCCCTGCCCGAAATCCGTACTGGGCCTCATGGAGGCCCGGTCCCACCTCGGCGAGGTGCCGAACGAGACGGCCGGCCAAGATTTTCTCGAAGACCTTACCCGCCTCGTCCAGAAGGACGATCGGTCTGTACGCGGAAGGGGAGTCGGGGTGACGGTCCCCCTTCCGCAGCAGGCAAAGCCTGCCCGTCTTCCAGCGCTCCGGGAACTGCACGTGCCGAATGCAGGCGTCGTACAGTCCCCGGAGCTCCTCGCGCAGGTGACTCGCGGCCACCCAGAGGGCCCTCGATGGGACCCCGTCGGGCCGTGTGACTTTGACCTAGCTCCACTATCAACCACTAAATCGCAGCGGCAACCTAAATTAAAAACCCTAAAATGTTCGTTACCCTTTCATCGATAACTAAGTTACGAAATTTAATTCGCTGACGAATAAATGGCTCGGCGTCGTGGCCGCGGAATAGCAAGTGGCAGCAGCTCCACCGCATGCATTATTCAGTTATTCGAACGCAGCCCAGCCCAGCCCGGCCCAGCCCGGCCCGGCCCAGCGCCGCCCTCCGCTGTGCCGAGCTGGCGGGCAGCCCGCGCAGCCTGTGCCCGATGGACCAGCACATACTGTAGTCTGGATGATTATAAACATTTTATCTAAACCCATCTCTGATGATTTAAAACATTAGTTACAATCATAATCATATCTCAACAAATTTTTTATCGTTCACTTATACTGTTTACAATTCTTGAGCCTTTAGCACAGCAGCTGCTGGTCAGGACAACCCTCCAACCGCTTATGGCCTGGCCCCTCCGAGCCAAAGGTCATTCGGGTCTAATCGCGGGAAAGTTCTCATCACTCTCCCTCTTTCCCGGTCTCAGACGTGTGCGCCGTTGACTCCGGGCATCGCTGCTAACTTCCTACTTCCGGCGTACCATTCATGAGCAAACTCCCGCAACGTCGCTGAGTTTTGTGCCGTGCTTACCAGTCTCAAGTAATACACCAGACCCTGGTACGACCCGATGACACCTGAGTCGCACCGCCACCTCCGAGAAGTAACTGAACAGTTCGCTTCCTTTTGCTTCATTCGCACGTCGCCGTCCGTCCGGTGCGGTGCCCCGGCGGTGCCCCGGCGGTGCCCCGGCGGTGCCCCGGCGGCGCGCCGCGCGCGAACCTTTCTTTGTTATAAAAACGAAAGGAATCTGTATTAGTCTCCGAGGGGTCGTAAAATTCAAGTCACGTCCGACAGGGCCCATGTGTCCGCGACACGCGGGCCCCGCCGCGGGTCTAATGCGACCCTAAGTTCGTTTTAGTGGGCGCTGCTCGTGCGGGGAGGATTCGTTTAGCTTCCAGTTATTTGTTTTGTAGTACGAAGCGAGGCGCCGCGCGCCGTACGCGACGCCGGCTCACCGATGCGGACCCCTCGCTTATAATTTCAAGTAAATCGAAAGGAATGTTTACTTTTAGTATCGATATTCTTTAGTTGAATGTTGTTGAGTTGACGTGGAGCCGTCGTCGCGCACTCCCCGCGGCCCGGCCCCGCACCAAACCAATTCGAAACCAATTACCGGCTCTCATTCAACGTTCCGTTTCCGAATACTTGCCGAAGTTAAAATTCATAAACACCGCGTAACAAAGTTCTGCCCGATAAAAATAAAAGGCTTCCGTACCACAGCCGCCCTACCTCCCGCGGTCCCGCGCCTCCGTGTGCCCTCGCGCGCCCCCACGCAATTCCACGCGCCCCCACGCGCCCCCACGCGCACTTCTGCAACCCTCGAAATGCCTCGTAAACGAATAACAGCACACGACCGGTTTTTCCGTGGCGCGTACACGAGACCGCGTGCGCCGCGTGCGCCGCGTGCGCCGCACACCTTCGGGACTACAATTACAAATATTTATCGGAGAATTTTGTGTGCGTGGGAAAGACCATTAAAATCGGACCCGCACCCTGGCCCCGCACTCTGGCCCCGCACTCGCAGGAACCGCATTTTGTTTCGCCAGCTGTAATGAAAGCAATAACGGCTCAACAGCGGCCCCGCACCAAGTGCTGCTGCTTGAAAACAAAGTCACCATTCATTAGACAGGCGTTGAAAATAACTTTGCGAGACTCGCTCTAAACCTATGTTGATTTTCCTCTTTGCAGTAAAAATAATTAAAATTTTTACTGAACTATCATCGCGACAAAGCCTCACAGTGCGCTCACTGTCCAAACATGTCGCAACACGGTGCAGACCGGTCAGCTCGGACTACAGTGTCGCATAGTTAGAGATTACTTCCTAATGACTGTCTAATGTCTAATGATAGAGCTAGCGCTCGCAACAGCGGACGCGACGGAGAGTCACCGTGGACGTGGACGTGGACGTGGACGTGGACGCGCTTTGCTTGCTTCCACGTTGCGGCCGCGCGATGATAATGAATAAAACGAAGCGTTCCCATAGACCTTTAGCCGAACATAACAATGCACGGTTACTTCCGAACAAATACTCCTGCAATAAGTTAAGGTGTTATACAAGTATTTTCCTGGGGTTCAACCTTCCAACGACAACCCAGTCGGCTGCATTCTGTTGACAAATGTCATAGATTACAAGTGGAGTTGAGATTACAAGGGAGGGCATTGACAGTTTCTCTCTGAAATTCGGCGCGTCCGCGGGACACGAAGAATGCGTTCGTTAGCGCGGGGCCTCTCGCCCAGCCTCACCCTCCGGGTTGATTAAATTGCAGCAAAAAGTCGTCACTAACAAGTTGAGGCGGAGGCGGAGGCGGCGGCGGCGGCGGCGGCGGCGGAAGTAGAACATCAGCCGGTTTCTGAGCGACGGTACCGGCGGTGGCTGGATGCCTCCGGTGCCGCGTGCGCCTGGAGCAGGAACTGTACGGCGCACGTCCTGCGCGGCGGCGGCGGACTTTTGATTCGTAGCGCCACATCAGTTCGTCAGCTGGTCGGATGCGTCGTGGACATCTGCTTGGACCCTTTTACTAATCGATGATATCACTATAACGTTATGTACAAAACATTATCGACGGTTTTGTATTGAACTTTAGTTTCAACAATTCAGCAGACATGTCTTCCTCAACATGGTTGATGTTATCTAAACAGCGTCATAAACTTTACCATTTAATTCGTTACCACCCTCCCCTGACCAGTGCTTGTGTACAATCGACATGTGCACAAATTAATAGACTCATTGAGAAAAACCCTTCTAAAAATAAAGAAAATTACAAGCTGAAATGATGGTCATACGTTTTGTCCGTTACAATGTAACGAGGTGCACAATGTTAGAGCAACAGCGCCGACTGATGGAAGGCACTGCTGGTGCGGTGTACTCTCTCTGCTAGCCCGGCCACAGCGGCGGCCGAACAGTACTGCTTGGTGGTAAAAACATCGGGAACAACGCACCGCGCGCACCGGAAATGTTCCTCCCGCGCGGAAACGAACAATTAAATCAAAACAAAACAGAAATCATGTTACTAGAAGAATAAAAAAACTTAAGCCCGAACATGAAGTCATCCATCAGACGCGCGCCCCCGCGACCTTTCGCCCGTGCACCCCCTAGCCCCCTCGCTCCCTCGCCCCCACAACTTGTCAATAACAAAGGCATTACTCGATACCTTACGGTCCCAATGTGGGAATGTAAAACTCAGCACGAATAAACCTGCTCCCATAACGATAACGGAAGTGGCAGCGCCGCCGCGCACCCCCGCGCACACCCGCGCACACCACCGCACCCCCGGCGCGCGCGAACAAAAACAAACGGCGGGCGTGTTTCACAAGCGGGCGGCGGTTTTTTCTTTTTTCCCTTCTATTTCAATAAACATGTCCGCCGCACGGCCGCGGAGTTCGCGCGCTGCTCACCTTGCAGCTGGAATTATTATACTGCCTATAAACTGTTAGCCCTGAACAGTGCCGTACTCAGTAAGGAACCTTTGCAGGCCAGCATCACCTCTTAAGCCGAGGGTCCGCACCGCCACAGCACTGCTCGCGCGACCGCCGAGAGCTCGCCGCTAACGGAATTCCATGTTTATTGTGAAAAGTTGATTGCATCTGTTCACCACTGCACTTTCCGCTGCACCATAAATGCAAAATGCTAGTGCGCCCTTCTGGGCAAAACGGTGGTATGCCAATAATATTAACTTAAAGGTCTTTGCACTAGGGCCTCGTGCCAATGACAAAGTCTGGAATCGCAAGCAGGCTACTGAACACTTGATTGTCTTGCCCCTTACCATATTTAAATAAAGATTTAATTTGCACACACACACCACAGCCACCACCACAGCCACCACCACAGCCCACGCCCTCACGCCGGACCCGCAGTGTAACCGTTTCCGGGCGAACAGAGACAGCGGACACTTTGTGCTACTCTGCTGGTGCCCTCGCTCACAAGCAGTTCATACATTTATGAACGAGTATAAGCCGTTCCTCGACGAGAGGCCTCACTCGCTGCACATCAAATATTGTAATCACTTGACGAGCTACTTGTTCCGTCGCTAACAGCTGTCGGCAGGTGAACGCGCTGCTCGGCCCCTCACTTATCGGACACGAAACTTTAAAGGAATAAGTGTTTAGCGCGTAGCGGGTGGGGGCCGGCATACAGCTAGCTACACAGGGTGTAACAACCTGACCGCCACACTTTATGCACGACAAAAGCTCGAGAGGTTACAATTTTAATGCAAATGAAATATTGGACATCACTAAAGGGAAAGGGGGCCCGCAATCCGCATTGCGATAAACAAAATGGGAAAACATAAATAATTAAAATCGTTCTCAGCCTTATTAAGCTAAACATAAAACCGTTTAAAGGATTCAAAGCGAGAGCCTTCGTAAATAAACATCCCAAATAAAAATAAATCTGGGAGCCCGGCCCGGCCCGGCCCTGCCCGGCCCGGACGGAAGCGGTTGATTCACCAAATTATTCCTATTGAAGGTTAGTTCGCGTTCGCAGCGGAGACCGGGCTCGTTACCAGGGGACTCGGTAACGAGTTCAGTTGTTCTGCCTCCGACGCACTGCCCTCGTGCAGCGGGCTGTGTCGGGGTGTAGCGGCCAGCAGCAGGGTGTAACAGGGTGTGTTGAGGTGTAGCGGCGGGTGGCGGCGGGCCCGCAGCGCCCGAAGCTCGCTATTGCCAAGTCTCGCGCGGCCGCCGCTGAAAGCTTCACGTTCTGTAAAATGTAAACACTTCTCTTTGTAGTATATCGTGTGAACTTGACGCTTTTTTTTGTAATAAACAATACCAATGTACTTCGTAAACCGTCCGTCCTGTCGGAGATGCAGCGGACCTCTGTGACTGCGATGATGACCACGCGGCACTCGTCCTTTGTTAGATGGAAGTAATGAAACCCGTGCGCGCCTGCGCAGCACCGCGTCCCTACAGCAGTAAGCTGTACGTGGCGGGACGTAGCAGCGTTCAGCCGCACTGTTCTTGAATGCGGCCGTTACTTATTCCCAGTCGTTTACCTTTGGAATTTACGCAAAAGGCAGGTGGTGGCGGGCGGTGGCGGGCGGTGTGCGGGCTACAACGTCCCGCGCTGCGCGGGAGACAAGCGGCAAGTTATTAGATGGAGGCATCAATCACGAGCGGCCGCACAAGAAGGCATTACACTTTAAGACTAGTGCGGCGACGAACCCCTTAACGCATCCATCGGGCGCGCCACCAGCTCGCGTACAGACACCGCAGCCGTTCACTTCGTGTTGACACCATTGTGCGCGGTGGAAGTGTCAGGTCGCGAACTGAACTGTGGTGCTTTACTTACACTTTATGCTCGGGGACCGGATAACGATGCAGATATGTGCGAGTACTGGTCCCGGATACACAAGTTGAGTAAGAACTTTTTAGATAACACTACGACCTTTCCGATCAGGAGATAATAAAACATGTCCCTTATGCGTATACACTTATATACGTGGGACACGCGGAAAGTTTTGAGAAACTAAAATACTAACTTCTATTTAAAAAAAAATATTTTTGCTAAATCGTTTTCAAAGAACTCTCCACCAGCCTCTCCATATATACAAAGTTCCATGCGTCTGAACCAATTTTCAAAACATTTTGTTCCAGTGCTCCGCAGACACCTCTTCCACGGCCTTCTCAAACACTGCTAGCGCGTCTTCCGACGATGGAAACTATCCCTTTAAGCTGATTTTTAATTTTAGGGAATAAAAGAAGTCACACGGAGCCAAATCAAGACTGTAAGGAGGGTGTGGTTGTCCCAAAACTCTGACTGGTGTGGAGTCCAGGAAGTCCCGCGTTTTGATCGCAGAGTACCAAGGCGCGTTGTCATGTTTCGGTCTGTTCAGAATTCTTTAGGCAGTGTCAGGTTAACATCACGCGAGGACAGCCAAAACCACTTGTCGCGGTATTTTGATCAGAAGTCCCAAAATTTCTATAGCGATGGGATCATGTTCCTACCCCCTACCAACAAAATGACAAAAAGCTACCAAACAACACGGTACCTACGTACTTTACTTAAATATAAATAAACTATATTCAAATATGTTTTGAATTCTCTTAAAAAATGCGAAGAAACTTTTTCCCCAAATCAATATATATACACAGACACACATAAAGCGCTGCGGTAAGTGTCGGAGAGATCCTCTACATTTCCATGTTATGCTATGCACACGCGCGCTCCGTCGTGTGTCGGTGTGTCGGTGTGTCGGTGTGTCGGTGTGTCGGTTTGATGTTATCATTCGGCGGCTGCTGGTGCTCGTCAGGCGCGCCAGAAAAACTTGACAGCTATTGTTGTTCCGACGTTATTTGTAGAAGTGAGGAGGGCGCGGGCACGGGCGCGGGAGCGGGCGCGGGAGCGGGCGCGGGAGCGGGCGCGGGCGCGGAGATTGCGTATCGCGATTTTGTTTCCTTTCACTTTTTGAGAAACGGCGGATATCAACATGCAGACAGCACAAAGGCTGCCATTATCAAATGGGTGTTTGTTAAATTTTGTTTATCATATATACTGGCATACGAAATATAGATGCGAGAAGAGCTGAACTGTCTTCCGTCCACTGCTCCCGCGCCGAGGTCGCAGGTTGCGGAGCCGGCGCCGCGCGCCCGCCACCAGCTCCTTATTGAGTAAATTGCATCTATCGCTCTTCTATTGGGTGAAACAATACATGAAATTCTATTGTGTAATGTTTAGAGTTTTTGTCTGCCGAGTGTCCTGAATATCGTTGTCGTTACAGAGGTTTCATCACAATACTTGAATCCTTTCGTTCACCTCCTTTTCATATGAAAATGATCGTATTAGATCCGCGCTCACATAAATAAATGCGTCTCAAATGTATACTCTTACATGTAGCTCGCGACTTTCTTACAATTTTTCTATTTATTACATTCAGTATTTAGCGCAAACTTGAGTTGGTATAACGAGAGAAGATAAGAGAAGATTTACTCGCACCGCAAATGCAGGCAAAAACAAGCAGGTGGTGTGGTGTTAGATGAGCTGCGAACGCCTCGCGAACGGAAACGTGTACGTGTGTGGGTGAAGTAATACGGAGCACGGGGGCTGGTCACCCTCCTAGCCCCCTTAGCCACCTCGCACAAACCAACCCCGCAGCGTAACGTAATGTACGGGGTAGGTTTGCTGCAGACTCGTTTTGAAAATCAAAGGAAGAAATAGGTTTCGCTATTTTCTGTATAAAGTCGGACACAAGCGACATCCACGTGATACAACGCGACGCGTGAGTCGGAAGGTGGAAGATGTTTCATCAAATTGAGCGAATTACGGAGACTGCAGCGCCACGCGGCGCCGGCGCCTCTCGCTGAAAGGCCAGCACCACCGCCCCTCGCCCTCACCAGAACTTCTCCCATCCACACCACCCCACCACCAACTCTTTGAATGTGTCAAAAACGTAACGATATTCTCATTTAAAGCGCACTTTATGTGCACTATACTTTTTCAAGGGGGACAAAGGAAACTTGAATCTGTCCGCGGTTATCAGTTACACAGCGGTGGGGCGCCTGCCTGCCTGCCTGCCCGCCTGCCTGCCCGCCTGCCCGCCTGCCCGCCTGCCCGCCTGCTCGCCTGCCCGCCTGCTCGCCTGCCCGCCTGCCCGCCTGCCCGCCTGTCCGCCTGCCCGCCCGCCTGTACACCGCACTGTACACGCATCGCGCGGACAGCAGCACTGCGCCTGCGGCAGGCGCTGCAGATATAACACGCGGCATACATCGCGCGTCTACAACTTCAGCGATTGTTCAATTTGCTGCTAGGCAATATCTACACACTTTAACAAATTAAATTTAAGTATTGAACTAAACTAGAATACTTCGGGCGCAAGAGTAATTTAACATTTTACTTACGTAGACAGTCAGGCAGTCCAGCGAGGTGGAGTGATCAACTTCCCACCAGGCCCAGGTCACCGCCGCAGACAAATGACACAGAATCGGAATCTGCAAATTAAATATTTCAGTAACGTGCTTCAGCTATAGTTTGTTCGCATTACTTCTATCGTTTAATTACAATTGCTTATCATTAACTTTTACTATCGTAAAGTAAGTTGTCGTATTCAGTAACGATAGACGCACGCACCACTTCCCGCTATCGTTTCCTCCCGGGAGCGGCTCCGGATATATCGCTGCATCCAAACGCTGGGCGTAGCGAAATATCTACCAAACATTTAAAATCATCTGGTTCCATTAAATGTTAAATGTAAAATGTAGACTCGTACTTCCGTTTCTGGCACGCTGAATTATTTTCATAATCGCTTTGAATAATTCTGGAGCGCGTTGCTAACAACACCATAAATTTTCCGCTTTAGATTCGAAAGTAAAAGTACATCACCCTGATGCGGCGCCGGCGCGCGAGCTGCAAAGTCCTGAAAGTGAAATAACTGAACAGAACTACCGCTCGTCAAGCTGGTGGCAGCTTAGGTGCCCGACGGCAGCAGCAGCTCGCCGGCGAGCGATGTGCCGACGCGACAGGCCAGCTAGGAGGGCGTTCAAAACAAAACTAGTTGCGTGCGCGGGCGCCGCTCGTACGCGTGCAGGTTGCGCGCGGGTGACGAGCAGCACTGCGCTAGCGGCAACCGTCTGCGTACAGGTTTACAGTACGTCTCACCCACCCACCCCCCTCTCCAAACAAAATGGTGGACGTGGATAAATGACGAACCCTTGTCATAAAGCGAATTAGTAGTTAGATTCTTTTATCTTTACAACGCTAACTGAATTCGAACCCATGACTTTACGATCTTCGATTGTGTTATTCCACCTACGGACTGTGAGCTTATCACGGGCACTGGTGCAGTGGTGCGGTGGTGCGGTGGTGCGGTGGTGCGGTGGTGCGGTGGTGCGGTGGTGCGGTGGTGCGGTGGTGCGGTGGTGCGGTGGTGCGGTGGTGCGGTGGTGCGGTGGTGCGGTGGTGCGGTGGTGCGGTGGTGCGGTGGTGCGGTGGTGCGGTGGTGCGGTGGTGCGGTGGTGCGGTGGTGCGCCGGTGCGCCGGTGCGGTCGCGGGAGGAAAGGGATTGAGGGTGTGGAAGCTTGCGGCCGGCACATCGGCGTAGTTTGCTAATTGTGCCCCGGAGTGGTGGAGCGCGCGGGTCGGGTGGGGCACTGCACTGCACGTGAAAGAGTCCACATTCAACCCGAGTCAGCGCTTTCGGACACCACGCACCAACCCACACGAGCTCCTGATGACAAACATCGCCGCGCCGCTGCCGACTGCAACATGATCTGGACTTTTGACGTGGAGGAAACGATTCAACGACCTCCGTACGGCCCCTCCGTGGCCCTCAGCAGCAGCGTTTCTGTCAAGGCGTCTGGTGTATCATTGCTTCATATCATCTCGCTGTAAAATAAAATACAGCGCTCTGTTATTTCAACATTTCCATCAGCTTAGTGTTCCGGTGAAGGTTCCCTCAATTCAAACACCAATACCACCTTGTGTCTGCGACGAGTTATCGCGTTGCTGAATTCCTGCTCCCGCCCAAAATTGATTGGTTACCTTGATTGAGTCGGACGCGCACGCACACGCACACGCACACGCACACGCACACGCACACGCACACGCACACGCACACGCACACGCGCACGCGCTCGCGCACGCGCACGCCCGGTGGGCGAGCGTCACGCGACCTGCCCGCCGGTGGGCAGGTGGCCGCGATATCAAGATGCTGATAACACAAATAAAATTTTGATTGCGGTACTTTAAAACGATACTATTTTCAGCAACACGTAACTTTACGTAAACTGTAATATGCTTAATCATGTTAAACTTTGTTACAACTTAAATTTATGACTTATTGATCTTGTTAACCGGACTTCACGTTAGAAAAGGAATAATATTATAGCGAATGTACTGTAATATTACACTAATGTATTAGCTTACACTAAGACCGCGATGCACGAACACTCGCGCACGGCACGAGGTCCCGGTTACCGCTGAATTAATGCAAATTTAATATTTTATTTATTATTCATTTTATTAGGAAAAAGTGTAACCAATATATTCAGTTGTAAAACAAACACAATCATCATTGAAAGCGCCGCGTAGCGACTGCTCCGCGTGACAGCGCGTGTGCGCGTGTGCGCGTGCGCGTGTGCGCGTGCGCGTGTGCGCGTGCGCGCGTGCGCGTGCGCGTTCCTGCCAGTGACGTGCTGCAAACGGCGGCTGCCTTCAAACGGCAGACAGTTGACTTTACTAACGCTTTTCCTGATGTATGCATGTATATAAACTTGCGCAGGTGCCCGCGGGGCCCGGCCGGTGATCACGACCGAGCGCACAGACGTCCAGGGACAGCACTCCGTTACGCGACAAAGTAAGGTCGCCATACACACACACACACACAACCCCCCACTTGTTCGCCGCCTGTAACGCGCTCGTAAAGATAGCTCGTGTGATTACGCAGCCGGTTTAATTACCGGCGCACGAGCTGCTCCTGCTCCGGCTCCCCGGGCCCCGGCGGGTGCGACATTACGTTTTACAGCGGCGGCGCGTTACCTTATCAACCGGTTTACTGCGCAACACTTTTACACCACTTCCGTTTAACGAGTGTTGCGTTTAGTCATGGAAATTTCCCTTCACATGTTACATTACAGTTAAACACAAAGTTGCCAATGTAAATGTTATACTTACTCGTATTACACGGCCGTGTGCTGCGCGGCCCCGTGGCCTCTGACGAGGACGCGCGGGGCGCTACTATCTGTATCTGTAGCAGCTCGAGACGCGCGGGGTGGGGACAAGTGAAATGTATTCACGAATAAAATGTGACCATTTCATATAAAACATAGTACCTTTGCGATAACACGCGGAGCCGGTAGCACGGCCCGTGTGCACACGTGTCAACTCAGTGGCGGAAACAAGTAGTAACAAACTCTGTTCACCTCACTGTTGAAACGTAACGAGCTGCACGTGCTAGTGCTTATAGGAGTGCTTGCAATGTCATTCATCTGTTGTGCAAGCGCGGCCAAGGCGGGGTTTGTTGTGCTGTAATTCGCAGCCCGTTTGTGCGTCTCAACAACAACACGCCGTGCACGACAACCTGCTACAACAACTAACTAAATTAAATATCACGCCTTAAATGAGAGCACTTCCCTAATGTTTCCCAGTAACTCGGTAAAACAGTGACACGGTAACACAGTGACACGGTAACACAGTGACTCTCCCCGAGCGGTTCCTTTTTCTAGACAATATTCTGCAGTTGAACCGCCGGAACCGAATCTAACCCCCCACGGCCATAAGGAAAATTCTGCGCGCAAGTTTTGTACATGTTTATTACACTGAAGAGTAACCATACGAGTTGTTTAACTGAAAAGGAGAACGCGCGGAAGGCCCCGCACAGTGCTGCACAGTGCCGCACAGTGCCGCACAGTGCCGCGCAGTGCCGCGCAGTGCCGCACGAGCGGGAGGTCGAGGGCGACAGGTGTATAACGTTGCGGGGGTTGCTGGCTTGCTACCCGATGTAAGTACATCCGACGTGTTATGTAACGGACGTGACGGAATAATTGAACGAAAAGTTTATTAAAAACTGGTTTATTATTTAAATATTCATGTTAATTAACAAGAACAGGCGTGATTAATGATCTGGTTGCTTGTTGATGAGCGGAACATTCGTCGGGTGCTGCGGGTGTTGTGAGGGTTGCGAGGGTTGTGCGGTGGGGGTGCGGGTGGGGGTGGGGGGAGAGGGCCCACGACGAGCTGCGAACAATTATCCAATAAACAATAAAGAACATATCATTCCTGGCCACCGAGTACCCTCCCTCTCCCTCCCCCACCCACCCACACACACCCACACACACACACACACACACGGCGCCGCGCGCGCGCACCTCGCGCACCTCGCGCGTAACGTCCCGCTCCCCGGCCTCCGCTTTGATACGACATCGCGGTTTGGTAGGTATGTCATACGCGTTAATATCTATCGAAGATTTGCAGTCTGTGAGCGGCGCCGCCTTACCGCTGACAGCTGGCGGCGCGTGCTGCATGCTCGCTCCGGCGCGGCGCGGCGCGGCGTTACGTCCGGCGCGGCGTTACATCCGGCGCGTCGCCGCTGCAGCTCGCCTTCCGCGACCCAACACAAAACTCTGCTTCTTCGAGCCCTGTCTCATTAAAAAAACTATAAACTACTCACAGCCATTACCGAAATGTAAAGCGCCGCCGACACGCGATATGCCGTGACGCCGTGCCGCCGTGCCGCCGTGCTGGTGGATCCGTCTGCGCCCGCTTCCGGTGTCCAGTGCGCGCTTCAATGTTGCACTTACCAGTTCGGGTGAATAATTTCATTGTATTTCAAAATACAAGGGCGGGCGCGTCCCCGGCGCCGGCGGTACGATAGGATATATACACGAATTATTTATTTCATGTCAGTGATAAACCACAGAAATGTATTAATACCAGTTCAGCTTCCACCCCCGACGGGTGCGGCGGGTGCGGGGGGTGCGGCGGGGGTTCGGCACGGCCCCTTAGCAGAGTAAACGGTGAAGCAATGACCTTGGCGTGCTTTTTTTATAACTACTCAGTAACAAAAGCACGTACCCGGGCCGGCGGCGGCCATTGTACTGAAATAGTAACAGCCGGTGCTTTAGTAAACCACAGTTAGGTAAATAAAGTTCTTTAAACCTATTTATTGACTCGCATGAACTACCCCAGTGCGGAGCTTTAACTCATAAAACCTCCTGAGACAATGGAGGAGGGGTGGTTGTCTGCCAGCCCTCGTTGCAGATTATGTATTTTACCAGTGTAATAATATGTTTTAGTGTAATGTTAAATACAAATAAATAATGTATAAAGTGCTTGTCGAACGACTGGCCGGCATGGGTCGCGGCGGGAGGCAGCAAGCGGGTCGCGGCGGGAGGCAGCAAGCGGGTCGCGGCGGGAGGCAGCAAGCGGGTCGCGGCGGGAGGCAGCAAGCGGGTCGCGGCGGGAGGCAGCAAGCGGGTCGCGGCGGGAGGCAGCAAGCGGGTCGCGTCGATGAGGAATATCCGTTGAATCCACAAGCGACGACGGAAACTCCAATAACGTAACCTAACGTTTCTCTAAACCAGTGATTCCCAAAGTGGTCTATATCGACCCCTAGGGGTCTATGACAACCTGCAAGGGGTCTACGTCAGCGAAAAAAAATTTGGGGGTCCATGAAATGAAAATGGGAGTCCACGATAGTGGATCTCAACACATCCACTGACAGTATCTATTTACTTACATCATACTATCTTATAATGTCAAAACATATACATTATTTATACAAGTACCTAAGAATCTTATTTTGAGTAGTTTTAATTTAAATTCAATTAATAAATGTACAAATTAACATGTGTTTTCACTTTAAGTTATTAACACTAAACTTCACTACAGTTAGAAATTTACAGGAAATCAATATCAGGTAAGTAGGGAGTCCACTCAACACGTAAAAACATGGCAAGGGGTCTACGACACAAAAAAGTTTGGGGAACTCTGATCTAAACGGAAATATCGTGTTCACGATGACTTATATGATATTCCAAGCTCGCTGGCCTAATGGTTAGAGCGTGCGGCTTTCATTCCGAAGGTCGCGGGTTCGAACCTCGGCATGTACCAATGACTTAATATTTAAGTTATGTACATTAGTGAACTTTAGTTACAACAGCAAGATACAAACGGTGAAGGAACACATCGCGAGGAAACCCGCACACTGATATCATCTTTGTATATATAATATGTGTGTGTGGAGTGGTCCCAATGAAGTGGCAACAGGCTCGCCCCCTGTTACATGGGACCTAATCTGACCACATCTGGCGAAGTGTGGGTATTTATTCACCTCTGCCTACCCCTAATGGGAAAAAAGCGTGACAATATAAAAAAATTATATATGATATTACCTTTCTCACAATCTATTCATTTAAATTGAAAGCGAAATAAAATGAATACTTTTGTGTTTTCACTTTATCTGGAAAACTAAGTCGGCCGGTGAGTGTTGCGCCGACACCGGACACCGGACACCGGACACCTTTTTTTTTTTTTTTCGCGGAGGATATCTTCTTAAAAGATACCTTACTTCTGGGGGGAAGACGAGGTTAGGTGGGGCTTCTACCCACTAAAACCCCCTCGGTGGTCTCCCTCAGTGCATTAGAAGAGGCTCTCTATGCCGGGATCTCCTACGGAACGCACCGGTGCCCCCGTGCACTCTGGCTAAAACTCCACGGAAGGGCTAAGCCCTACTTAACACCCAAGCCGTGCTACGGAAAATACAAGACCACAATGTATTTCCCGTCCTCCTAAGGCTCGCTTATTAAGCTCCGAGGGCCCCCACCCTCAAAGCCTATGAAACCGAGAACCCTTTTAGTCGCCTTCTACGACAGGCAGAGAATACCTTAGTCCTATTCTTAATGGCCCGGCACTACAGGGCTGACGGGTTGCGTCCGTTGCCAACGCCCCGACGTCCTCGTCTATGGACGGAGTTGGCTCTTTCCCGACTTCGCTCGGCGGACTCCTTCTGCATCATGACGGTTTCACAGAAGGAAACCAACGCTATCCACCCATTTTTCTTTGCCAGTGCAGTTGATATCGCTGCTGGCAAAGAAAGGCCATGCCCGATTTTGTAGATCATAATTTTCCGTTCAGACTCCCATGTCGGGCATTCTGCGAGCGTATGCTGAGCGGAATCCAGCTCTCCACCACAATGGTGACATTGCGTGGTTGGTTCATGTCCAATCCTATTCAGGTACTCACCAAAACACCCGTGTCCTGTGAGTACCTTTTTTTTTTTTTTTTTTTTTTTGATATCGGTGGTGGAAATGCTGTTAACGCATACCCAGCGTCCTTTTCAAGGGGGGGGACGCCGGGTTATGTGGGGCTCGGGGCCACTGAGATGTTGTGCGTGACCCCCATACCCACTAAAACCACCACCGCTTGTCCCGCCACACGCATACTGGAGACGCCCGGGTTTCAGCCAAGCAACTCTCCGGGCGCCTCCGCGTATAAAACTCCTCTTGGTGGGTGCCCGCGGGGAGCAAAGGCACCCACCTGCCGTCCCGTACCGGCCCCTCGCGGGACCGGCACGTTGGGGCCCCCCGACCCCACAGACGACCGCGCGCGCCCACGACGGAGCGCATGCCCGGCCGCCGCCCTCCCGCGAAGGAATTGGGCGGCAGCCTCCTCCCTCCAGACTCCCCCCCTCGTCGAAGTGGGAGGGGGGGACAAAAACCAAGACTCCCCCGGGGGACGCACCCCCAGGGGAAACACGACAAAAGGCCCAAAGGGCCACGCCCAACGGCCCGAACGCCCCATCACACCGTGCCCGGCTAGGGGCCCATCGCTCACGGCGGGAGGAAGCGGACGGCGTGGTTCTGCCGCCGCGCTCTCCTGCCGGCCCGCCGCCGCCTGCAAGGTGCGGCAGCGGCGTCGGCCTCCCTCGTGCGCTCGGCGGCCTCCTTCTGACGCATCACTGCGCCGCAGAAGGAGGCTACCGCCCTCCAAGACCTCTCGCTGCTCAACATACGATCGATTACAGTCGGCAGCGAGAGGTCACTGCCGACTTGCGCGACGAGGGCGTGGCGTTGCGGCCCCCATGCCGGGCACTCCGCCAGAGTGTGGTGCGCCGTGTCAATCGGCGCACCACACTCGACGCATTCCTGCGTCATCTCTCTACGAGCCACCTGGTGCAGGTACTTGCCGAAACATCCATGGCCTGTCAGCACCTGCACCAGGTGGAACGTCAAGGCCCCGTATCGCCGGCTCATCCACCGGGACAGGTGGGGCCTGATGGCCTCCACCGTGTCCCGGCCGGCGGCAGGGTTACCTAACTCCGTCTCCCACCGCCGGATCAGGGCGTCATGGGCAACGCGCCTGATCCGGCGGACCGTGGCCGGGTCCGGCCGACGCTCTCCGGCATCCCGCAGGAAGAGGTACACTTCCGCGAGCGACTGCGCCTGTAGATGCCAAGGCGCATCGCCCGCGAGAAGCGTACCCGCCGTCCAGGACACCGTACGGTACGCCCGACAGGCTCGGTTCGCCAGGATACGTTGGGCCCTCTTCAACACGGGCCCGTTCCTGGCGGTCTCGCACCTATCCACCCATACGGGCGCTCCGTACAGTGCCATACTCCGCAGGATGCCAGAGTATAGGTGCCGACACAAATGACCCGGCCCCCCGACATTGGGCAGCAATCTGCCCAGCGCAGCGGCGGTGGCGGTGAGCTTCGGGAGAAGCCGTTCGAAGTGCTCCCCGAAGCTCCATCGCCCGTCCAGAGTGAGCCCTAAATACTTGAGGGCTCCCCGCACTGGGACCCTCTCGCCCCGGACGGGGATGATCGCGCCCCGGGGTGGACCCCTGCGGGGTCCGTGGAAGAGGAGGGCCTCCGTCTTCGTGACGGAGACCCTCAGACCCAGCTGCTCGATCCGGTCCACCACCAGCGACGTGCTAGTGGCGGCCAGACGAGCAGCCTCGTCGTAACTCCTCCCCCGGGCCGAGACGAGGGTGTCGTCCGCGTAGCATAGTACCCTCGTCCCGGGGAGGACCGGCTGCCGCAGCAGCCAGTCGTACGCGAGGTTCCACAGCAAGGGGCCCAAAACCGACCCCTGTGGAACCCCGCTCTCCACGCGCCGCCGATGTAATTCGCCGCTGCCATCAACCCAGACGATCGTCCTGTCCTTGAGGTACGTCCCCAACAGCCCGACCATGTAGGGGGGGAGCCGGAAAAACTCCAGCGCCCCCCTGATCGTCGCGAATGGCAGGCTGTTGAAGGCGTTCTCGATATCTAAGGACACCCCCAGGACCACCTCGCCGTCACCGAAGGCCTCCAGACAGAGGCCCTTCAGGTCGAGCAGGGCGTCCAACGTGGATCGCCCTGCCCGAAATCCGTACTGGGCCTCATGGAGGCCCGGTCCCACCTCGGCGAGGTGCCGAACGAGACGGCCGGCCAAGATCTTCTCGAAGACCTTACCCGCTTCGTCCAGAAGGACGATCGGTCTGTACGCGGAAGGGGAGTCGGGGTGACGGTCCCCCTTCCGCAGCAGGCAAAGCCTGCCCGTCTTCCAACGCTCCGGGAACTGCACGTGCCGAATGCAGGCATCGTACAGTCCCCGGAGCTCCTCGCGCAGGTGACTCGCGGCCACCCAGAGGGCCCTCGATGGCACCCCGTCGGGCCCCGGAGCCGTACGTCGACCCCGGAGACGACCCAGGGCCACGTCCAGCTCCTCTTCCGTCAGAGGAGGGCCCTCCTCTGTGGCCGCCGCGGGGGCGGTGGTGGACATAACCGGGGGCTGGAATGACGCGTCAGCCCCCGGGAACAACCGGTCCACCACCCCTTGGAGGAAGTCCGGGTCCAGGGCCTCCGTTAAGGGGGCGCCTGCGGCACAGAGCTTCTTCCGTGCCGTCTTGAACGGGCGCCCCCATGGATCCCTGTCGACCCCTGCCAGTAGTTCCTCCCAGGCAAGGGTCTTCGCCCGGACTATGGCGAGCCGCAGGGTCTTGCGGGCTTCGGCATACTGAACCTGCAGCCGCTCCTCCTCCCCCGTCACCTGCGTGCGCTGACGCCGACAACGCTGCAGTGCCCGGCGACGAGCCTGGGCCGCCGCCCGGAGGCCGGAGAGCTCCTCCGACCACCAGTACAGCCGGCGGCGGTCCGCAGGACGTCGCCGCATCCTAGGCATGGCCGCATCGCACACCTCCTGAAGAGCGCTGTGGATGCGACCTTCCAGCTCGTCGACGCCGACGTCGTCTGAGCCTCGGGGCATGTTCCATCTCTGGAACAGCGCCGCCTCCTCGGCGAGCTCCTTGTCGAACTTGCCGAGGACCCAACGAGGGAAGTGGAACCCGGGGCGCGATGATGTTGTGCCGCGCCCCTGAGGAGGGGAGACCTCGAACCTGATATATCGGTGATCCGATAAGGTCTCCACCTCCTCTTCCACCCGCCAATTTACCACACGGCGCGCGAACGCCGGTGAGGCAAAGGAGAGGTCCACGATGGACCCCCCCGACCCTCGCACGCACGTGAGCGCGTTTCCCTCGTTGAGGAGGCTCAGACCGGAGAGCAGTGCCCATGCCTCAACTGCTCTCCCTCTCGCGTCGGTGGCGGTGCCGCCCCAAGAGCGAGACTTGGCGTTGAAGTCGCCGAGGACCAAGATCTCCCTCGGTGACAACCTGCCCGCGGCGGCCCTGACAGAGTCGAGAAACACCTCGAACTCTGCCAGGGATCGGTTGGGGGAGAAGTACACCCCGATGACAGCGTACCTCCCCCAACCTGCCGCCGCGTAGCCGTGCCCCCTCTCTAGTGACTTGAAGAGGGGGCAGGCGCCCGCTCTCGCCAGCACCGCCACCGTGCCGTCCAGGTCCCCAACCCAGGATGATTGGGCGGGAATCCTGTACGGCTCTGATGCCACGCCAATGTGGCATCCCCACTCCGCCAACGACTGCAGGAACAAGTCCTGAGCGCCGGCGGAGTGGTTGAGATTCGCCTGCAGGAGTGAGATGTGGGCGATCAATTAATTGATGACCATGTTCTCACCTCCTGCAGGCGCACTATTCTTCTCCGCGACGCGGGAAGGTGTCCCGGCCGCAGCCTTTCCCTTGACCCTGGGGGGGAGACAAGTTCTCCCCCCCATCAAGTGGTTGGACTTCCGACCAGAGTCGGCGCAGACGGAGCATCGGAACTCCGACTGGCACTCGCCGGCCCTGTGACCCACCTTCCCGCATCGGAAGCACTGATCCTTCCGGCATTTGGGGGATGGGCACGTAGCGGAGGTGTGCCCGATCGCCATGCAGGTGTCCTGTGAGTACCTGAGTCAGCCAGAAGGTGACATGCGCCACTCCGCCCGATCTAAGCCAGGCTTCGAGGTTCGGCAGAAAAGCGCTTACCTCGCTTATCGTTCGATATCCCCGAGCGATACGAATGGGGACACCGGACACCTACGGAACAGCTATAGGTCACGTGTACCCGACATGCGCGGCGCCGTATAATGTATCGTTTCCATAATGACACCGCAACCAGCGCGCGCGCGCCAGCACCTGTTCCCGCACCCGCGGCACGCTCGCACCCGCGGCACGCTCGCACCCGCACCAGCGGCACGCCCGCACCCGCGGCACGCTCGCACAGCGAGGAGGATGGGGGAGCGCGGTGTAATGTTATACACAAATAAAAATATTTTTAAAGTATTAATTTCCACGCCGGCTTTATGTTTCGCGGCGAAGTTCCAGACGGTTCGTCGTAGCGCGCGCCTAGCCGCCCGTAGAGGCGCGTAGAGACGCGTAGGGGCGCGTAGCCGCCCGCCGGCAGCGCGTAGCGGCGCGGCGCAATTTGAAAGGTAATCTGTCGCCGGCGGCGCGCGCCCGCCGAGATGACTCTGAATTATTGTTGCGATCAGATTCAATAACGTAATCTCCTTTTCATTAAAATATTTCATTTTATGTATTAAATATTTCCGCTCGGGCCCGCCCTCCATCAATAATCACGTAATCAATAAAAGATTCGTCATAGGATCAGTTTGTCTGTCCGTTTGCCTGTCTAATGGCAGGTTCAGAAGATAATTACATCTTCTTTCTTTCTTTCTCCTGCCCTTTTCCCAGCTATGTGGGGTCGGCACAGTATATACTTGTCTTCCATATCCCTCTATCAGCCATCATATCCGAATTCACACTCTTCTTGCACATGTCGTCTTTCACACAGTCCATCCACACTTTCTTAGGTCTTCCTCTAACCTTATAACCATCCACTTTCATTGTCATTACTTTCTTTATTATATGTCCTTCATCCCTCCGCACAACATGTCCGTACCACGCTAACTTCTTGCTCCTCAATTTCTCTGTAACTGGAGTAACATTCAGACTTCCTCTAATATGCTCATTCGTAATTTTATCCATCCTTGTCACACCGCACATCCATCTTAACATTCGCATCTCTGCCACATGTAATCTCCTTTCATCAGAACCCTTGGTGGCCCAACACTCAGCTCCATACAATACGACAGGTCTAACGACCCACTTGTGGATCTGTCCCTTAAGTTTAAGGGACATTTGTGGATCACAAGTCGTTCCAGTAACCTGTCGCCGTTTCATTCATCCTGCATTTATTCGGCTTCTCACATCTCGGTCAGTATCGCCGTCGCATTGTAAGAGTGAACCTAGATACTTGATATCGGAGCAAGTTGGCAGGGATACACCATTTAACACGATTGGAGAAAAGCTGGTGGGACTGCCGAAGTTACAGAACAAATGTTTGGTCCTGCTGATCTTGAGCCCAGCTTTCTCTAGTTTATTTCGCCATTTTTCCAACCTGCTCTGCACCTCGTCTTCATCTTCCCCGTCAAGCACGATGTAGTCGGCCTAAAGCATACACCAGGGTGCCTCCTCCTGTATGTCTGATGTCAGTGAATCCATTACCAGGACGAAGAAATACGGACTTAATACTGACCCCCATGGTGGCTCCTGCCAGCCTGCAAATCCAGGTCGACAAAGTGAGGAGGGTCGGCAATGCTGGCATAGTGGTGCAGACCCGAACTGCTTCCGACATTGAGAAGCTGAAGGCGGCATTGCCTAAAACATTGCGTGCGCAGGAGGTCAAGGGAAGAGCTCCCCTGGTCGCGCTCAGGAATATGGACAATAAGGTCCCCTTCGAAGAGGTCTTGGTCGCTATCCATGACCAAAACTTCCGCGACAGTAAGGAGTGGACCCTTCAGCGACTCAAGGAGCAGAGCAGGTTGGCGTTCAAGAAGGGCGGATTGGGCGGCCCGAGAACGACACTCGTGCTGTCGTGTTCGCCGGCCCTCCGTAGCGCGCTATTGGAGAAGGGGCGTCTTTACATAGGATGGGAGGTGTCCTATGTTGAGGACTTCACTCGGGCCATAATGTGCCATCGCTGTTGCACATACGGCCATCAGGCAAAGGCGTGCCGGGCGGAGAAGGAGGTGTGCCACAAGTGTGGTGCCGCTGGGCACAAAAAGGAAGACTGCAAGGCGACGAGCAGCAAATGCGCGACGTGTGTCCGCTTCGGTCGCAATGCAGTGGGCCACGATACCGGAGCCCGTGACTGCCCTGCGAGGGTGTATGCGGAGCAGCGAATGGCCGAAGTTACGGCTTACTAATGGCTGTGCTAAATGATCTCACTGTCGGTCAGATTAACCTGGCGGGGGCGCGGCTAGCCACTTTGGAGTTACCCCTGGTGGCAGCAGACCTGGGCTTGGACATCGTTCTTGTACAAGAACATTACTCCGAAGCCCGGGAAGAAGTCGGGAGAAACCTTCTGCAATCGAGCGCGGACGCGCGCGCGGCGATATACATCGCCAATAGAAATATACCCTGTGCACTGTTGCACCACATGTCGACGGCATACTGCACCGTGTGCCACATAGACGACTCCCAGGGTGGTATTTACCTTGTGTCTGCGTACTTTAAGTTTTCTCACGACATCGACTCGCACCTCGAAAACCTGGGGCTGGTCCTAGATCAGCTCAAGGGGAAACGAGTGCTAGTAGGGGTCGACTCCAACGCGCACTCTCCGATGTGGTACTGCGAGAGCAGACAGTACACGGGGCGGGGACCGGACGTCACGCACCGTCGAGAATCCATGGAGGCATTTATCCTGGCCCGCGACCTGGTTCTGTTGAATGAGCCAGACCAGCCGGCTACGTTCTCGACGGCAAACGGGACGTCCAACATCGACCTCACCATGACCACCAGAGGTGTTCCGGTGACAGGATGGAGAGTGCACGAGAACAAAATTGATAGCGATCACCGGCTTATCACGGTTACGGTGGCTAGCTGTCCGACGACGAACCGGGATCGGTCCGGAGAGCAACTGCGCTTTCGGGACAGAAATGTTAACTGGGACCGGTTTGAGGCTGTGATCCAGGAGCGAATGGGACGAATGAAATGGAGCAAGCCAGCATCCGATGTAGGAAGACAATTTACTAAGATAATAGTACAAACAGCTACTGATTGTCTCGGTAAAAAGAAGGACTACAAGAAGAACGCTGGTTATGAATGGTGGAACGGAAAGCTTGAGTACCTTAGGAAGATGAATATGAGATTGAGGAAAAAATGGCAGGACTCTCGTAAGAGGGGTGGGCTAGCAGAGGAATGTGCGCGCAAGAGTTACCACGGGGCCAGAGCGGAGTACAGGTGGAATATGGAGGCTGCGCAGCTGGAATTTTTCCGATCCCTAGCTGAGTCCGCAAACCTGGACCCCTGGGGGCAGGCGTACCGAGTTGCCAGTGGGCGGGTGAGACCGCCTCCCAACGTTATCAACGGTACCAGGTTTGCACAGGGATTCGCTGCTTCCGTGGACGAGGCCATGCACAGCTTGATGTGCGCCCTTTGCCCTGATGACGATACGTCACGGGATACGGCGTACCATCGGCAAGTGCGGTTAATGGCCGCGTGCACACCCACGGGAAGGGATGCTCAGCCTCCGACGGTCGACACGATGCGAGACATAGTCAAGGCGTTGCCTAACACGGCTCCGGGACTCGATGGGCTCACGGCTCGTATCGTCAAGCACGTGTGGCTGGCGGCTTCGGCTGAGTTCACTCACGTCTACGCCAAGTGTGTTGAGCAGGGTTGTTTTCCAGATGTGTGGAAGGACGGTAAGCTCGTGGTTCTGCCGAAGGGCAACGACCGCGCGCTCACCGATCCGAAAGCGTATCGACCCATTACGTTGCTTCCCGTTCTCGGTAAGATCCTCGAGCGGGTTATGCTGCGATGTGCACCGGTGATCACCGGTGGACTATCGGACTCCCAGCATGGATTCTCTCGGGGTAGGTCCACGATTACGGCACTCGGGACCATTTTGGACGTCGTGCGGCGGAGCTCGTCGAAGTACGTACAATTAATACTGTTAGATATCTCTGGCGCCTTCGACAACGCTTGGTGGCCCATGATCATGCTCAAGTCGAAGCGAGGGGGCTGCCCGCCTAACATCTATCGGATGCTGGCGGATTACTTCCTCCGTAGACGGGTGGGCATGGTCGTGGGGGGCAAGACGCTGTGGAAGGAGGCAACGATGGGTTGCCCGCAAGGTTCTGTGCTGGGGCCCTCGCTGTGGAATGTCCTCATGGACGACCTGCTCCGCTTACCATTGCCAGACGGATCTCAACTCGTGGCGTACGCCGATGACGTGACGGCGATTGTTGAGGCACAGTCCAGAGCGGGTATAGAGGTCGCAGCTTCGGTGGTTCTGAAGCTCGTGTGCGATTGGGGTGAGCGAAACCGGCTGGTTTTTTCCCCCGCGAAATCTGCCACGATCACAGTAAAGGGCAAGTTCATGCGCCCACCTACTATACGACTTGGTGGCGATACGATCATGGCCGTTGCGTCAGCCACGTTGTTGGGGGTGGTGGTGGACCAGAGTCTATCGTTCGCGCGGCATGCGTCGTCGATCGGGGATCGAGCGGCGAAGTGCTTCGGCAAAGTGTCGCGGATATCGGCATCCACGTGGGGTGTTAGGTACAAAGCGCTGAAAGTGCTTTACCATGGTACCTTTGTGGCTACGATGACGTATGCCGCGTCATGTTGGCACGAGCGAGCGTCCTTGCACGTGGTGCGGAGCGCGTTACTGCGCACCCAGAGACCTGCCTTGGTCCTTCTGACTAAGGCATATCGTTCCACGAGTTCCGCTGCGCTTCCGGTCCTCGCCGGAGTGCTGCCGGCCGACCTCGAGGTCATTCGCTCGGGGAGATTGGGTACCGCTCGCGAGTCCGCGACTAGAGAGGAGCGACGTACGGCGAAGGCCAGGGTGACGGAGGAGATGCTCGACACCTGGCAGGACCGGTGGGAGAAGTCGGAGAAGGGTAGGGAGCTTTATCGATTTTTCCCGTGCGTGAGGGGGCGGCTCGAGGCAACTTGGGTCGAACCCGACTATCAAGTCTCGCAACTGTTGACCGGGCACGGTTGCTTTCGCAAACGTCTGTGTGCGATGAATCTGTGCGAGGATAGCGCGTGCTATTGCACCCCGGCCGAGGTGGAGGACGTGCACCACGTACTGTGTTCGAAATGTTATCACTCTTACTACTGTTACCATCCTATTTCCTACAAAATTGATTACATTTTTAGGCCACAAAATCGGAAAACTATGTAAATTAATCGTTTATTCTTCAGCAATTCCAACATTTTTAATATAATTTAAAGGCCCCGTATTAATATTTAAGTGAAATTCACGCGCTAAAGTGAAATATCGCGGGAGCTTTTAAATTGTGAGAGTTGAGGAAGAAAAAGCGCTCCGAATTTGCATGAAATTTCTATGAAAAAAAGCATCCGGACGGACCGATGGCTCTTTCTAACTACGACGAAAAGAAGATTTGCATTTATAAAATTCCCTCATTATACCCTCGCCGTGAAAGTCGCCTTTTATCGGCGACGCGCTGACGCGCTGGCGCGCTGACGTCGTCTTTGTAAAGTTTCACAGTTCCTCTGATCGCCGCGAGCAGGGGGGACAAGTCTCTAACTCATATCAATTACTTTCGCGAAACTGCATCCTCGAGGACATCCGGTCGAAACTACATTACATACATGTATGCACTAATTGTCACGGTGAGCGGTTCGTGGCTCCAAGGAATGGGCCGTCGCGAGCCGGCCCTCACCAAACTTCATGTTCTACTTACTGTAATAATATAATAATAGGTTGGGGAAAAAGAAATCCATTATTTTTATATGAACTTCAGGACTTTATTTAACATGCTTCAGATTGTCCGATTTGGGTCAAATATGCACCGTTTTGTTCTATGATTTGTTGCCATTTTAAAGATAACTTCATAATGCCTCTCTCGTAGAAGTCCTGGTCTCTATTTGCAAAAAACTCTAGTAGCCGATTTTCACAATCTTCCCTAGATGCTAATTTTTTATCACTAAAGAAATTTTGTAATGCAAGAAAAAGATGGTATTATAATCGCTTGGTGCCAAGTCCGGACTGTATGGCGGATGCATTAAAACTTCCCAACCAAGCTCCCGAAGTTTCTGGCGAGTCACTGTAGACGTGTGTGGCCTAGCGTTGTCCTGGTGGAACACGACACCTCTCCTATTGGCCAATTCTGGCCGTTTCTGGTCAATTGCTATCTTCAAACGGTCCAGTTGTTGACAGTAGAGATCAGAATTTAGTGCTTGGCGAGAAATTTATCACTACAGCTATCTACCGAAAAAGTAATGGATTTCTTTTTCCCCAACCTATATATTATATTACGTATGAACGTCGCCGCTTCCTCGCGCCCGATTCTTATAAAGGATTAAAATGTTTCTCCCGGTTCGATTAAGTTCACATGTAATAATATTAAGGCAATCATTTCTATACGAGTGTTTAAACAGTTTTGACACACACACATTGTCGGACACGGCCGGCAGTTGCGCCCGTCGGCAGCGGACGGCGCTGGCGCTAAGTAAATATTATAAGTTGTGCAAAACACAGTGTTAATAATGAATGCACGTGTACGTGGGGTATATAAAGAGTCCAATAAACCGTCTCGTGTTCCGGAGACCGGAGTTTGATGTGATCGCGTCTTCTGCAAGCATTTTTAAAATCCAGGTCATAAAGTACTTTTAAGCCGTGTTTTTAAACTTGAGCCTCATTCGAAAGTAGTACAGTGCAAATTCTATTATACAAAACAATGTACCACTTAAGTCTTTTTTAATTTTTCATTAATAATAATTATTATTATAATCGCAAATAAAAATGTACTTACTATTGCTTCCTACCATCGACAAAATATATATAAGCCTATAAATATATACTAGTTCAAATTATCAATTTTAACTCAGCAGTTTTTCCAAACATACATATCCGTGAGAATTTTGACTGTATGACAAAAATGTTAATAAAAAAACAATTTATTCTGTACTCGTGTGCTGGCTCGATATATCCCAACAGCATCGCATGCACTTAGTGCACAGGTCCGTGTGATCTATTCATATATTAACTTATTGCCCGAAATTTTCCGCTCCTCGATAAATGTTACAACCGCAAAAAGAAATAACATCCGATAATTCCTAATTCTTGATGTAGACAGGGCTGCAAGCTACAGCGGCTCTTACAGCTCATCTGACACTGGGCTCGTGGACCCGGATCCACGGCCTGAAGTTTCTAGAAACTAAAATGCGCTACGCGGGATGTAGCTGTCTGGCGGATGATTCTGTATATTGTGTGTGTCTGGTTCTTGTTGTGCTTTATCTGGCGATTCTACTCGGTCATCGAGGCCGGGCGCGGGCCCGTTCCCCGACTACCTTCGCCTGTATCGGAATCTCTGGGCGGCGAGAACCGCCCACAGTCGCGGGTGTACTTAGTGTACGCGGTGTGTGAGTAGCTGCGGCGCCGCGTTCTAAAGTGAGGGCGGCGTGATGCTGATATTCGGAGCGTGTTGGTAGTGTCCGAAGTGTGTGTGGTGACGTCGGTGCTGTCGGTGACTGTGGGCGTGTGTGTGGTTTGCGGGACCCCTTGGGATGTCGGAATAAGCGCGTGCCGCGGTCTGCGCTTTTTCGTCCTGAGATTCAGAGGTAGCTCGTAGTTGGCCGCGCTGGCCACCAGAGGGTTGGGATGAGTTGCCGCCTTGGCGAAGTAGGTCACGGAGCACTCTCTGAAGTGCTCCTTGATCGTTGGGAGTTTAAGGTCGCTGTGGATGTCCACATTGCGCTGGTACCACCCGCACCGCGACTGGTGCCGAAGCACCAGTCGCGGTGCGGGTGAAACGGTTCTGGAGGGTCTGTAGAGGTTTGAGACGGTCTTCGGACGAATGGGCGAAGACAACGCTTGCGTAAGACATTATAGGTCTTACGCATACCTTGTAAAGGTGAAGCTTGTGTCTGAGAGAGAGCTTACTCTTCTTACACAGCAGGGGGTATAGCTTGCCCAGTACGTGGGCCGCTTTCTTTCTCGCCTCACGGATGTGGGCGATGAAATTGAGTCTGGCGTCGAGCGTGACGCCGAGGTATTTGACCGATTTCTTCCATGGGATTGACTGGCCGAAGAGAGAGATCTGGCCGAGTTCATAACCGCGTTTTTTTGCCATCTTGACAAGTGTCGATGGCTTTCGGTGGGTGAAGTGAATGGCTTCACTTTTCTCCGGGTTTACGTCGATTCGCCACGTCCGGAACCACTCGCCTAAGCGGGTGATCGCGTTCTGAAGGCGCATCGTTATAAGACCCGGATATCTGCCGGAGTGATAAAGAGCGGTGTCGTCCGCGAAAAGGGCCATCCTGACAAAGGGGTCTCTAGGTATGTCGCTCGTGTAGAGCGAGAAGAGTAACGGGGAGAGGCAAGAGCCTTGAGGGACGCCGGCTTGAATCGGCCGGGGCGAGGAGAGAGCGTACTCGGCGCGAAAGCGGAAGGAACTATTCGAGAGGAAGTCTCGAATGACGGTGACTAGACGGTCTGGCACATTGTGAGTGTAAAGCTTGTATAACAAGCCTTGGTACCAGACTTTGTCGAACGCCTTGGCGACATCGAATAGGACGGCGCAGGTGTCGATCGTATGTTTGTGCTCCAGACCGACCAGGATGTGCTCGGCCAGTCGGTGCACTTGGTGAACGCAAGAGTGGTTGCTCCTGAAACCGAACTGTTCGTCGGGGAGGAGGTTGTTCTCTGCGGTGAAATGGCGCAGACGCTCTAGGATGATGCGCTCGTACAGTTTGCCCAAGGTGTTCAGTAGGCTGATCGGACAGTAGCTGTTGGGTAGGTTCCTCGGCTTTCCGGGCTTCGGAATACCTATCACTACGGCCTCTTTCCAGGCGTCTGGGAAGGAGCAGTCGGCTAGCAGGGCGTTGAATATGGCCACTAGAAGACCGACGATAGGGGGCAGGAGACCTTTCACAACTCTATTGGAGATGTTGTCGGGTCCCGGGGCTAATCTGGTTTTCAGCCTCTTTATGATGTCAACGACCTCACCGGGGGAGACCGGTTTTAGTGGAGGACCCTCTGGTGGGAGAGTTGCCCTACGGCGCACCTCATCCTCGACCAACTTAAGGTGATCGGGGTCCACTGGTGCGGTAGAGGGAGTGCATTGGCTCTCTAGACTGTCGGCGAGACAATCCGCTTTTTCGGCATCCTCCGACGCAAGGAAGGAACCATCGCTCATTACAAGGGGAGGCATGCGGGCCATGTTCTCCGCTTTGAGATTGCGAGCCAAACGCCAAAAGTTGGCGCTCGAAGGCTCCAAGTCGCAAAGCAGGTTGTCCCATCTGTCGGATCTGAGATCGGATATGCGCTCTTTTACCTGCCTTTGAAGGCGGCGCAGTTTTATCCTGAGTTCCTCGGATCTGTATCGTGAGTAGAGTCTCATTGTGGCGTTTTTCGCTCGTATCAGCCGACGAATATCCGCCGGGAAGGACCCGAGCAGGTAGTAGTAGACGATGGTTTTGGTCAGAGGGACCTCACCAGCGGGCCGGCCCAGCTTCATAAGAACCGGGCGGTGGTCGGATCTGAGATCGTCTATGGTCTCGATCGAGTGCAGCGGGATGGTGACATTGTTGAACAACGCGATGTCTAATGTGGATGGGTTGTGAGACGCGATGGTAGGGTATCGCGTCGGGGTTTGCGGAGCTACAATGTTAAACTTGAGCTTATCCGCGAGATTGGAGAGGATTTTACCATTTCGGTTTGACTCGTTCGGGTCCCAGGTGCTATGCCTGCTGTTGAGATCGCCAGCGAGGATAACAGCCGGGCCTAGGTCGAGAAGGGTTCTTATGTCTGTTTCCCGCAATTCTTTTGTCGGGGACAGATAGACGGACGCTAGGACGATCGGTTGATGACCGGTGAGGGAGATTTTACACGCCGAGACTTCTATTTTGGCGAGGGTTGGACTAACAAGCGGTATGCAGTGCAAGGACCGCTTGAAGTAATATAAATGAGTGTGCCGCCTCCTGGGGCGGTCAGCCTGTCGTGGCGGACGATGTGGTAGTTTGCGATTTTCGTGTCGCGGTGGAACGGTTTGAGAAACGTTTCCTGAATGAGCATGACGTCGACGTCATGGTTCCTGAGAAACAGGCTTATTTCCTCCTTTTGAGAGCGGATGCTGTCCGCGTTGAAGTACGCGACAGTCAGAGAGCGGGGTTTGATTGTTCCTAAGACCCTGTGTGTCTCCATAACGTTTGAGATGGAACACCAAAGGTCACGGACAGAGTCCTGGGCGGTGGCTAGACGAAGGGTTCTTCGAGTGCGGCGAGAGTGTCGGCGTGCTCGATGCAGGCCCTCAACCTATCATGGGAGCTTTTCGCGGCTCGCAGTTTTTCTCCTAAGAGGAGAATGTCTCGTATGCTCACCTTTTGGATGTACGCGAGAATATTTTCGAGCTCCGTAGACGGAGGTGTTTGGTTGGGAGCAGCCTGTGATTTCGGCGGCCCCGACGAAGGGGCGGCTTTGGGAGCCTTGGCGGCTTTCGGCTTGGGGAGCGGTTTGCTCCACGCCGACACCGCCGGCGGAACGGCCGGCTGTGCGGGCGGTGACCTAGACGAGGCTGATGGCTGCAGTGCAGCCATTGTGGGGCGGTGGTGCGCCGTTGGGCGGCCCCGGTTTGCCTGCGCGGGGCTTTGGTGCACCCGCGATAATTCGCGGGGTGCCCCTCGGCTTTGCACAGGACGCAGCTCGGGGGGTTTGTCGCTTCCGCGGTGCGGGAGCACTCCTTCGTCCCGTGGTCCCCGGTGCATTTGACGCACCTTGGGCGGGCGAAACTATTTCGGGCCGAATGGCCGTAGAATTGGCATCGGTGGCATTGGCTGATGATGCCTTTTTTGTGCGGGACCTCAACGCTTACGCTGGTGAGGTTGCACAGGCGGGTGATTCCAAAAATCTTTTTACCCTCCGGAGATAGTTCAAGACTCGTTAGAATGAGGGGGAGTGCGGCCTTTGTTCGCATGCTAGTCATGCGACGGGCTTTCAGCACGGGGAAGTTTTGTTTTTTGAGGTCGTCGACGACCTCGGAGATGTCGATCTCCGTTGGGATTCCGCGTATGACAACGCGGGGGTGTTTCTCCTCGGGGAGAGCGAAGGTGTGGAAGCCGAGTCCGGCGTTCCGCAGGTGCCTGGTGGCAGCCCGGAAGTCGTCAACCGTTGCTAGGTTGATGCGGATACCCTGCGCGGTGTTCTGCGCTTTGGGGCATGCAATTTTGTGGTCCGCGAACAGTTTTCGCGTTCCGGTACACTATAGATCACTGCACTTCACTGCACTGGCGCACGCGAGCGCAAATGGCGGCCGCCTGAGCGGCGTTGTGGCGCGCACGAGCACGGGCGAGTCGAACTGAGCGGGCGTAACTGTATCGCGCACTGGAAGCGGACGCATGGGACGTCCGATCGGTACAGCTGGCAGAACCCGAATGTAACATCCGATAAGCTGATGCCGCGAGGGTTTTACTGCGGAGACTTCTCGGGTATAACATCACCCACTAGTTGTCAAACAACGTACTGCGAGTGTACCGAGCCGGCGTAGGCGCTACGGGCGCTACGGGCGCGACGGGCGCACCGCCTGGGCCCCCGCCAGCGCCCCCGCCAGTCCAACAGTATGCATTGAGGATTTTGATCCTAATAAAAATATTGGCCTCGTAAGATTTGTCTCCTCACGGCACCAAACGTGTCTGAACTATTCCCTCATTTTTTAATAGTAATAAAGCAAGTTTAATTTAAGTTTTGTAATTAAAAAAAAATAATCATTAAGTTATATTATGAGACAACGGGCCGGGCCGCGGGGGAGCTGTAATGCTCCTGAAACTAATGGAAGTTTTAATTAAAAAACAAAAATCAACGAAATTGACTTAGATGTGATGTGAAGAGGAAGTTGAACTCGAACACAACTGAGAGTGGATCGCTGTACTTGCACAACGTTGCAGTGAATCAAACCTGGACAAACCTGCCAGCTCCGGCTGTTCTCAGTGCGAGGTAACGCGGCCGGGCCCGTCGGCCTCACGTCGCGCGCCGCGCGCACCCGCTGCGGAGGGTCACCCCTCCAATATCGGAGCCGGAGCCGGCCCCCTCTACTGCCGGTGTACACTCCGGCACGCGGGACCCTGAACTAACGCTCCGTATTCATTTGTACGCGCGCTTTGAGCGGGGACTCCCCCGCCGCCGTAAACTTCAGCTCGCACCGGCCCTGCACCACGCGACTCCGCAACCCGCACACACGCGCACACACACGTGTACACACGTGCTCATATGCATTGAAACGTTAAAGTTTGGTATTTACAATATCTCAGGCCCACTTTACTGTTTACAAGTAAAAAAAAAAAACTTGAATGTCTTTAAGTTTAATCGATCTAGTTAGTAAACCTAGGTAGGTCGGGCACAGCGCGGCACTGCTCGGTACAGCTCGGCACTGCTCGGCACAACTCGGCACTGCTCGGCACAGCTCGGGGGTCGCCGTGTGTGTGTTTGTGTGCGCTGCTCGGTGAAGGATGGTTGTGCGCTGAAACGGGAATTTGTTTTAAAATAAAAAGAATTAGTAGACGCTGCAGAGTACACCAACAACTTCCGGAGCGCCTGATTGATGCGAAACTGTAAGTTAAAGTTGAATTGATTATTCAACAATAATATATTTACTCTGCTACAGTACAAAGAAAGAACATTGTTATAACATTTAGCGCAGTGGTGTGGTGTGGAGGTGGTGGCGCGTGCGCATCACAACCGACACCCCCACCGGCACCCCACCGACCCGTTCCCGCACGAGTAAAAGTGTCATTACCTACCTACCCTCAATGGTTCTCAGCTGAACTGCATAGTTTTTTTACAGCGAATGTTGTTGTTATAGACTTAAATTTATTAACAAACGTATAAGACCGGTGTACACGGTCCCGTTAGCACACATGCTGGCCGAGCTGGCCGAGCTGGCCGCCTCCGCCGCCGTGCTCGCCGCCTACCCTCGCTGCGTTTATCCAAAATAATATATTTGGGCTGAATCGGTAATAGCGCCGCCGCCGTCTAATGAAAACCTTTGAATCTGTTTCTTTGAAGGGATCCTTCGGCTACATTACGTTTGAGATGAAAGGAATTGTCGCGAGCGAACGCTCCATTTGTTCATCACAGAAGCGGACGACTCCATAACCGGAATATTGAACGCTTGCACCCTCCGCCCCGCGCCCGGCGGCCTCCGCCGTCAGCGTCGATACGCACCTAGCACCCTCGCTGTGAACCTGTTGGAGTTTTATGACTTGTACATACATACGCTTAACCTATGGCGGATGATTTTCTTCTATTATTATATTAAGCTTCGAAACCTGACAGCAAGCGGTGCGCCCGAGAGCCCGCAGCGTGCGACGCGGCGCCAGCGGACAGGACGCACGGCACCGCGTCTCGTGACGCGGCGCCAGCGGACAGGACGCACGGCACCGCGTCTCGTGACGCGGCGCCAGCGGACAGGACGCACGGCACCGCGTCTCGTGACGCGGCGCCAGCGGACAGGACGCACGGCACCGCGTCCCGTGACGCGGCGCCAGCGGACAGGACGCACGGCACCGCGTCCCGTGACGCGGCGCCAGCGGACAGGACGCACGGCACCGCGTCTCGTGACGCGGCGCCAGCGGACAGGACGCACGGCACCGCGTCTCGTGACGCGGCGCCAGCGATCAGGACGGCACCGCAGCGCGCCTGTCTCTCGGCTCGGGACTGCAGGTCAAGTCACTCAACAAGTCTCGTTATATCAGTAATTACACCAGCAACGGCGCTCTTCAATTTGGAATACGATAATATGTACACATTACTGTTTGCCGACAAAACCCCAGGTGACCTCCTGGCATACTAAACCCTGTACTTGTTTCACCCCGGTGCACGGGAAGCGCAGAGTGCACTCCGACATCCCGCAAAACGCGCGGGCAGCGGGCAGCGGGCCATTAGTACGCGAAACGTTACTCTTTATTAAGGCGGAAGCTCCGTAGCGAACTAATGATTCATGGTGACGCGCGGCGCACCCCGGGCCGGTGCCGGGGCCGGGGGCTCCGGGAGCTCCCTTTAATGGGTTTCATTCAAATAATATCCTCAAAGAACACCTCGACGCCCGCCTTGTCAAATTGGATCCTAATTTGAATACTGCATTATTATGTAACTGTAATGCCAACATTATTGTTTGCTCGTTTGTATTCCCCCGAGTTGTGTTGTCTATTCTCAGCGATGGGTACATAGTTTGATGCAATCACTATTGCTGTCTAATGTGCACAGGATCTGGCCTCCTGTCGCCGGCCCCCGCCTCACCCGGCGCTGCCGGTGCTGCCGGTGCTGCTGGTGCTGCCGGTGCTGCTGGTGCTGCCGGTGCTGCCTCCGTTCGCACGAGCACGCGCACATACACACGTGTCAAGCTGCAGTGGGCCGATTAAAGGCTTTTCTTTGTTTCTCGGAACGGTATTACTGGAATGTTGTCCGGACATGGACATGTGTACTACTATGTTATTAATTTAAGTCGCCGCGGCGCGCACTGCTGAGCAATACGTTACCAACAGAACCAACGCGGATACATTCCACGCAAAATAATAATACATTGTTATTCACCATTGATATCTCCTAATTTTACTGGCACTCCGGCCTCATGGGGTCGTTAATGTACAACACCTCCCCCTGTATTTTTGCCGCACACTCCCGCGCCACACCCGCCCCATGCCCCCCGCCAGACTGCGTATGCACCGCGCGCGCGCGCCCGCACAGCCCGCACCGCGCCCGCACAGCCCGCACCGGTTACGGTTACGGTTACACGGTTAGATTCGGGTTCTGCCCGCCGTACCGATCGGACGTCCCATGCGCCTTACTCACCCAATTTGCGTGCTTTGCACACAAACAGTTCCCTGAGGCCTGGGAACAATTCACCATCTCGGCCTCCACCCTTCCCACGCGTTCCGTCTCTTTGGTGGCCGAGTCGTCCAGCTCGGTCACCCGCAGATCCGCGGTTTTGACCGGCCGGACAACGTCGGCCACCCCAGCTAGCGAAGTCTTCATCTTCTCCGCTAGCTGGTCCGCAACATCGTGGCCGTGGCTGGCACCCAGCTCGAACAGGCGGGCCCCCGCCATGGTGGGCCGCACCCGCACTTGGCCCACGAGGCCCAAGTCCTCGAGGGCGGACGTCTTCACCAGGGAGCTCATGACCTCCCGGTAAGACGTCCCCTCGGCCACCGCCTCGGGCCGCAGCTTAACTATAACTGCGGCTGTCTTGGGCGGCGCAAGCTTGGGCCCCTTCTTGGCGGGGGCCGCCTTCTTCGCTGCCTTGGCCCGCGCCTTCCGGCCGACCACCTTCGCCCACGAGCCCTCCTCCGTGGAGGGCCCGGGCAGTGGCACGTATTCCACCTCCATCTCTCCCTCAGCCGAGGATGTTGTTGTTGGCTGAGGGCGGGAGGTCGAAGCCCTCATCGGCGCCCGGCGAGGTAGTGGTGCCGGCGCCGGCGCCTGTCGGGGCGCCGAGGGCGCCGCCGGCCGGGTACTAGCCGAGGTGGCCGCGTCTGCAGGCGCGGGGGCCTGCGAGACGGAATTGCCACCCTGCGCCTTCTTTCCATCCGCCGCCAGAGGCGGACGGATGATGGGGGCTGGAAGTAGGCGGTCTTCCAGCCCGGCGAAGCGACCCTCGATCATCCGCGCCGTGGCACCGAGCATCTGTTCGGATGCCCGCTCCACGGCCGCGTTGATGAGGGCCGCAAAATCTGTCGGCTCAGGAGGAGGAGGACGAGCCGGAGCCTCCACTGGCACGGGCCCCGCCCCAGTGCGCAGTGCCGCCACCTGCTGGCTGAGCTCCTCGTTGTACTTTTTGAAGGCGAGGAGCTCACGCCTTATATACTCCACCTCCGTCTCCAGGCGACGATTGTCGCTGTGGAGACGGAGGTTCTCCTCCGGCTCGAGTCGCGCCGCCAGGGCTACCACCGCCTCCTTGATGGAGAGGATGGCCTGGTCCAGCTTCTTCTGGAAGCCGCCGGACAGCGATTTGCTCGTCTTACAGACGAGCGAGATGTCGTCGGCGGCTCCCTCCACCTCGCTGACCAGCTCCACGGTGGTCATTTCCCTGGCGGTCCTCCTCCGCTTTCCAGTCCCGCCGTCGCCCTCCGAAGCAGGCGGCCCCGGCTTGCGGAACCGATCGGTGTCCACGATCGCCCGGAAGGTGGCTAACTCCACAGGCGACAGGGACCTCGACCGGTCCCTGCTCGTCGCGCCGCTCACTCCACTCTCCGGGGCAGGCGAAGCTCTCCCAGAGGAGTCTACTTTTCGCGACGATCCCGCGCTCCTCCCCCTGCGGGATGTCGCCCTCAGTGCCGCTGCCGCCATCCTGGAGGCGCGCCGCGGGTCGTTAATGGCCTTCGCGACCGCGGCCACCAACTTCGCCCTATCTCCCGATCGGGAGGCACTCCTTTTTCCAACTCCGCCCTTCACGGGCACCGCACCAACTCCGCCCTTCGCAGGCAAAACACCTCCGCCCATCTCGGGCCCGACATTATCACCGCCCTCAAGGGGCAAACTTGTGAGTTCCACCCGTAAAATTTTTTTATTTTGTAATTGTTCCATATCATTCCCACGAGTCACGGGTTATTGAGGTCCACTTTCGACAGAGCCCGTGTTGCCTCCGGTAAGCCTAGGTGTCGCGTCCAGGGGGTCGGCCGGTCCCCTGTCGGGGTCCGCAGTAGAGACTGGACTCCCCTCCAGCCATGCACTCCTCACGCTGCGTCGCCGCTTGAGTTGGGGTAGTTTTTTATAGAGGTTGTCCTCCTCGCGTCCCGGGCGGTTAAGCCAAGGGCCTCGGTCCCGTGTGACCGCGAGACATGACCACGACATCACACGGGATTACGACCGACGGTGGCGGCAGGAAAGACCCACCGCCTGCCCGGGGCAGGGTAAGTGCACACCGAGCCCGCCGTCGCCCCACCACTGTGCCTTCTGATAGTCAGAGGGACACGCGGAGAGACCCCTCCCGCCGGGTTATTCGCCGCCGGACAGCAAAATCGCCGCCCAGCGCCCAGGACGCACCGGCTAGAATGTTGTACATCCCAGAGGGAGCGTTAACAGTCAAGCACACGTGGAGATTACCCGGCTTGGCGTCCCCGACGCGATACCCTACCATCGCGTCTCACAACCCATCCACATTAGACATCGCGTTGTTCAACAATGTCACCATCCCGCTGCACTCGATCGAGACCATAGACGATCTCAGATCCGACCACCGCCCGGTTCTTATGAAGCTGGGCCGGCCCGCTGGTGAGGTCCCTCTGACCAAAACCATCGTCAACTGGCGCAGCCTCGAGGTCAAACTCAAGGCCGCGAACCCCCAGCATCTAGACGGAATCCCCGATACGATCGACTCGCTCGGCGCTGCAAACCGAGCGATCGACTCGTTAACAAAGCACATCGCCGCAGCCGTCGAGGAATCGTCGAGAACGGTGCCCGAGTCGGACTACCTGCTCGGGTCCTTCCCGGCGGATATTCGTCGGCTGATACGAGCGAAAAACGCCACAATGAGACTCTACTCACGATACAGATCCGAGGAACTCAGGATAAAACTGCGCCGCCTTCAAAGGCAGGTAAAAGAGCGCATATCCGATCTCAGATCCGACAGATGGGACAACCTGCTTTGCGACTTGGAGCCTTCGAGCGCCAACTTTTGGCGTTTGGCTCGCAATCTCAAAGTGGAGAACATGGCCCGCATGCCTCCCCTTGTAATGAGCGATGGTTCCTCCCTTGCGTCGGAGGATGCCGAAAAAGCGGATTGTCCCGCCGACAGTCTAGAGAGCCAATGCACTCCCTCTACCGCACCAGTGGACCCCGATCACCTTAAGTTGGTCGAGGACGAGGTGCGCCGTAGTGCAACTCTCCCACCAGAGGGTCCTCCACTAAAACCGGTCTCCCCCGGTGAGGTCGTTGACATCATAAAGAGGCTGAAAACCAGATCAGCCCCGGGACCCGACAACATCTCCAATAGAGTTGTGAAAGGTCTCCTGCCCCCGATCGTCGGTCTGCTAGTGGCCATATTCAACGCCCTGCTAGCGGACTGCTCCTTCCCTGACGCCTGGAAAGAGGCCGTAGTGATCGGTATTCCGAAGCCCGGAAAGCCGAGGAAACTACCCAACAGCTACCGTCCGATCAGCCTACTGAACACCTTGGGCAAACTGTACGAGCGCATCATCGATCGGTCAAATACCTCGGCGTCACGCTCGACGCCAGACTCAATTTCATCGCCCACATCCGTGAGGCGAGAAAGAAAGCGGCCCACGCACTGGGTAAGCTATACCCCCTGCTGTGTAAGAAGAGTAAGCTCTCTCTCAGACACAAGCTTCACCTTTACAAGGTATGCGTAAGACCTATAATGTCTTACGCAAGCGTTGTCTTCGCCCATTCGTCCGAAGACCGTCTCAAACCTCTACAGACTCTCCAGAACCGTTTCACCCGCACCGCGACTGGTGCCGAATGGTACCAGTGCAATGTGGACATCCACAGCGACCTTAAACTCCCAACGATCAAGGAGCACTTCAGAGAGTGCTCCGTGACCTACTTCGCCAAGGCGGCAACTCATCCCAACCCTCTGGTGGCCAGCGCGGCCAACTACGCGCTACCTCCGAATCCCAGGACGAAAAAGCGCAGACCGCGGCACGCGCTTATTCCGACATCCCAAAGGGTCCCGCAAACCTCACACACGCCCACAGTCACCGACAGCACCGACGTCACCACACACACTTCGGACACTACCAACACGCTCCGAATATCAGCATCACGCCGCCCTCGCTTCAGAACGCGGCGCCGCAGTTACTCACACACCGCGTACACTAAGTACACCCGCGATCGTGGGCGGTCCTCGCCGCCCAGAGATTCCAATACAGGCGAAGGTAGTCGGGGAACAGGCCCGCGCCCGGCCTCGACGACCTAGTAGAATCGCCAGATAAAGCACAACAAGAACCAGACGCACACAATATACAGAATCTTCCGCCAGACAGCTACATCCCGCGTAGCGCATTTTAGTTTATAGAAACTCAGGCCGTAGATCCGGGTCCACGAGCCCAGTGTCAGATGAGCTGTAAGAGCCGCTGTAGCTTGCAGCCCGGTCTATATCAAGAATTAGAACAGCCCGCACCGCGTGCACCGCTCAGCGCGTTTCCGATAATTAAACTTTTACTGAAATCGTTTTCCGCAATTTCGAATTCGCGAAAATTCCAAATAATGCATCTGTCGCGCGAATGAAAAATTAAAACGGAAATCCGCTCCGCCGTTAACATTGCACACGTAGTTTTATTCGCTTAAGTATTATAATATAAACAATCATATGACGAGCACATAAAACATTCAGCGCCGGGGTGAGAACGCGCGACGCTCACGGGACGGATGGGTCGCCGACGTAATTTAAAACGTCCTGTACTCTTTCACGTTGTTTGAATCTGTTTTTAAGTGTTACGATCGCGGCCGCGGGACCGGGGCCGGGACCGGGGCCGTGACCGGGGCCGGGACCGGGGACGGGACCGAGACCGGGGACGGGCTTAATTGTGGAATTTTCTTTTTAACTCGTCTTTTACAAATTTTATTTAAAAACAATGTAATCGGCAATCGGTCACTGCGCACCAGCAGACGCATCCGTGTAGGAAACGAAACCGGGAACGTTTCCGGTAGCTACGAGCATATGTGAGGCAGGGCATGCATCCTTTTTGTGTCTTCGCCTCTAGAACTTCAGTTGGCCGACATCCCACTGGTTGTTGTGCTGGGCGGGGGCCGCAATATCCTCGTTTAAATATTAGTGAGTTGCAAACTGCCGCCGGCATCACGTCGCGATGAGGACCAGAGACAAGCGCTCGGGTCATCCGAACTTAACGGATCCGTGCACGTCGTGTGCGAGTGCGCGCGTCAGTACCAGTCTGCGCTTGTGCCGCGCTCGCGCACGTGCGGCACACTGCCAACGACCTACAGCTTATCCTGATGTGTTCTGCGGAGCCGGCTGTTGGTGTGTTGGTGTGTTGGTGTGTTAGTGTGTTAGTGTGTTAGCTAACGGGTGGTTAGCTAGTTATTGTAACCGTTCAATTAGTGAAATTAGTTAATGGATCCGTAAATCAAGGCAATTAAACCGAGCAGTAGTAAGTACGAAGCGACCGCTCGGAGTAGCGCCGCGCCAATGCACCCTGCCGCACAACCTCCAGACACTGAATCACAGGTAAACACTTCCGGTGCATCCGTTTCAGTTCATTTTGTTGGGCCGTAGCGCTTGCTTTGAACAGCTGGTGCACTTTGCTGCATTCTGGTGTCTCCGTTTAATTAATTAATTAATTGCTGCGGTGTTATCTGATGGATAGTTAATTATTTCTGCTTCACGAGTGACCGGAGAATAATAATTAAGACAAACGTTAAGGGGCGGTGGGGCTGGTCTCCACGTGACCGGCATCGAAGCTGTCCCCCGGCGCCGTATAACGCGGTTGATCAAAATCTCGTATAGGCTGGTTAAACACACCCCGCACAGGTGCTTACTCCGGCCGCCCCCGTAATGTTTTCATGTGCAATGCAACGTGTACTTTTGGTTTGGTGGAAATCCTTGCAGGGTGTATCCCTCGCAGCTCCTGACAGCAGCTCCTTGGAACCGGACTGCGGGAACGTTCGCCCTCTCTATCCCAAAACAAGTGTCGCTTATATATTTGTGTTCACTTATTCCGTATGTACCCAGCCACGTGCCCACGCGACGATTAGCGCTGCCCCCGCATGGGACCCGCGTCCACTTCGTTGTGGGCGAGGTCCTCGCGCAGTTACCTGTGATCACGTCGCCGGCTCGCGGACCTTGTATCTTTTATTCTTCGGCCGTGATCGCCATAAAGTCCGCCCGCCACGCGCGTGCCCCACGACCCCACGCGCGCGCCCCACGCACCTCACGCGCGCCCCCACCTACATAAGCACGCCGCGGCTCCCCAGTAGAGGCGCCGCGCGGCGGACGACTATTTGTCCGCGCTACCTCCTATTTCTTCTCAAGTTTTTTCATCTATTGAATTAAGTTCATCAATTACATGGAATTAGATTACTTGAAGTTTAAAAACTGAAACCTCTTTATTCCAGTAACTTCAAGTTCTGTACACAGTAATGACCGTAGAAACGACCATACGACGCGCCCACGGCTCCGGCTGCAGACTTCCGCCGCCGCTGCACGTAGACGCTGTCACAGTGTCAGCTGAGCGATGCTGTCCCGCATCAAGCTATTTATTCGCGGTACGTCTTCCTCGGAACCGTGCGGCGCGTGCGGCACGTGCGGCACGTGCGGCGCGTGCGGCTACCTCGACACTGGAGAGTTGTTAATCTTGTTATTGTTTTCATTGTTATCGTGTACCGCGACGTGCGGTTGGCGGGGGTAGGGGGTAGTTATTGTATTTATATTTAGTGTATTGTTTACAGTCTTGTTGTATGATGGGTGGCGGGTCGCGGCAGGTCGCAGCGGGCTTTTCCCGAAGCTCACCGCCACCGCCGCTGCGCTGGGCAGATTGCTGCCCAATGTCGGGGGGCCGGACCATTTGTGTCGGTGCCTATACTCTGGCATCCTGCGGAGTATGGCACTGTACGGTGCGCCCGTATGGGTGGATAGGTGCGAGACCGCCAGGAACGGGCCCGTGTTGAAGAGGGCCCAACGTATCCTGGCGGTCCGAGCCTGTCGGGCGTACCGTACGGTGTCCTGGACGGCGGGTACGCTTCTCGCGGGCGATGCGCCTTGGCATCTACAGGCGCAGTCGCTCGCGGAAGTGTACCTCTTCCTGCGGGATGCCGGAGAGCGTCGGCCGGACCCGGCCACGGTCCGCCGGATCAGGCGCGTTGCCCATGACGCCCTGATCCGGCGGTGGGAGACGGAGTTAGGTAACCCTGCCGCCGGCCGGAACACGGTGGAGGCCATCAGGCCCCACCTGTCCCGGTGGATGAGCCGGCGGTACGGGGCCTTGACGTTCCACCTGGTGCAGGTGCTGACAGGCCATGGATGTTTCGGCAAGTACCTGCACCAGGTGGCTCGTAGAGAGATGACGCAAGAATGCGTCGAGTGTGGTGCGCCGATCGACACGGCGCACCACACTCTGGCGGAGTGCCCGGCATGGGGGCCGCAACGCCACTCCCTCGTCGTGCAAGTCGGCAGTGACCTCTCGCTGCCGACTGTAATCGATCGTATGTTGAGCAGCGAGAGGTCTTGGAAGGCGGTGGCCTCCTTCTGCGGCGCAGTGATGCGTCAGAAGGAGGCCGCCGAGCGCACGGGAGAGGCCGACGCCGCTGCCGCACCTTGCAGGCGACGGCGGACCGGCGGGAGAGCGCGGCGGCAGAACCACGCCGTCCGCTTCCTCCCGCCGTGAGCGACGGGCCCCTAGCCGGGCACGGCGTGAGGGGGCCTTCGGGCCGTTAGGCGTGGCCCTTTGGGCCTTTTGTCGTGTTTCCCCTGGGGGTGCGTCCCCCGGGGGAGTCTTGGTTTTTTGTCCCCCCTCCCTCGTCGAAGTGGGGGGGGGAGTCTGGAGGGAGGAGGCCGCCGCCCAATTCCTTCACGGGAGGGCGGCGGCCGGGCGAGCGCTCCGTCTTGGGCGCGCGCGGTCGTCTGTGGGGTCGGGGGGCCCCAACGTCCCGCGAGGGTCCGGTACGGGACGGCAGGTGGGTGCCTTTGCTCCCCGCGGGCACCCACCAGGAGGAGTTTTATACGCGGAGGCGCCCGGAGAGTTGCTTGACTGAAACCCGGGCGTCCCCAGTATGCGTATGGCGGGACAAGCGGTGGTGGTTTTAGTGGGTATGGGGGTCACGCACAACATCTCAGTGGCTCCGAGCCCCACATAACCCGGCGTCCCCCCCCCCTTGAAAAGGACGCTGGGTATGCGGTAACAGCATTTCCACCACCGATATCAAAAAAAAAATAATAAAAGGTCGCAGCAGGTCGCGGCGGATGGGTTACACGTTTAACGACTTTCTTAATTTACGATATTCTTAATTTGGTCACCACCTTATGACAGCTCAGCATTATGCAGCGGTGATGGGAACCGCCTCGGTGCAGGCACACCCCCGCACCGGAAGCCTCCGTCGCAGGCGCGCGCTCGGCAGCGAGCTTACTGGGCTAATGCACGCGCGTACTCTGCCTGTTGCTCAAACATCTTCTGCGAAGTTTCTGGTGCCTTGCATTTTAAATAACATGCATTTGATAATTTACATCGTTGTGAGTCCATCGGCTATCGATTTTTTTTCCCAAACAATCTTCGGAACGAACAATCTTCGGTTGAACCTGGGATAGTTCGAGCCCACCGTGCGCGTGACGCGAATCTGAACTTAACAGCAAGCCACATCCGTCATTGTGTTAGGAAGAGCCGGGGGTCGCTCCGGAACCCGGCGACTTCCTGCGGACTCAGACCAGTGCGTTATCAGGCGCCGCGTCCCCGCTCGAGCAGCCGCTCAGAGTCATCCGCGGGCACTTTGTAACTTAGCAATATCCGGGCGCGGAGCTCGGCCGCGGCGCTTACCCACAACCTGTTCAGTCACGGAACTCACCCGTCTACATATCTTTAACCGTTTAATAATTATTTCGTGTTTATTATCAGACCATTGAACGTAGCTCTACGTGTACCGGTATCTGCCGGTACACCGACAGCGGTGCACGGCTCCACAGCTCTTCACATTTGTCATAGAAAAAAAAAATTGCTTTATTTTAAATGTCTCTATCTATACATTGACATTTAATATAAAGGAATGTGATAAAAAAAAACTTAATGAAAAAAAATCATGTAAAGATCTGCGCGGTGGTGATCAGTCGCATTGTCGTGTTTAAAATATAGGCGTCCTTACTTGGATCAACCGGCGTCACGTTCACCACCAGCTGGGCTGTCTCGTGTACAACATGATGTAACTGTTGTTGTTGTTTGTATTCCGGTGCACCGGCGCGCCGCCACGCTACCTGTGCTGCTTGTGACATTTCATTCCACTGAGGTCTTCTCCGATGACCTCGGCTTAGATCTGATTTGCACAATGAGCGCACACCTATCGGCACAAAGTGACTCTACCTCTGCATAAATTACTTCCTGTGGGAATCATTCAAGCTCAGCGCCCTCGCGTGCCGTCTGACCGTTCTCGTATAATCCATGTCCTGCAGTAAGGCAGTCGCATTAAAATATGTGTCTTCTATATGTGTAATATGTGTTTCCCGGTGAAGTCCCGACGGATGAATATGCCGTGGCAGTATTCACACGCTCGCTAGTTATTTACCAGCAATTTCCTACGATTTTCAACTAATGACAACATTCATACGTGACCACGCACACAGCACGCACCACCGCGAGGAGTACGCGCCACCAGCTCGCGACTACCGCTGCCACCGTGCTCAACGGGCGGATAGACGTTCAATGCGACCGCCGACTCCTTTCCTTTCCTTCCAACAACCACGAACCCTTAGACTGCGGTCCTGACAGTCAGCTACAGCTACGGCTGACTGACAGGACTAACAAATATTAATGATATTTTATGTGGAAGGTGTTTTGTAAATTATCTCATAATATAAAACTTTAGGCAATACTAGTATACTGCCACTGAACTGCCACGCTCATTCGTAAGTGAACCGGATTCATTAACGTGACAGACCATTCCCCGCTTTTGGTTCGAGTATTTATTTGAAAGTTTCCCGCGCGGACCGGAAGCGCTCCGTCGAGTCGCGCTCCGCTCGCCGCTCGCCGCTCGCCGCTCGCCGCTCGCCGCACGCACCGCATCGCACTGCTTCCGGTGATTCAGTAGCAATTGCATCCTATATTGATTCATCAGCTTGTATTTATGTTTTTCATTTTAAAGCTATTACAAAAAGGCAGATTGCTTGTCCGCCGGCAAACGAGTACGAGACGCCCACGACAATGAAGAGTTGAGATGTTTACACAACGTCACATTACATCATCATAAGTAATTATAGCACGTTCATATTTTTACACAACCGCTGCGCGGCAGAATAAGTTGATGCGGTCATAACAAATTCGGCCAGAGGTCCTGCGCCAACAGAACTCTACCACCAACTTCCGCCGCGTCGTGCCGGTACCTTGTTGCACGGTGGTGGAAAATTTAGTTCGTAATAAAAGTTTGTTTTAGCAGTGTAGTAGCGCGGGGGTGCTGAGGGTGCAACCAGTGCGACGGCATCCACCGCCACGCCAGCTTGTTCCTGTACAACAGACAAGGCGTGGCCGCCGCGCGGAACTTCCGATTCCTTCACTTGTATTAAATATTTAGTATATTATGTACAGCATATAAACAATCGCGGGTGCGGCGCGCGCCGCTCGCGAGCCGTCCCGCGGCGAACGGAGCTACTGCAGCGACGGGACTCTATTAGTATAGAGAGAAACTATTGCGGCTCCACGTTTCTATGGCCATGTTCGTGTTAGGGGCCGGATGTCTTACACTTTGCGTGTGCCGTGTCGTGCCGTGTCGTGCCGTGTCGTGTCGTGTCACTCGCTTGTTACAAGTTGACAAATGTTTACCCCAAACTGAAACATATAATAATATTGGAAAAACAATTTTAAAGTTGTTACGGCGTTTCCCGCTAGCTAGTTATTGTAATTTACTAATATAAAGGTTTACTTGTTGTTCGACCGGCGCAGCAGTACTCTGCAGGCGTCGGGACCTCGAAGCGGAAAAGGGTTACCCCTTTCCTTCATCGGCAGTCGCACGAAATATTGTTGTTTAAAGCAAATTAATTTCTAAGTGTTGCCGACTTTTACAGAGTCAATAAATAAACGCGGCCGGAGCACTTAAACAAATACCTAAAAGTGGTTGTTTACACTTCGAGAACTTGATTTAGCGCGTCGCACCGTGCGCAGCCCGACCTCGACCCTCCACCTCTCCCCTGCACCTCGTCTACACCCGGGCCTCGCTCGCGTGTCACCAGCTAGCGTCACCACCGCCACCACCACCACCACCACCACCACCACCTCGCCGATACAGCGTGGAAATAGAAAATTCGTGTGTAAATTTAATTAAATAATTCAAAGCTTAACTTTAACTTTACCGGTTCTGGTTAGTACTATCGGTTAAAATTGGCGCAATTCTCCGTTATAGAATCCTCCTCCTCCGTGTTGCCGCTGCCGGCGCCGCACCGGGGCCGCACCGGGGCCGCAGGATTCAAATCTAGATGAACTCGCGAACCGTCGCTAACAATATTTCTGTGAATTCGATCAAATACACTACACACTAGTTGCGACGAACTTATACTTCAATTACATACTTTCACCACTTCACATCCGCGCAGACCACCGCGGGGCACCGGCGCGCGGGCGGGTGGCGGCCAGCGCGTCCCGGAAGCAGCGCCATAAAAGCCGTACCGCAAGCAGCCAATATACCGCAGTGTCTCAAGACAAAAGTCGATCAAAGTGATGACATACGGAGCAGAGACGTGGCCGCTTACTGTGGGCCTTGTCCGCAAGCTTAAGATTGCTGAGAGGGCGATGGAGTGAGCTATGCTCGGAGTTTCCCTGCGAGATCGAATCAGAAATGAGGAGATCCGCAGGAGAACCAAGGTCACCGACATAGCTCGAAGGGTCGCCGTCGCAAAGTGGCAATGGGCAGGGCACATAGCTCGCAGAACCGACGGCCGTTGGGGCAGAAAGATTCTCGAGTGGCGGCCACGTACCGGAAGACGTAGCGTGGGCAGGCCCCCCACAAGGTGGACCGACGACCTGGTCGAGGTCGCTGGCAACCATTGGATGCGGGTGGCCCAGGACCGGTCTGAGTGGAAATCTTTGGGAGAGGCCTTTGTCCAGCAGTGGACGTCTTCCGGCTGATTGGATTGGATTTGATTGGAAGCAGCCAGGCTTTGGCACCGCTCGAAATGATACATTTTTAATAAAGCCTCTTTTGAGTAAACATAAGGTAACGTAATATCCAAAGCGTGATACGCCCGCACGGCCACCAGGAGTAAGCAATCCCGCAGGATTCCGTAGGATCCAGCAAGTTTGCAGAGCGCGGGTAACTCGAAGGAGAATTCTATTAATGCGAGTATAATGACGCAGAGTATAATGATGCTCTTTCACGCAGGACTGAATAATTCGACCGCAACTTAATGAGTAATTACTTATTAGCAGTAGGATAGAAACTGTGAAATTTTCAACGGGTACAGATTAACAGCGAGCGGCTGTCCGGTACAGGGGTGTCGGTACGTGGCCGTGCAGCCCGCAACCTGCAACCCGCAACCCGCAAGCGTTGCCATGGCACATCACACTCGACTGCGAGTCCCACTTCATATTCTTACTACAATCGATGTATTGTGGCAGGTGGCACGTCGCATTGTCTGGTCTTGGCCTCGAATTGTAGTTTACGTGGACAGAAGCCAGTTGCGTGAGGTGAGCCGCGTTGAGCAGCCGCACGCCTTTTGTCGCAGCTGCTGCTGTTATTAACAGCGATATATACAAGTGCAAACGAAACCAAACAAATATTTGTCACTGACACAGGTAGGACGGCAGTTTCGGTATTAGAACTTGTTTGTCTTACAATTATACAAAGCAGTTCAATGGAACGAACCTCCGCGTACCCCCGCAGCGGCGGCCCTCGGACAGGAGCGCATCCGTCGCGTGGCCAGGGCCTGTCATAACAGGCAGCGCATGTCGACAGGCACCTGTTGGCGGAGATATTTCTAGATCTTCACTTTAGGTCTGCGTGCCAGCAGAACAGTGATGCTTTTCCTTAGTTTGTGATTTAACTCGGCGCGTTGAGACGGTAACGAAAATATTAAAATTCCATGAAGTTAGTGCGGATGAAACGAGTTATTTCTATTTGTGCGAATTGTAGTCCGCCGGACGCGTTGGCCACGGTATAAATCCAGATCTGCCTCCAATAAAGTCTACTGTAAGCATTTTTGAGTCGGCGCTGAGCGCTGAGGTAACGCGAGCTGATAATTTAATTTGCGTAGCGGCGGCGCGCTTTATGGCCCGGAAAGATATTCCGGCGGCGTAGCGCCGTAGCGCCGTAGCGACGTAGCAGCGTGGCGGCGTAGCGGCGTAGCGCGGCCTACATCCGCTAATGTCGCGAAAAACGCTTAGGTCGTGTATGAGTCCTCGAAAGTGTGCCATCTACGTTAATGGCGTTAATTGTCGTACAGAGGTGCCGCTGGATGTTGGAAAAGCGATGTACCCGCGCACTCCCACCCCCACCCCCACCCCCACCCACACCGCAAAGTGCTCATCATGTTCATTTTAATTGCATTACACACATGCAGAAACAATCTAAAATAACCTTCTAATAAATGAATCGCAGCTGTGCTTGTGCCTGTAGTTATATATAGTTATATAGTTGTTTGTATATGCTCAAAGCCGGTGGTTCTCAAACTTTCTTGTCCTATCGCACCTTTCCAAACAAATATTATTTAACAGCCGCGAAATACACTTTTTGATATATATATAATTTTAATAGCAATTAATAGGAAATATATATGTATTACTGTTTTTACTTTATTCGTAACTAAACTACAGAAGAAAAGGAATAAGGAATACTTAAACGTTAGGGGCGGAATTATATATACTATCTCCGGTTCCTTTGCACCGCTCCGCAATTACACCGGCGACCATCACCGCGGCGCCGGTGGAGGGGGGCGGCGGCATTTACTTTGGGCATCACGGCTCTACACTACATAGGCATAACTATGTGTAAATTTCACTGTATGGCTTCGAGAGACCGGAAGTTGTACTCAAATAAAACGTCGGCCTTCGGACTCGTGGCGCTATGAATGCGTACAACAAAGTCCTTCAGTCAGCGCCCCCGATTAAATCCCTGGCTAAATCAGAATTCTTACTGTAAAGTGCAAACACTCAACCTTAAAACATCCAATGTCGAAACAAATTTTTCTTCCTAGAGAACTGTAAGGGGTTGTAAATTGGCGTGGTCTGCGGCGCACACGAACAGAGAGTTTTTAGTAGGCTTAAGTAGTTTAAGTATGTCCGCCGTTGAGTCTGCTAGGTGGCGCTAGAAGTATTATGAAACACGGTGTTGGTTCACTGCAATGTATTGACTATGTTGATTTCATCGTCATCAGCCGATAGACGTCCTGCGGTATCCGCGACAGAAAGAAGCCGTGTAGCATTCCAAACGCTGCCCAGCCGAGTTGGATTCGTCTATTTACCTATTCTGGAAGTTAAATTTATTTAGCTGTACTGTTTGGCCCAGGTAAACGTATTCGTCTACATCTTTCAGTCTTCCAGCCTTCGACCCAGATGTTCATAAGATTGTGTTAAACTAGTTTTAATAAATCATAATAATCTCTGGTAGTCGCCGCATGTGCGCACCACCCACCTGTAGGAAGCATGCTTATACGTGGCAAATTGTTTAAACGTGTACGGTCTAGTACAGATTTAGAGGGAGTTGGAAATGCTGACAATTACTGTCGACGACAACCAGAGTCTAGTGGTTTATATGTCAATGCAACGAAATACCGGTTGAACCGATCTCGTCGTGTGGCGCGGGGCGGCGGCGAGAACGCTAAATAAAATGGGATGGTAATATGAGAGTTGATTAATAAATTAGATAAAGCGTCTGTTGTGTTGCCAGCGTCACAGTAGGAACGTAAAACCCGTCCCACCTTCGCGGCACATTGACCCGATTTCTTATCTCATAATATTTCTTATTGAGGAATATTGCATTGAATATCCGGCTTGTGTACGTACCTCAACGTAGCGCTACGTCGACAGCTGCGGCCGGCGCTAAGAGTGCGGTCGGTCGTCAGCCGGCGGGCGGAGCAGCGGGAGCCACGCGGCAGGCACACGGGAGCCACGCGGGAGCCAAGCGAGGGGCGAGAGGGGCTGCGCGCGGAGGGCGACTGCGCGGGCCCACAATCGATAGGCCACAGCCTCTGAAGCGACCCGATAGCCTGCATGCATGCATCACTTCTAAACTATTTGCATGCACCCTGGCGCCGAATTTCGAAAATTCTTCGCATTCTCGCAATCGAAAAACAGGGAGAGCGAGCTCCGTACCAGGCCCGCACCAGTCCCGCACCAGTCCCGCACCAGTCCCGCACCAGTCCTGCACCAGTTCCGCAACAGTTCCGCACCAGCACAGTACACAATCTGTGCGAAGGGGTACACCTACACTGCGAACTGAATCTGTATGCGTTCCATAGGGCAAGTGGTAATTGAGAGACCCGAAAGCAACTTAACCCCAAAAGCTTCATAGCCTCTAACATCATCCCCGATCTAAGTGAACCCCGCGCACGAGCACCCGCCGGCGGCACGGCCGCGGGGGTGGATATTTATTTAATAAAATAACATTATTCTTTATTAAATTTCAAATTGTGGTCTAAAGTTTAGTTGCATGTTTTCACTGTTATCAGTCACGTATCTATATCTTGCGGCAGGAAATGTTGAATAATGTTGCAAAGGTAACGGACGCAGCACTCGGGCCTCGTAACTACCTATTCAAACAAATCCAATGACTGCGTCAGCCCAGACTTTCGCCACGGTATATATGTGGTGCGTTGACGCAGGCCGTCGCCGCACTTCCGGGGACGGATGAGCACAGCGCGACGTCGGGCGGAACGCGCTCGTCATCACTAACCTGTTCCAGGCGAGCGTTCAGTAGCGGGGCCAGAGTGGGCCAATACAACTGAACTCTTAATGAGTATAGGTGAAGCTGTTCATTAAACACTAGTTTTTATCTAGTGCTTAAAACTTTAACTAAGATCTTGATTACACTGCACCAAGTTGCTCTAATGATGTGATGGTACATCTCGTCGGACCTGTTTCGTCGCCGGCACGCTGCTTCTTGGCGATAACACGTGAACATTTTACTATTCTGTCTGTGGGCGGTACCACTTTACGTTGTACAGGAGCTATTTATGGATACCAGTACAACAAAAGACGTTCATTGGCGATGCGGACACTCTTCGCATAAACGTAAGCCCATTTGACCCTTGAGTGGGCTTGGACCCCCTGGCCAGCTCCCCGGCGCAGCCCAGGCCACGCAATAAACGTACAAAAACCTAATAAGATAGTTTTATGTAAGCCCTTCAATACATTTCACCGTTACCGCTCGTTTGAAACGAGTGGAGCAAACGGCCCTGGAGCCGGGCCACGTGGCCAAGCGTTACCATTTACCGGTTACATTACATAAACAATTAGTTAGCAGGTACTGAACCCAAACCCGGCTGCTACGCAGTTTGCGGGAGATATTACAATATTCAACTCGTACCTCTAATACCGAGGTAGGTTAAAGTTTTTTACAAATTGACGTTCAACCAGAAAGCCGTAAGAGCCGCCGGTGTGCCGGTGGGAGTCTGTCTGCAAGCGCGGGGCCGAGCCAGACACTTGCTGACTTCTATCTTTGTTAGCCACACTCTTATAAAATTCCAGAGGCTTGATAATTCAACAGTATAATTCCAATTTGTAAAGGCAGAGCCAACAAAGTCGGACGGATGTGTCAGTTACCGTAGAACTAGGCGGCTGTTCCATACACACGCATGATCTGCGCGAAAGATTGACAGTCGCCATAGATCTAAATGATCATTGTTGAAAAATCACCACGGCTCTGTACCTGCCGCAGACAGGTAGCAGGAGCTGGCTGCGATATTGTGCTCGCATCAAAACGAAGCTGCCTGACTGCATTGACAATGTGTCATTGCGGTCCTCTCTCCTCAGTACAGGACCCAGAGGTAGATCCAAGTCGAGAAGGAAAGATGTAGTGTGAAAGGAAATGCGCGAGTGCCAAGTTATCGATGACGATATGAAAGAAAGAAAGAAAAAGAAAAATTTTTTATTCGGTACATAACAATTTAACATACACATATTAAATTACACACACCGAAATGGCATCCAGCTCAGCTATGCGCTGCAACATAAAAGCTGCAGCGCTGATTTTCAGTTGGTGCCAGTAACAAGAAAAAAAAAAGTAAAAATATTGAAAGACAATCTACACTGAGAGCGGACACGAGACAGAATAAAATTTGGAATCCGTGACAGTCTTAGATATAAAAATACAATATATATTACTAATAGTGTACTGTAGTGCAGTGTAATATATATATATATATATATATATATATATATATATATATATATATATATATATATATATATATATATATATATATATATATATATATATATGTACATGATAAGCGGGGAGCTATAACTGCACTAAAGACAAGAGAGAAAAAAATAATAATAATTCACAAACATAACGCAAAGGAGACTACACCTTTACATCAATCTTTTGTAGGACGCGTGCACATTGTGTAACGTTCAATTTAAATGATTTGACGGTAGGTAGGTCGCGTAGGGGTGGGTGGCGGCGGGCTGTTCCATATTTTTGCAGACGCACACTTAAAGCTCCCCTGGAACGCAGCGGTTTTATGTTTGGGCACTGCCAACACCTAACTATTTTGGCGAACTCTGCTGGACCATATCAGCTTATCATATAAATGTTTTGGCTCTCAGTATTTAACAATGCCAAACAGAAGGGTACAATAGTGAACATGACGCCTGTAAGACATCTTTAAGACACGTGCTCTGTCGAGGCACGGAGGGACACGTTGCCGCGGAGGGATGTTGAAGCAAAACCTAGCGCAAGCGTTTTGTACGCGCTGAATTAAACGCTGTGTTTGGAGTAGTAGTCGCGGAGCGCACAGCGTGGTGCAGTAATTAAACTTTGATATCGAGGACAGGAAGAGGTAAAACAAATAAATCATTTATATATCACCGCCACCGTCATCATGTATGTATACACCACCATATGGAATATGTCTATGCGTGGCAACAAAGAAAATTACTTAAAAATATACATTTGTGCGCCTCGCTTCCGCAACAACTTCACGAGCTGTGGCGCGCTTCAGTCCGGATCATAGTAATGTTTGCTCAAAATGGAGGATGCGGTGGTAACCAAGGAGAGAACTGTCATCGTTTGACTAGTGCATATAATTAGCCAGGATTACGTTGGTAACAAAGCGCCTTATTCCTCGTCGGCTGCGATCGGTGCCGGCCCGCCGGCCCGCTGGCCCGCTGGCTGCGCCTGCAGCCGTACCCCAGCCCGGAGCTGCAGCGCGGGGTGGGGCGATGTGTCACCGCACCGCAACGTGCGGCGACGCGATTCATCATCGCGTAATCTCAATACAGTCGCGCCATTAATCAAAATACATGGCGGGCGTCGGACAATGCGTGCGACGTGCGGCTCCGGCCTCGGCCCCGGCCTGGCCAGGCCCCAGCCCTTCGCCATCACCACCACCCACCCCCTAGTGCACTCTATTTATTTATTCAACTATTCAGTATATTGTTAACACGTACATTATCCGTCAACGTGGAGGAGCGCAGCGCGGCGCAGGCGCAGGTGCTCGCCATGCTGACGAGCCCGACAGTGCTGTCGGTCTCGTTGCCTCGTTTTACCCATAATATGTAATGAAATCCGCTTGCACAGGTGTCGTGGATCAGGCATCGGGACCTGCACATCCTCACCGTGGGCGGCTACACGTACACGTCGGACCAGCGCTTCCAGGCGACGCACTCGCCGCAGACGGACGACTGGACGCTGCACATCAAGTGGGCGCAGCAGCGGGACGCGGGCGTGTACGAGTGCCAGGTCTCCACGCAGCCGGTGCGCTCCTTCTTCGTGACGCTGCACGTCGTAGGTGAGCCACCGCCGCATCGGGTTCGACCGACCAACCGACAACGATTCAGCCGGCCTCGGGGAGGGAACGCTGCAACCGGCCGAGTTCACCCGCCAGGCTGCAGTGTACGAACCTTTCCCCGCTCCAGTTGCAAGGGTTCAGTTCATCAGGAGTGGGAGTGGGCCGCAAGCACGGACGGATGAATGTGCTGCTATAGACAAGCCAAACTTGAATTTTACCTGAAACATGCAATCAAAATGATTACCCTTGATTCATGATAAAAAATCATTAAAATCATGTTTAGTTCATTAATGTGCTTTATCTATCAATGTCACCCAATGTTAAGTGAAGACGGGGGGGCGCCGAGCGCCGCTCGTGCCGCGACTTGGCTGCGCGCGGAGCTGGACCCAGTCGCTGGACACGAAGAATAAAGTATATATGATAGATATAAAAACAGATTAGAAAACATAGTAAATGACTAGTTTTGTAGTGGCGCTGAGCCCAGGTTCGAGTCCGGGCGGCACATCGCGCTATACTCAGGAGTTTGAAGTAACCGGTTGGGTTAGCTCCGGGTTCGAATCCGCAGTGCCCCGCTCACGCTCTTTCCGTCCCACAGATTGCGACGAGATGTACCAGCGGATGTTTTCTGACGCAGGTGCGTTTGTGTGCGCGAATGCCTACTAACATGCTAATGTACATGCCGTATGTGTAACAACAAACAAACAAATATTCTGCGTGTGTGTGCGTGTGTGTGTGTTGACCCTTTACATAATAATACTTGTTCAGATTGGTAAATCTAAATATAGCCAATACTAATAAATGAAAACGTAGCCGCGCCGCCGCCGCGCGCCGCGCCGCGCCGCCGCCGCGCGCCGCGCCGCCGCGTGCGCTGCACTTATTCCATTCATCGTGTCCTCGTCAACTGGACGTCGCTGCAAGTGTTCGCACTTTGCAATAAACTGAAATACTGATAATGACAATAATTAAAAATATGCAAATGAACGAGGTCTGTATTTTGCTGCAATATTCAGCGTGGTTTAGCGTGACGCTTCCGGTCGTTACATTGATTTAATCGTAAGAGGTCGCGCCCGCGCGCCTGCGCGCCCGCCCGCCCTCGCGCCCGCTGGTTAGCGTCCGTCCGGTACCGTGCCGGCGCACCAGGCCCGCCTGACCGCTCTTGCGCTATCACTTTCAGTGCCGTCGGCCCGCATCCTGGGCGGACCCGACCTACACGTGGACATCGGCTCCACGATCAACCTGACCTGCCTCATCCAGTTCAGCCCGGAGCCGCCCGCCTACATATTCTGGTACCACGAGGACGAGGTGAGCGGCCGCAAAGTAATTATTCAAAACTTTTATTACTATTATTAGTTGTAAGCGTAGCAGTAAGCCTTGAAGCACGCGCAGGCGCATGCGCAGGCGCAGGCGCCGCGCTCTGCGGAGCGGGCCCGCTCAGCGCCGCCGCTCTAGTCGTGGGTTCGAACCCCTCAACGAAACTTCTGGTATTTATGTCGATTTAAAACTAGAACCAGAGCTGTATTTAGTCACATTATCGAATTGTACCTTCAATTGTGTAATGGCTTGTTTACTCGCAAGCAGTAGTGGCGCGGCGTGCTCACGGCCGCACGGGGCCCGCCCCCGCGCCCACCGCCGCGCCCACCGCCGCGCCCACCACCGTTCTAATGGCATTAGTTATCGCACTGCATGGTTATAAAATTCTAAGATGTGTCAGTGTAAATAAACAGAGTGCACGTAAAGCATGCGGGCTCAACGGGAATCTGCTGCGTCCGTTACTTTCTTACAAATTATCACCTAACGATGTCCACCGCTGAGCCTACTCCTCTCCGAGCGGGGCCACGCGAAGGGGTGACCGCAATGCTTTGGTAAAGCTCCAAGGCAAGGCTGTCGCCTCCCCTAGAGCAGTTTCGTCCTGATACTCCGCCCGTCCCCGTCTCTGACACATTTATTACCACACGCCGGGCAGCAGCGAAAGAAGCGCTCACATTAGACCCCAAGCGGCTCCACTCGGCGCGGTAGACGTCATGATGCTGTGTGGGCACACTCCGAACGGAGTACAATTTTACTTCCTGCCTAGTTCAGTTTCTCCTGTCACCCAAGTAAATTGTTAAAACCCTTATCGCGGGGTGTAGATATGAATACAATAATTGAGGAATATGCGGAGCGCGTGCGCCGGGGGCCGACCAGCCCCACTCGGACTGGAGATGACATAGACAAATAGTGAAATGTTTGCGAGGAGTCGGTGTACACCCTCGCGCGCTCCCCGGCGGTATACTTCAGACGACTTAGTTGACCCTGGGTGGTTTGCTGATGATGCACGGCGTCCGAGGTGCGTTTGTGGCAATGTCGCGTCGTGTGTGTGAAGCAGGTGATATCGTACGACTCGTCGCGAGGAGGCGTCTCGGTGGTGACGGAGAAGGGTGCCGCCACCACGTCCTACCTGCTGGTGCAGGACGCCGCGCCTGCCGACTCCGGCCGCTACTCCTGCTCGCCGTCCAACGCGGAGGTTGCCTCCGTGAGGGTCCACGTGCTCAATGGTAAGTTCGAATGGCTCTGATGTGTTGAGCGAGTGCCCGGCGAGCTATGAGTGGTACTCACACGCACCGGGTGCAGTCGCCTGATGCCGCCTGACGCCGAGCCGGTGTCTGATGGTTGGTGAATGATAAGGCTGTAGGTTCGTGTGTCGGTGCGTGTTGGTGTTGGTGTGGTACTCACCGCGGCGCGTGCCCCCCACAGGCGAGCGGCCCGCGGCGATGCAGACCGGCTCCGCGGGGCTCTCGGACAGCTCGCGCTGCATGCTGGCGCTGCTCGCGGCGGCGGCGCTGCGGGCGCGGCTGCTGCGGCTGCACCTCGCCAGCTGATCGCGCTGCGGCCGCCGCGCGCGCACAAATCTCATTGTCTTGTACTAAGTTACATTAAAAACGAAAACTTAGTTTTCTAAATTAAGTACTTAAGTAATTCCGAATAGAGATTTTACGATAAACGTAAGGTTTTTATGAAGCGATCACTCGCGGCCCCACAGCGGCCCCACAGCGGCCCCATCGCGACGGTGGGCCGGTTGATTTTTTTATTCACAATTTGAATTGTCCTGGTTTGAAAATGTCCCCTGTTGATACTTCATTTCTTATATAAAATGTGCCCACTCCAATGTGCACCGGCCGCCGTCAGCTGACCCACGCCGCGCACACCCGCGCACTCCCGCGCACTCCCGCGCGCACCCGCGCACTCCCGCGCACTCCCGCGCGCACCCGCGCACACCCGCGCACACCCGCGCGCACCCGCGCACACCCGCGCACTTCCGCGGCGGAGAGAGCGACACACTTCTTTATTAATTGGAGGTTAAAAACAGATTATTCATAACTACACCTCGTGTATACCAGTTCAGTTAGATCCGACCTCACGTACACGTTGTTGGCCAGCGGGCCGCGCGGCGCCGCGCCGGCACCTCGCTCATACTTATACATTCTAATACTCTCTCCCCCAAGCGGCACCAACCGCTGTCCCATGAGCCCGGCCCCCTCGCGCGCACCGCGCTCTGTAAATATTTTTTTATTGAGGAGTAATGTAATTAAATTTAATGAAAGTAGACATCAGGAAGCGGCGCCGCGCCGTACCGCGCCGTAACGCGCCGCGCCGTACCGCGCCGTACCGTACCGCGCCGCGCTGTGCCGCGCCGCGCTGGCAATTGTAATATAGTTTTTATAATTGTAATTAACAAAGAAATGGGATGTATTTGCGTACTGTTCGTAACAGTGTTCTTTGCCATTCAGTGAATGGGTGTCGCAGCACTACTTCCGGCTGCGCAATAAAACGGAACTCAGATTGTTACTCGTATTTTTTAATTAACTGGCTACCGCCGCGCGGATCCGCTCGGACGTATGGGACGCGGCGCGGCTCCGGCGCGACACCGACCGGACACAATATTTGTTAAGACATAAATGTAAATGATGTAATTCAATGCTTGTGTACAATGCGTCGTATGTAAGCTAATGTAAGCAGGCTGCTCCGCCCCGCCGCGCGCCCGCGCACGCGCACGCGCACGCGGCCCGCGGCGGGGCTCTATAATTAAATTAATCATTGTTAAGAGTAAATCACTATTTATTGTTAAAATGTACCGACACGTTTATTAGGGTGTGCGAGCGTGCGGCCGGCGGGCACGCGCCGCACGCGCCGCACGCGCAGCACGCGGGCACGCCGCACGCCGGGCGGAGCGCGTTGCGCCCGGAGGAATATCAATTTTGTAAATGGGGCCTACAAGTTGGAATCCGCGACTGAACGTCGCCGCGCTACCACTTGTTGTCTTCTGTTTCATATCGAAATTTGGTACATTATGTATGTGTGTGCGCGTGCGCGTGCGTGTGCGCGTGCGCGTGTGTGTGCTACACGCGCGCCGCCGCCTGTTTGTGTGAAAAGGGCAAAGAACAATGTTATAATTATTGTGTTATTTTGTTCAAAATGTCTTCGTGTACAATTACTTTGAGAATCGTTATTAATTGTTAATACTATACCTTTACTTACTGTAAATTTTCCCAGTGGAATGTAAACGTACATCCGGTGCTTCCGTCTGCAAACTTAACGTTTTAGTTTGTCGACACTGAACAACCCGTAAGATGTTCTGTTGTAGTTGCGCTCTCACCTACCGCCGCGCCGCCGCGCCGCCGCGCCGCCGCTGGTAAGTATTGTTAAGAGATAATCAAATTCGCATGAGGTCTATGGCAAAAGGTTGTTGCAACCGGAAGTCGGCCGCGCCCGCGGGCCCGGCGGTGGGCGCGGTGTGCGTTCAGTTTGCAGATTTTTTAAGATAATAGAGCTAACAAGCCCGGCGGAGCCCCCGGCCGCGCGGCCGCGCGGTCTGCACGCCGGATGCTCCGTCCGCAAAGCTGTCGCGTACTTCTATCCGGCTCCTGTAAACTCAATGAATTGTCGCCTAATTTTGAAATACATTTGTTTCATCATTGAATACTTATTATTTAGTTTTAGTTGTAAACACAGAGTGCGGCGCCCGCTTCCGGCGCAGGGCAGGTCCTGGCCGGCGGCGCCGCCCGTCAGCGCGCACATTGTAAATCGCTCCATATTAAAGCTAAAAGTCAAACAAACACACACACTAAACATATTTTTGTGAGTACAACACGCACACAAGTGCTTCATAAACTAATAACTAGAAACATCGCGTCGCTTCCGGTCCTGCTGCACGGCTCTGTATGCATTCACTTGATTTTGCGAACGAAGCAGCCTGACGTCACCCCTGCTCCGTCACCCCTGCTCTGTCACGCCTGCTCTGTCACCCCTGCTCTGTACTCAAGGCCTCTGCTTCAGGGAAACTCGAATCCTTTGTTTGTTACACGGAAACCTAATTTTTGTGACATAGATATATGTAAGCCGAGCCCGATGGGCCCGGCGCGTCTTGTATAGAGTAATGACACTGTAAATATAAACGGTACGAACAGAGCGTGCCCCCACGCCGGCCCGGCCGCGACGGTCCGGCCGCGACGGCCCGGCCGCGACCTAACGCGACGAGATGGTGTAAGTAAGATATATAACATTATATGTACACATGGATCCGATAAGTTTGTTTTCAAATAAAATATTTAATATTTAAGTGAGCTGTCTATTCATTCGTCAACTCCTGTCCTGTCCTGCCTTTTTTTTTTTTTTTTTTTTTTTTGATATCGTTGGTGGAAATGCTGTTACCGCATACCCAGCGTCCTTTTCAAGGGGGGGGACGCCGGGTTATGTGGGGCTCGGGGCCACTGAGATGTTGTGCGTGACCCCCATACCCACTAAAACCACCACCGCTTGTCCCGCCATACGCATACTGGAGACGCCCGGGTTTCAGCCAAGCAACTCTCCGGGCGCCTCCGCGTATAAAACTCCTCCTAGTGGGTGCCCGCGGGGAGCAAAGGCACCCACCTGCCGTCCCGTACCGGCCCCTCGCGGGACCGGCACGTTGGGGCCCCCCGACCCCACAGACGACCGCGCGCGCCCACGACGGAGCGCATGCCCGGCCGCCGCCTTCCCGTGAAGGAATTGGGCGGCGGCCTCCTCCCTCCAGACTCCCCCCCCTCGTCGAAGTGGGAGGGGGGGACAAAAACCAAGACTCCCCCGGGGGACGCACCCCCAGGGGAAACACGACAAAAGGCCCAAAGGGCCACGCCTAACGGCCCGAACGCCCCCTCACACCGTGCCCGGCTAGGGGCCCATCGCTCACGGCGGGAGGAAGCGGACGGCGTGGTTCTGCCGCCGCGCTCTCCCGCCGGCCCGCCGCCGCCTGCAAGGTGCGGCAGCGGCGTCGGCCTCCCTCGTGCGCTCGGCGGCCTCCTTCTGACGCATCACTGCGCCGCAGAAGGAGGCCACCGCCTTCCAAGACCTCTCGCTGCTCAACATACGATCGATTACAGTCGGCAGCGAGAGGTCACTGCCGACTTGCGCGACGAGGGCGTGGCGTTGCGGCCCCCATGCCGGGCACTCCGCCAGAGTGTGGTGCGCCGTGTCAATCGGCGCACCACACTCGACGCATTCCTGCGTCATCTCTCTACGAGCCACCTGGTGCAGGTACTTGCCGAAACACCCATGGCCTGTCAGCACCTGCACCAGGTGGAACGTCAAGGCCCCGTACCGCCGGCTCATCCACCGGGACAGGTGGGGCCTGATGGCCTCCACCGTGTCCCGGCCGGCAGTCCTGTCCTTTTTTTTTTTTTTTTTTTTGATATCGGTGGTGGAAATGCTGTTACCGCATACCCAGCGTCCTTTACAAGGGGGGGGACGCCGGGTTATGTGGGGCTCGGGGCCACTGAGATGTTGTGCGTGACCCCCATACCCACTAAAACCACCACCGCTTGTCCCGCAATACGCATACTGGAGACGCCCGGGTTTCAGCCAAGCAACTCTCCGGGCGCCTCCGCGTATAAAACTCCTCTTGGTGGGTGCCCGCGGGGAGCAAAGGCACCCACCTGCCGTTCCGTACCGGCCCCTCGCGGGACCGGCACGTTGGGGCCCCCCGACCCCACAGACGACCGCGCGCGCCCACGACGGAGCGCATGCCCGGCCGCCGCCCTCCCGTGAAGGAATTGGGCGGCGGCCTTCTCCCTCCAGACTCCCCCCCTCGTCGAAGTGGGAGGGGGGGACAAAAACCAAGACTCCCCCGGGGGACGCACCCCCAGGGGAAACACGACAAAAGGCCCAAAGGGCCACGCCCAACGGCCCGAACGCCCCCTCACACCGTGCCCGGCTAGGGGCCCATCGCTCATGGCGGGAGGAAGCGGACGGCGTGGTTCTGCCGCCGCGCTCTCCCGCCGGCCCGCCGCCGCCTGCAAGGTGCGGCAGCGGCGTCGGCCTCCCTCGTGCGCTCGGCGGCCTCCTTCTGACGCATCACTGCGCCGCAGAAGGAGGCCACCGCCCTCCAAGACCTCTCGCTGCTCACATACGATCGATTACAGTCGGCAGCGAGAGGTCACTGCCGACTTGCGCGACGAGGGCGTGGCGTTGCGGCCCCCATGCCGGGCACTCCGCCAGAGTGTGGTGCGCCGTGTCAATCGGCGCACCACACTCGACGCATTCCTGCGTCATCTCTCTATGAGCCACCTGGTGCAGGTACTTGCCGAAACATCCATGGCCTGTCAGCACCTGCACCAGGTGGAACGTCAAGGCCCCGTACCGCCGGCTCATCCACCGGGACAGGTGGGGCCTGATGGCCTCCACCGTGTCCCGGCCGGCGGCAGGGTTACCTAACTCCGTCTCCCACCGCCGGATCAGGGCGTCATGGGCAACGCGCCTGATCCGGCGGACCGTGGCCGGGTCCGGCCGACGCTCTCCGGCATCCCGCAGGAAGAGGTACACTTCCGCGAGCGACTGCGCCTGTAGATGCCAAGGCTCAGACCGGAGAGCAGTGCCCATGCCTCAACTGCTCTAGCTCTCGCGTCGGTGGCGGTGCCGCCCCAAGAGCGAGACTTGGCGTTGAAGTCGCCGAGGACCAAGATCTCCCTCGGTGACAACCTGCCCGCGGCGGCCCTGACAGAGTCGAGAAACACCTCGAACTCTGCCAGGGATCGGTTGGGGGAGAAGTACACCCCGATGACAGCGTACCTCCCCCAACCTGCCGCCGCGTAGCCGTGCCCCCTCTCTAGTGACTTGAAGAGGGGGCAGGCGCCCGCTCTCGCCAGCACCGCCACCGTGCCGTCCAGGTCCCCAACCCAGGATGATTGGGCGGGAATCCTGTACGGCTCCGATGCCACGCCAATGTGGCATCCCCACTCCGCCAACGACTGCAGGAACAAGTCCTGAGCGCTGGCGGAGTGGTTGAGATTCGCCTGCAGGAGTGAGATGTGGGCCATCAATTAATTGATGACCATGTTCTCACCTCCTGCAGGCGCACTATTCTTCTCCGCGACGCGGGAAGGTGTCCCGGCCGCAGCCTTTCCCTTGACCCTGGGGGGGAGACAAGTTCTCCCCCCCATCAAGTGGTTGGACTTCCGACCAGAGTCGGCGCAGACGGAGCATCGGAACTCCGACTGGCACTCGCCGGCCCTGTGACCAACCTTCCCGCATCGGAAGCACTGATCCTTCCGGCATTTGGGGGATGGGCACGTAGCGGAGGTGTGCCCGATCGCCATACAGTTGAAGCAGCGCAAGGGACGCTGCTCCAGGGCCACGATCCTGGCCGAGGTCCACCCGACCAGGACGCGGCCCTTCTCCGCCAGCAGCTTCGCGGCCGCGACCGGGCACGAAACGATGGTGGTGCCCATCCCCCCAGGCCCGTCCCTTATGGACAGGGCCTTCACCTGCCCGGCTGGGCAGCCCGTTGCTGCGACGACCGCAGCCTCGACCGTCTCTTTGGTGGCCGAGTCGTCCAGCTCGGTCACCCGCAGATCCGCGGTTTTGACCGGCCGGACGACGTCGGCCACCCCAGCTAGCGAAGTCTTCATCTTCTCCGCTAGCTGGTCTGCAACGTCGTGGCCGTGGCTGACACCCAGCTCGAACAGGCGGGCCCCCGCCATAGTGGGCCGCACCCGCACTTGGCCCACGAGGCCCAAGTCCTCGAGGGCGGACGTCTTCACCAGGGAGCTCATGATCTCCCGGTAAGACGTCCCCTCGGCCACCGCCTCGGGCCGCAGCTTGACTATCACTGCGGCCGTCTTGGGCGGCGCAAGCTTGGGCCCCTTCTTGGCGGGGGCCGCCTTCTTGGCGGCCTTGGCCCGCGCCTTCCGGCCGACCACCTTCACCCACGAGCCCTCCTCCGTGGAGGGCCCGGGCAGCGGCACGTTTTCCACCTCCATCTCTCCCTCAGCCGAGGATGTTGTTGTTGGCTGAGGGCGGGAGGTCGAGGCCTTCATCGGCGCCCGGCGAGGTAGTGGTGCCGGCGCAGGCGCCTGTCGGGGCGCCGAGGGCGCCGCCGGCCGGGTCCTAGCCGAAGTGGCCGCGTCTGCAGGCGCGGGGGCCTGCGAAACAGGATTGCCACCCCGCGCCTTCCTTCCATCCGCCGCCAGAGGCGGACGGATGATGGGGGCTGGAAGTAGGCGGTCTTCCAGCCCGGCGAAGCGACCCTCGATCATCCGCGCCGTGGCACCGAGCATCTGTTCGGATGCCCGCTCCACGGCCGCGTTGATGAGGGCCGCAAAATCCGCCGGCTCAGGAGGAGGAGGACGAGCCGGAGCCTCTACTGGCACGGGCCCCGCCCCAGTGCGCAGTGCCGCCACCTGCTGGCTGAGCTCCTCGTTGGACTTTTTGAAGGCGAGGAGCTCACGCCTAATATAGTCCACCTCCGTCTCCAGGCGACGATTGTCGCAGCGGAGACGGAGGTTCTCCTCCGGCTCGAGTCGCGCCGCCAGGGCTACCACCGCCTCCTTGATGGAGAGGACGGCCTGGTTCAGCTTCTTCTGGAAGCCGCCGGACAGCGATTTGCTCGTCTTACAGACGAGCGAGATGTCATCGGCGGCTCCCTCCAATTTGCTGACCAGCTCCACGGTGGTCATTTCCCTGGCGGTCCTCCTCAGCTTTCCGGTCCCGCCGTCGCCCTCCGAAGCAGGCGGCCCCGGCTTGCGGAACCGATCGGTGTCCACGATCGCCCGGAAGGTGGCTACCTCCACAGGCGACCGGGACCTCGACCGGTCCCTGCTCGTCGCGCCGCTCACCCCACTCTCCGGGGCAGGCGAAGCTCCCCCAGAGGAGTCCATGCCTCGCGACGATCCCGCGCTCCTCCCCCTGCGGGACGTCGACCTCAACGTCATCCTAGAGTCGCGCCGCGGGCCGCCAGTGGTCTTCGCGACCGCGGCCACCAACTTCGCCCCCTCTCCCGATCGGGAGGCTCTCCGTCTCTTTGCTCCGCCCCTCACGGGCACCGCATCAACTCCGCCCGTCGCAGGCACAACACCTTCGCCCATCTCGGGCCCGACATTCTCTATGGGCAAACTTGTGAGTTCCACCCGTAAAGTTTTTTGTATTTGTTTCTCAGTTTCCATTAAGTTCCCACGAGTCACGGGTTATTGAGGTCCACCTTCGACAGAGCCCGTGTTGCCTCCGGTAAGCCTAGGTGTCGCGTCCAGGGGGTCGGCCGGTCCCCTGTCGGGGTCCGCAGTAGAGACTGGACTCCCCTCCAGCCATGCACTCCTCACGCTGCGTCGCCGCTTGAGTTGGGGTAGTTTTTTATAGAGGTTGTCCTCCTCGCGCCCCGGGCGGTTAAGCCAAGGGCCTCGGTCCCGTGTGACCGCGAGACATGACCACGACATCACACGGGATTACGACCGACGGTGGCGGCAGGAAAGACCCACTAGTGGTGGTCTCTTCTGCGTTATTTATTAAAGTAAATCAATTACAAATAATCACGATGTAACCGGTACACTCGGCGCCGAGTGCGCGCGGCGTCGCCGGTACACTCGCGTGCGGTTCCAATGCTGCAACAGCCAGCGGTCACCAAGCAACCAAGCATTGTCCATGCATTTGTTTGTTCGACTCGTCGCCGGGACTAACGGGAAATTTCCAAAAATAAGAGGATACACCTGTACATCCCGCCGTCCGGGTGCCCGAGTGCCCGGGTGCCCGGATGTTTAAAATGTCACGAAGTCCGCTGTGTTTTTGTAACGATGCAGTCAATTTCACATAAACACGGCGGCCATTCCAACGGCACGGCCTTACAAAATTATTGCGATTACAAAAATACGCGCAGGCTCGCCCCCGCCCGGCGGCCACCCCCGGGCGGCGGCACTTCCGGTGTTTAAAAGTAATGTGGAGACATTTATTTTGTTTGAGGTTAATGTGAACGAGCCGGCGGATGCGCGGCACCGGCGCACACCAGCGAGCCCGCCGCTCGCCGCCCGCCGCCCGCCGCCCGCCGAACCGCTGCGAACCGGAGTAACAATACTCGAGCCTTATCCTTACAAAGACAGAATAAATTGGAATTAAAGTTGAGTCCTTTGTCCGCGCTTTATCATCATATGACAGAAGCGACCTCAAACGCGACGCGGCCCAAAGTTCCGCGCGTTCGGTACACTTTGAAAGAAAGTCCTTCGTCTCCTTTAATAAAACTCTCTTCGCAGCTCCCCGGGGTGCGCTCGCCACCCACCCACCCACCCCCTGTTACATGCAGCACTCGGCCACTGTTTGCAGAAGTGGCGGAGGGACTGAGCGCGGGACGCGGCCGCACGGTACCACCTTAACTTGCCTTTACTAGGCTGACGTTTTTGGACAACTGTCAATATAACTATCTCTCATAACGTACACCTCTGCACGACTCCCTCCCACGGGTGGCACTACTGCCGATTTTATTATCCTTTTGAGGTACAAGTGATGTCGCCGCGGCGACCCATCCAGCGCAGATTGTCGCGAGGCACGCGCGAACACCATGCGGTTCTCTGTCAACTGTACCGGAAGGGGCGAGGACAAACTCGCCCCCCCGTTAAAAAGTTTTTTGACATGTCGCAGAGCCCCCAGGGGCCGCCGACAGCTCTGATCTCGTTCGCAAGCTCCCTCTTCAAATGGTTTACCTAATTTAGTTTGGATGTTGCATGTGAGCTCGTTTAATTATTTATTTCGGTACAGGAGTTTGACGCTCGGTAACTGTTTGTTTGATATATTAAATGATCTAACTACATCCACAGTTGCATTGCCCCCGCGCCCTTCAAGCCGTGAGACGGTTGCCTCCGCACCCGTCGAGCTGTCCCCGTCACACCGCCGGGGGCACCATCGGCACCGCCGCGGTGCCTGCGCGTGTTGCGCTGGTGCGCTGGTGCGCTGGTGCGCTGGTGTGTTGCTTGTTTCTGTACCGTAATGGTGGCAAGTCTTATTATTGTTATATATCTTATTGTATGTCTTAACAGTGCGTGGGCCGCGCCTGCGACCGGACTACGATGAATCTCCTTAACATCAGCACTGCCTCGTCTCCGAGCACAAGCTTTCCTCTCTCCATTCCGCTCAACGACTTCCCTTAGTACCGCGACGGCCTCACCCCCGCCCGGCCCTTCACCTGGAATATATATTATATTATATATTGATATGAGCCGTTCTCGTACATGTTCATATATACTTTGATTTTAATTTGCAATTTTTTTTTATTCAAGGAAGCGATGAGACTTGCGGGACGTTCACCTGATGGTAAGTGACACTTGCTGTAATAACGTAGAGCCAGTTATGATGTACACAACATCACATTGCGCTCGTCGCCTTGAGACACGTGTTAAGTTTCTTCACCCCAGTAACGTCACTACATACAACTCCCTTCCATCCGGAACACAATAATGGTAACAAGAGTGAGTGGGAGGGTGTGCGAGTGAGGTAGTGTTGTGGCATGAGTATGTATGCAAAGTATGGCCGGGTGGGCGGCCCGCGCAGCGACTCCACACCTACAAACTTCTGTATTCATAATACGACACCTGCCTCGTTTCTGATATATCATATACTAACGTCACGAGCCGCGCCAAGTTCAGTGGAACGCTGGGCTGCGCGGGCGCGGGCGCGGGCGCGGGAGCGGGCGCGGGCGCGGGCGCAATGAAGTGGACTTAACACTAAAGTAAAACACAATTTTTATATTGGTGGAAATTGCGGCCCGATTTGCGGCCGCCAGGAACCGTTTCCTGTCGACGGGGAGCGCGGCGCGGGCACGCGACCCTGCTGCTGTATTTCACTGCAGAAACACCTCTTATCGAGATCTGCGACCCTCGGTGAAATATTAATTTACTGAATGTAGTGTATTAGTGGATAAGTAGAGTAGTCACAGCAGCGCGAGCGCACCCGCCACCGGCCGCCGGTCGCCTGCCGCCCGCCGCCCGCCGCCCGCCGCCCGCCGCCCGCCGCCCGCCGCCCGCCGCCCGCCGCCCGCCGCCCGCCGGTGCGGGGAGAGGTTTCAATTGCTTTATTGAAATGCATACAGTGTAACGCGCGCGCGGACTGAATGTACACTCGTATTCGAGTGATGCAATAAATCCACGGCGCCGGAGGGTAAACCGCAGCTCGATATCGCAATACCTGGATGTAGGGTAGAAGAAAACGCAAATCATATATTCTTCATGTGCCCTCGCTCCAGTAAGGATAGCCAGTAACGAAGCAATAGGCGCCTCCTCACCGCTCACGCTCACCGCTCACCCCTCACCGCTCACCCCTCACCGCTCAATGCTCACCGCTCACCTTTCACCGCTCACCGCTCACGCTCACCGCTCACCGCTCACCTCTCACCGCTCACCGCCACCTTTAACCGCTCACCGCTCACCTCCCACCTCTCGCCGCTCACCCCTCACCGCTAACCGCTCACCTTTAACCGCTCACCGCTCACCTCTCACCTCTCACCTTTCGCCGCTCACCGCTCAGGCAAAATTAAAGCAACAATTGCCCGACGGTCTCTGCGCGGCTGCGTTACGGTGTAACACTGTGGGGCGCGCGCGCGCGCACGTGTGTGGAGTGGGGGGTGGAAGGGGCTGGGTCTCCAGAGGTGGCCGAGGTGGCCGAGCCAATTCTACGGCCATTCGGCTCGAAATTGTTTCGCCCGCCCAAGGTGCGTCAAATGCACCGGGGACCACGGGACGAAGGAGTGCTCCCGCACCGCGGAAGCGACAAACCCCCCGAGCTGCGTCCTGTGCAAAGCCGAGGGGCACCCCGCGAATTATCGCGGGTGCACCAAAGCCCCGCGCAGGCAAACCGGGGCCACCCAACGGCGCACCACCGCCCCCACAAAGGCTGCACCGCAGCCATCAGCCTCGTCTAGGCCACCGCCCGCACAGCCGGCCGTTCCGCCGGCGGTGTCGGCGTGGAGCAAACCGCTCCCCAAGCCGAAAGCCGCCGAGGCTCCCAAAGCCGCACCTTCGTCGGGGCCGCCGAAACCACAGGCTGCTCCCAACCAAACACCTCCGTCTACGGAGCTCGAAAATATTCTCGCGTACATCCAAAAGGTGAGCATACGAGATATTCTCCTCTTAGGAGGAAAACTGCGAGCCGCGAAAAGCTCGCATGATAGGTTGAGGGCCTGCATCGAGCACGCCGACACTCTCGCCGCACTCGAAGAACCCTTCGTCTAGCCACCGCTCAGGACTCTGTCCGTGACCTTTGGTGTTCCATCTCAAACGTTATGGAGACACACAGGGTCTTAGGAAGAATCAAACCCCGCTCTCTGACTGTCGCGTACTTCAACGCGGACAGCATCCGCTCTCAAAAGGAGGAAATAAGCCTGTTTCTCAGGAACCATGACATCGACGTCATACTCATTCAGGAAACGTTTCTCAAACCGTTCCATCGCGACACGAAAATCGCAAACTACCACATCGTCCGCCACGACAGGCTGACCGCCCCAGGAGGCGGCACACTCATTTACTTCAAGCGGTCCTTGCACTGCATACCGCTTGTTAGTCCAACCCTCGCCAAAATAGAAGTCTCGGCGTGTAAAATCTCCCTCACCGGTCATCAACCGATCGTCCTAGGGTCCGTCTATCTGTCCCCGACAAAATAATTGCGGGAAACAGACATAAGAACCCTTCTCGACCTAGGCCCGGCTGTTATCCTCGCGGGCGATCTCAACAGCAGGCATAGCACCTGGGACCCAAACAAGTCAAACCGAAATGGTAAAATCCTCTCCAATCTCGCGGATAAGCTCAAGTTTAACATTGTAGCTCCGCAAACCCCGACGCGATACCCTACCATCGCGTCTCACAACCCATCCACATTAGACATTGCGCTGTTCAACAATGTCACCATCCCGCTGCACTCGATCGAGACCATAGACGATCTCAGATCCGACCACCGCCCGGTTGTTATGAAGCTGGGCCGGCCCGCTGGTGAGGTCCCTCTGACCAAAACCATGGTCAACTGGCGCAGCCTCGAGGTCAAACTCAAGGCCGCGAACCCCCAACATCTATACGGAATCCCCGATACGATCGACTCGCTCGGCGCTGCAAACCGAGCGATCGACTCGTTAACAAAGCACATCGCCGCAGCCGTCGAGGAATCGTCGAGAACGGTGCCCGAGTCGGACTACCTGCTCGGGCCCTTCCCGGCGGATATTCGTCGGCTGATACGAGCGAAAAACGCCACAATGAAACTCTACTCACGATACAGATCCGAGGAACTCAGGATAAAACTGCGCCGCCTTCAAAGGCAGGTAAAAGAGCGCATATCCGATCTCAGATCCGACAGATGGGACAACCTGCTTTGCCACTTGGAGCCTTCGAGCGCCAACTTTTGGCGTTTGGCTCGCAATCTCAAAGCGGAGAACATGGCCCGCATGCCTCCCCTTGTAATGAGCGATGGTTCCTCCCTTGCGTCGGAGGATGCCGAAAAAGCGGATTGTCCCGCCGACAGTCTAGAGAGCCAATGCACTCCCTCTACCGTACCAGTGGACCCCGATCACCTTAAGTTGGTCAAGGACGAGGTGCGCCGTAGGGCAACTCTCCCACCAGAGGGTCCTCCACTAAAACCGGTCTCCCCGGTGAGGTCGTTGACATCATAAAGAGGCTGAAAACCAGATCAGCCCCGGGACCCGACAACATCTCCAATAGAGTTGTGAAAGGTCTCCCGCCCCCGATCGTCGGTCTGCTAGTGGCCATATTCAACGCCCTGCTAGCCGACTGCTCCTTCCCAGACGCCTGGAAAGAGGCCGTAGTGATAGGTATTCCGAAGCCCGGAAAGCCGAGGAACCTACCCAACAGCTACCGTCCGATCAGCCTACTGAACACCTTGGGCAAACTGTACGAGCGCATCATCCTAGAGCGTCTGCGCCATTTCACCGCAGAGAACAACCTCCTCCCCGACGAACAGTTCGGTTTCAGGAGCAACCACTCTTGCGTTCACCAAGTGCACCGACTGACCGAGCATATCCTGGTCGGTCTGGAGCACAAACATACGATCGACACCTGCGCCGTCCTATTCGATGTCGCCAAGGCGTTCGAGAAAGTCTGGTACCAATGCTTGTTATACAAGCTTTACACTCACAATGTGCCAAACCGTCTAGTCACCGTCATTCGAGACTTCCTCTCGAATCGTTCCTTCCGCTTTCGCGCCGAGTACGCTCTCTCCTCGCCCCGGCCGATTAAAGCCGGCGTCCCTCAAGGCTCTTGCCTCTCCCCGCTACTCTTCTCGCTCTACACGAGCAACATACCTAGAGACCCCTTTGTCAGGATGGCCCTTTTCGCGGACGACACCGCTCTTTATCACTCCGGCAGATATCCGGGTCTTATAACGATGCGCCTTCAGAACGCGACCACCCGCTTAGGCGAGTGGTTCCGGACGTGGCGAATCGACGTAAACCCGGAGAAAAGTGAAGCCATTCACTTCACCCACCGAAAGCCATCGACGCTTGTCAAGATGGCGAAAAAACGCGGCCATGAACTCGGTCAAATCTCTCTCTTCGGCCAGTCCATTCCATGGAAGAAATCGGTCAAATACCTCGGCGTCACGCTCGACGCCAGACTCAATTTCATCGCCCACATCCGTGAGGCGAGAAAGAAAGCGGCCCACGCACTGGGTAAGCTATACCCCCTGCTGTGTAAGAAGAGTAAGCTCTCTCTCAGACACAAGCTTCACCTTTACAAGGTATGCGTAAGACCTATAATGTCTTACGCAAGCGTTGTCTTCGCCCATTCGTCCGAAGACCGTCTCAAACCTCTACAGACCCTCCAGAACCGTTTCACCCGCACCGCGACTGGTGCCGAATGGTACCAGTGCAATGTGGACATCCACAGCGACCTTAAACTAACAACGATCAAGGAGCACTTCAGAGAGTGCTCCGTGACCTACTTCGCCAAGGCGGCAACTCATCCCAACCCTCTGGTGGCCAGCGCGGCCAACTACGAGCTACCTCTGAATCCCAGGACGAAAAAGCGCAGACTGCGGCACGCGCTTATTCCGACATCCCAAGGAGTCCCGCAAACCACACACACGCCCACAGTCACCGACAGCACCGACGTAACCACACACACTTCGGACACTACCAACACGCTCCGAATATCAGCATCACGCCGCCCTCGTTTCAGAACGCGGCGCCGCAGCTACTCACACACCGCGTACACTAAGTACACCCGCGATCGTGGGCGGTCCTCGCCGCCCAGAGATTCCGATACAGGCGAAGGTAGTCGGGGAACGGGCCTGCGCCTGGCCTCGACGACCGAGTAGAATCGCCAGATAAAGCACAACAAGAACCAGACACACACAATATACAGAATCATCCGCCAGACAGCTACATCCCGCGTAGCGCATTTTAGTTTCTAGAAACTTCAGGCCGTGGATCTGGGTCCACGAGCCCAGTGTCAGATGAGTTGTAAGAGCCGCTGTAGCTTGCAGCCCTGTCTACATCAAGAATTAGGAGGTGGCCGTGGCGGTGGGAGGGTTGTTTACGTGTCGGTACTTACACGAGCGCGAGCAGGCACCTTGCGCCTGGCGCGAAAATTTCTGTATCCTTCGACAAAAAAAACCTACATGGACACACACTGAGCGCGGGCTGCGGGACTGCGAGTAGTTTTTTTGTTTTACCCTCGCAGGGGCAAGAACAGGTTATGTCGGACTTGCACCGACTGAAACCCCTACGATGTACCACCGTCGTCGCTTTACGGCGGAATGTTCTCGAACCCAACGGCGACCCCTCTACCTCCGGCTGCATCACGCAACCCCATCTCGAAGGAGAACCCTCCCTTTCCACTTCTATAAAGGCTCTGCGGAACATGCGGCGCGCCTTTCCGCGATATCTCTGCCGGCTCCCTGTGGCGGATTTGGTCTTGGACTCCGCCGCCAACTTTTTTGCAGCCCTGGAGGACAGGAAGAGAGAGCTATAGCGTTCGATCCATAGTTTATCGATCATAGTTTTCGAACTTGGTTAACGCTCGATTATACACCATCTTCTCAGTTGGGGCGCAACGGACGTTGTAGCAAATTAACATCCACCGCCAGCTCTATACCTCGAAGTGTCTCTGACGAGTGATGTTACCATTTCAAGCAGCTTCGCCGGAAGTGGTCTGCAGGGCCCTGAGTTCGAACCCGGGCCGCACCCGAACTTGGCTCATTATGTTCGCCAAAACCGGTAGGCACAGGAGCCGAGCTACTGCGTGCCTGATAACCGTTGTTGTTTTGTCGTTGTGACCGAGTGCGGCAACCGCTCCCGCCGGCAAAGCACACACAACACAATACTAGTATTTATGTTCCTCTTTATACCAAATACTTTCGGAATACGCTTACCCGGTGCAGGCGCACTCAGCTCTCATGTGATGCGGACATGACGTACAGGTCTCGGGGCAACACTAAAGTTGAGTACAACAAAAAAGAAATTTATTGCTGACGTTGCACTATTATAAGTTTATATTTTATTCATCCATTAAAGCGGAAGTACAGATCAAAACGAGTATAATTACACCACTCTTTTGAGCACTTTGACCACTTGATGTTACGATGAGGAATTGACGAACCATATTACACAAAATGGTGAGGGTACCCGCATATACATCAAGTAAAAGCTTGCTATTGTCGGCGCGCCGGTGCCGGGGCCCGCCGGCCCGGACACGGCAGCAGCTTCTATTGCTTCAGTTGGACTGCAGCTACAAGCCGATGCGACTTTTCGGCGGATATGACGCTGCCCGCTGGAGCGGGATGCTCATCGTTTTGCTTTTTGTTATATAATAATTTAGCACATTCATCTCCTTTTTCTATAACTTTACCATTTACATAAATAAATCTACATAGAGCCATGCCTCCCCGGCGGGCCGCGTGTGGCCGGCCGCCCCTTGTCTAGTTAGTTACGACTGACCGTCGCGTCACTGTTGTTATACCTCTAGGCCGCGACGAGACCGCCCGTCCGTCCGTCCGTCCGCCCGTCCGCCCGTCCGTCCGTCCGCCCGTCCGTCCGTCAGCCCGTCCGTCCGTCCGGCCACAGCGAGCAATGCCGCAGACGAAATCCTGACTGCCGCCCTCTACTTTAACACGATTGCTTTCTAGAATTGCGCCCGCGCATACGCGCCGGCGGGCCCCGCCTCTTGTTTCCTTCGCAGAGAAGCAAATTGAATGGTGCGTCATCAGAAGCTGCGTAATACATAGCTCGTCACTTGCACCAGTTTCTGCTGCAGCACCGCTCGCCGCGCAGTCCACTCCTCACTTTGGGGACGCGGGTCGATGCAATCAAAGCAATTGTCGTCGTAAAGCTTCGCTTCGTATTAACTTGCTCATTTTAATTACAGTGTCAGCAGATATTTAATTAAATGACTTTAAGGCGATGCTCGCGATCTCCCTGCCTGACTCTTACCCTAGCTTACAAGATTTCATTGTCACCCAGCGATGTTTCAGCGACACCGGCTGCACTGGCTAAACTGGCTTCACCGACGTCCGCGCGCCTGCTCGACGATTCTCTCTGCTGCAATAAGGGATGCTGGAGCGTACTGTTTTATTTTGTTTATAAAGTTTGCAGATACTTTGATCCGACTTCAGGAGAACACAGATAAAAAAAATCAGTTTGTGGAAGGGTTAATGTGCGTAAGCGAGGGGAAGTTTACTCAGGTGTACCGGTATGAAATGAGCGTTTTTTTGTGAAAATAAAACACTAATTATTAATGGGAAAGTAAAAACCATTTCATTCAAAGTATTGGCCATTGTTTTCTACACATTGTGACCACGTTTCTACACAATTTGTGGATACTACGCCAATAAAATTGTTCGTCTTTTAAAGCAAACCAACCAGACATCCAATTTTCGAGCTCCTCGTAGGAACCAAAGTGCTGCTCAGCCAATGCGTGTCCCATCGATGAAAACAAATGGTAGTCGGAAGGTGCCAAGTTTGGTGAATACGGCAGGTGGGGTAGCAGGTAGCAGGTAGCAGCTCCCAGCCAAGTGTTTTGATTGTATCCTGAACCGGTTTTGCTTTGTGTGCAGGTGCATTGTCATGGAGCAAAATTACCTTGCCGTGTCTTCTGGCCCATTCTGGTCGTTTCTCGATCAATGCATAGTTCAAATTGATCATTTGTTGTCGGCAGCGATCAGCGATCAGCGATCAGTATTAATGGTTTCACCAGGTGGGAGTTTAGGAGCTCGTGGTACACCACACCACACACCTTTCTGATCCCACCAAACACACAGCATTGTCTTCTTGCCGAATCGATCTAGTTTTGCAGTCGATGTTGATGGTTGATGGTTGTCCCGGATTACCCCTGATTGTTTCCGTTTAGGATTTTTAAAATAAATCCATTTTTCATCGCCAGTAACAATCCGATGCAAAACCGAGTTTCTTTTGTGTCTTTGAAGCAAAATTTCACAAGTGTTTTTTCGGTTTTCCATCTGTCTTTCATTCAATTCATGTGGCACCCATTTTCCACACTTTTGGGTTCTTTCACATAGCTTTTAAACGGTCACTAATTGTTTGTTGTGTTGTTGTGCAACATTTAACATTTCTGCCATTTGCTTTTGATTCAAAGTGTCATCTCCATCCAATATCGTTTGCAATTCGGCGTCTTCAAACTTTTTTGCTGGTCTTCCACGTTCTTCACTTCTCACATCAAAATCATTATTTCTGAACCGTTGAAACCATCTTTTGCATGTTGCTTCTGATAGAGCATGATCACCATATGCCTCGACAAGCATTCGGCTCGCATGCGACTAGCCAACACTTTTCTTCAAATGGAAACAAAAAATTAATGCTTTCTGCGAATCATCACTTTCTGGTACAAAATTCGACATTTTTAACACGATGAAAAAATATGATGTTGTCTGTTCAATGACTTGATGTAGACTAAATATGTTTCACAGATGTGACAAACAAACAAAAAAAAAATAAAGGCTCGTTCAAAACAAATGTTCCCTATCGAGACATTTGTATTTTGACGCTCACTTCGTACCGGTACACCTGATATTTAAGTTACTGGGTCCGGCATCCGATCTCAGGCTGCGGGCGGGGACCGGGCGGGCTCAGCGCTCGCAAACACCCTTTGTGCAGTAAATCACACTTTGTCAAGTGAAAGTGTTAAGTCTGTAGTGTATATTTATATAAAGAGTTCCCACGCGTTTATCGTTCACGTTGGACTTGTGTTGTAAGCGAACATTTGCTGCCTTCGCGAGCTGGTCGCCACCAGCGCGCCTTGCGGTGCTCGCAAAGAAATAAGTATGAACAAGCAACCTCTGCGCTGCGCCAGGCGGCTTCAGCTGAACAAAGAAATTTCGCAACAAGATGAATGACTACTTCACCCAAATTCTACCGTGAACTGACTGATCAAAGTATAAGTGAAATTTACACTGCCCAGCTTCACACGCACCACACCTGGCACACGGAGCACACGCTGCGTACTAACCAGTAAAGTGCATAACAATAAAACCTTTCCGTAACAACATCTTGTTAGAAACTACAACCATAAATCCTGACTGCACTGTAATTTTCAACACAGAAGCACAAGCCAGCAGTCGGAATGTGCAATAATGCACTGATTGAGTGCGGTCGCTTTGTTATACAATACGCACGCATGCACGCAGGCACGCACGCCGCAGTACACAACCGCGGATGACTCGGCACCAGTATCGGCGCAGGCTGCGCCTGCGCAGCTGCGGGAGCGGTGCACCGCGCGAGGCTCGAGCTGCGCGCTACGCCGCGGCAGGCGCTGCGCTACTAATTAATACTATATATAATAAACAATAATCACAGCAATACCTACTACCTACCTACCTACCTACTAGCAAATAATACCCGATGGTACCCGCGAACCAATAAATAATAGCCATGTGCGCCGACCAATGATCCCGCAATAGTTCGCTCACAAATGACTGGAAGTCAGCGAGGTCTCTGGAGTCGACCATGCACAAGTAATGTCTCGGGCAGGAGTTGGCAGAATGGAAAAATAAAGGCAAGCGCTGTAAAAAAGTAATTCGTTGGTAGTTAAGAAGGAGTACGTAGAGCTGGACACAGGACAGGGCGCGCACGGGCTGGTGTGCCGCCGCTTGGCGCTGCTCGGCGCACGGCGCTGCTCGGCGCACGGCGCTGCTCGGCGCACGGCGCTGCTCGGCGCACGGCGCTGCTCGGCGCACGGCGCTGCTCGGCGCACGGCGCTGCTCGGCGCACGGCGCTGCTCGGCGCACGGCGCTGCTCGGCGCACGGCGCTGCTCGGCGCACGGCGCTGCTCGGCGCACGGCGCTGCTCGGCGCACGGCGCTGCTCGGCGCACGGCGCTGCTCGGCGCACGGCGCTGCTCGGCGCACGGCGCTGCTCGGCGCACGGCGCTGCTCGGCGCACGGCGCTGCCGATGCGTATGCAACGATGCCGTCGCAACAGCAGTAACATTTTCCTATCATCAATCATGTTAGTATTGTTATTACTTACGTCACGTAAAATATTTGTTACATAATAATAAATATTTTATGTATGTGTTGTCGCCGTTGTCACAAGTGACGGCCACGGCGGTTCCGGCGATTCCAGCGAGCCGGTGAGCGCGTGCGCGCGTGCTGCGTGCGCGGGTGCTGTGGTGCGCTACTGAGAGAGTGCGCATGTCACAAATCTAGAATGTTTAACGCAAAATATGACACGCGTAAAAACGAGTTATGGCCGTGAAACCGGATTGGCAGCGCCCGCGACACAAGACACCGTCCGCACCAACAGCTGATGTCGCAAAATTAATACATAATCGCCCAAGAACAGAGCAGCTGCCGAGGCGCCGCCGACACCCCCTCTTTCACTGTCGCAGTACTCTTGTTGAAGAATATTCCGAGGGAACGTGCGGCGAACATCCAACCACACTATACGAATACTTCCATCGGGCCACCACCCCCTCCTCCCCCCCCCCATCACCCGTACGCATATATTGAAATGTTCGACTACCGCCGCCCGCCGCCCGCGCACGTTGCGCAATCAACGTACGATATGTAAAACGCATTGAAGGTGGACACAAAAGAGGTCACGCGGCGACATCGAATATAGGTTGGCGGGTGAGCGGGTGAGCGGGTGAGCGGGTGAGCTGATGAGCGGGTGAGCGGGTGAGCGGATGAGCGGGTGAGCGGGTGCAAGGTGACGTCGATGACGTCGGCACGGCAAGGGGTGAAGCATGTGCTGGGCGCGGTTCAGCGGGGGAGAGGAGCAGCACGAAGGCAGAGGGGCAGAGGTGCAGAGGGGTAGAGGGGGTGAGGACGGACACGTGGTGATACATTAATCACGTTCAGTCAGCTGAGTGAACGCAGCGTGCAGTGAGTTCGCAATTCACCCGCAACACTACCGCCCAGCCGGAGACACACGCAGCATGCCGGTCGTGCAGTTCCGTCGCGAGGAGGTCGCGCGCCGCAACACGGAGCGCGACGCGGTCCTCGTCATTGACAACGTCGTGTACGACCTGACCAACTTCCTGATGGACCACCCGGGCGGCATCGACGTGCTGAACGACAATTTAGGCGGCGACGCGTCGGAGTACTTCCACGACGTGGGGCACAGCGAATACGCGCGCGACTGGATGAAGAGCTTCGCCATCGGCGAGGTGGTGGAAGAGGAACGGCGCGAGGTGATCCCGTGGCCACCGTCGATCATTGACGCAGAGCCCGAGCCCGGCGCGTCCAACTACAGCCTGAGCGGGCTGATCGACGCGTGCAGCGGGCCGCTCGGGTTCGCCCTGCTGGCGCTCGTATTGTACATGTACATGTTCCCGCCGGAGGAGGCGCAGTGAGGCGCCGCCCCCGGCTGCCGGCGCGCACCCCTGCCCGTTCCGGTACCTTCCCAGATAGCTGATCCAGAACTCCAGTCCAAAGCACTCCGCCGCCGGCCCGCCTGCGACGCGCCGACCCGCCCCGGGACCGCCCGCGCGCGCGGACCTCTTGGCTCATTATTATAACTTGCTAGTGAATAGTTATAGACGATGCCGTGGAATAAACGCACAGGCAGTGATGTCGGCGTCATGTGGGTAGTGCAATAAGTGTACCACCCGACAGTTGCAGCCAACCGACCGCACCGCCCCCGGAGCGCCCGGCGGCGGTGCCGACACCCAGCACGACGAGACGCGCCGCGCCGCGCCGCGGTCGTCGAACCTTCAGTGACACAGCCCAGCGATTCCTTACCTAGTTCCTGACTCCGCCCTGCTCGAGTGGGCAGCCGTACTCCGGCAAGAACAAACAATTTAATTGACACAAATTCAAACGTTTAATGTTTCAGAAGACATTTTATAGTAAGATTGCGGTCAGCGAAATGCTTCGGGCTGCTCCTTGTGATGGACCGGTTCCTCTTAATGTCGGTGTTGTCAACGTCCGAGCGCAGCTCTCCAGCTGCCCGCGCCGCTCTCTGACAGGGACGCCTGAGGAATGCTCCTGCTCCAGTGCATCACATCGCACTCCGCATATATCTCGCATCCGTGACCCTGGACCTTTGGACCAGCCGCTCGCACTTCCCTGCAGGCGCCCGACATCCGAGCCTATTTGACCTGCAAACCACTTCGTGCTATTCTCTATCATTTTATCTATGTCCTGTGCAGAGCCACCGTGCGCCCGGTGCAGCATGACGGATGCAGCGGCGAGGTACTTGGATTGTTTATTAATCTTATAACCTGTGGGTTAAATAAAAAGTAAAGGAACAGTGAACAGAGCCGCGACCACGCCGGAGCGGACTTGCCAGTACCCGCACATGTGTTGTCCACTTTTAAGTTTTATTTCGTACTGCTTCCAGAATAACAGGAAACAATTTTAATTTTGTATTGGCATCCGGGTGCGTTGCCTTTGAAATAAATGAATAATACTTGGGGAGCGACTTTTATTTGAATGCCTCAGCGTGTCCGTGCAAACGATATAATGTTTTGTTAGTACCCACAACTCGCACACACCAGTACACAAAGGTACACAATGTGTGTACTTGTGCGTGCTTACTGTGTTGTGTTACTCGGTACGCTTTGTTACTTAGTTCAGTTAATCACGAGACGTGTCTGTTGTAATTATATAGATGTGGCACTTACTTACCAGTAATTAACGTAAAAATATCAAAAGACGTACGGCAATTACGAATTGCGGGTATATCGCAAACTCGTAAGTGAAGCGAACGCACTCGGCGCGGCGTGGGCGTAGGCGTGGACCGCCACTGCGGACCGAGTGCTATGAAACAGTAAAGTCAATATTTGTATAAACTATAAGTTATTAAATAAATAATATTCTGGTACAAATAAATACATTCTCTTGAGGCCCTCAACATTGAGCTCCAAAGCGTTACTTTCTCTTAAGTAGCGCACTGATACTGTGAATGTTTAGCCACACGCAGCGACCTGTACTGTTAGATAAATAAATAAATGAAACACATTTAAATTCGTGTACGTTTGTAACAATTACACTTACGATGACCGCGTGATGACAACGTTGCTTCTGCTCGTAACGAAACAACGTGCAGCGGCAGCGACACCCGGCGGCGCGCGCGCGCACCGCGTGCGCCGCGTGCCCTGCGGAGCGGCGCGCGGGGCCGGCAGGTGGCGCTGACCGCCTCCATATTGCTAGCAATTCTACGTAAACTGTAGCTTTTATTATGGTCATGTTTGCGCCGCAGTTTTATTGACAACCGTTGCGGCTTCATTGGGCTCGGGGCCCGAGGATCTGGTATCCGCGAGCTAATATAATAAGGAAAAGTAGAAAAGAAACTAAAATTAAATTAAAATAAAACCAAAACTTTAAATGAACACAAAATCATCATTTCATTATCGGCTGATAGAACTCCACTGCTGGACATAGGCCTCTCCCAAAGATCTCCACATCGATCGATCCTGCGGTGCCCGCATCCAGCTGATTCCCGCAGCCTTCACCAGATCGTCGGACCACCTGGTTGGGGGCCTGCCAACACTATGTCTATCGGTACGCGGTTGCCATTCAAGGAGCTTAGTGCCCCATCGGTTGTCAGTCCTTCGAGCGATGTGTCCTACCCATTGCCACTCGAAGCTAGCAATCTTTTGGACTTTGTCGGTGACCTTAGTTCTCCTACGGGTCTCCTCATTACTAATTCGATCACGCAGGGAAACCCCGGGCCTAGCCCTTTCCATTGCTCTCTGTGCGACATGAAGCCTCTTCACTTGGCCCACTGCAAGCGGCCACGTGTCGGTGCCACAACTCATCACTGGTAACACGCACGAATTAAAGACCTCTGTCTTTAGACACTGCACTAGTTGAGACGAGAATATGCTGCGTAGCATCCTGAACGGTGCTCAGTCGAGTTGGAGTCGTCAATTGACCCCATTCCGGAAAGTGGACATATCAAGCTGAGCTTTCTGTCCCAGCTAAATATATTCGTCAACAAGTCCAGTGTAGGACCTGCAATCATAACTGGCGTGGGTACAATATAGGCATTGACACAATTTTTGTCTTCTCCATATTGATATTAAAGCCCACGCTTTGAAATGCTTGACAGAGGTTATCGAGCATTTTGCCAAGGTCTTCCATGGTCTCAGCCATGACTACGATATCATCGGCGAATCGAAGGTGAGTCATGTACTCGCCGTTTATATTGATGCCAAGTCCTTCCCAGTCCAAAAGCTTGAACACGTCTTCCAGCGCAGCTGTAAACAGTTTCGGCGATATGTCGTCGCCTTGCCTGACACCTCGCAGCAGCTGGATAGGTTTCGAGAATTGGTCCTGGAGACGGACTGTCATGGTGGCGTTTTCGTACAGCGACTGCAACACTTGGATGTATGGATAATCTATTTGGCACCTCTGGAGTGACTGAAACAGTGCCCAAGTCTTGACCGAGTCAAAGGCTTTTTCATAGTCCACAGACGCTAAGCATAAGGGCAAGTTGTACTCCTCTGCCTTCTGTATGACTTTTCGCAGCGTATGTATGTGTTATGCGTATCTATGGTGCTAAAGCCCTTTCTGAATCCGGCCTGCGTGCGAGACGATTCGTTATGACTCTAGAAAACAGCTTATATATGTGGCTCAGTAGTGTGATGGATGGATAGTTCTTGAACTGGGTCCTATCACCCTTTTTGAAGAAGAGTTTCACCACACCCCTGTGCCACGCTTTTGGCGTTTTGCCCTCGAGTATGACAAAGTTAGAGCTTCTGAAGGACCGTCAGCACTGGTCGCCCGCCTGCTTTCAAAAGCTCAGTCGTAACTCCTTCATCACCCGGTGCCTTATTGTTCTTCAGCTGTTTTAGAGCCATACTAATCTCGTACAGGCTGACGTCCGGGATATCTCCGGTATAGTGTCGGGTTAATTTGGCTCTTGGATCGGTGGCCTGGATGTTGACAGGTGCTTGAGATGTCGTGTAAAGTTGTCCGTAGTCAAAAGCAAAAAATCTAGCGAAATCTTTGGAGCATTGGCTACGCTCATTTGCCTCTTTAATACAATTTGTATTAAATCGGCGCAGCTCGCGATTCAGTGACTTAAAGATTCGCTTGTTAAGCCGCCGATAGCGCGGAGCGTTTTCCGAAGACTGTAGAACCATCCCACGTTTTTCCTCCATAACCTTGAGGGTCGGCTCTGAGATTTTTTACCTCTTTTGGTACGGCTAGGTTTAAAGAAGCTTAACCCCGCCGATCGGACAGTTTCCACGAACCTGTCATTATAAGTGTCCACGTCAGTGCACCTCTCTAGGCAAGCGAATCGATTTTTTAATTAGAGTTATAAGTCCTCAAGGTTTTGGATCTCGGTGATATCTAGGCGGAGCGTGGTCTTTATTAGTCGATATCTCTTGAACTCCACTTTGAGATTTATTGTGCCTCTTACGATTCGGTGATCACTTCCTATGTTGAATGAATTGATCACTGAGACATCATCAAATATACGAGTTTTTGTCGACAAGACAAAGTCGATCTCTTTTTTTCTGGTACCGTCCGGACTCTTCCAGATCCATTTCCGATGCTGATTGAGCCGGCTTCGGTGGTAGTGTCGGACTCCAACCGACTAAAAAGCTTCACACGGTATTCCACTCTCATCCACGTGTTCGTGGGGTCGCGGGATAAAGTATTGCAGTTCATCCACGACCCTCCGAACGGCGTCCGAATGACCGGGCCCACCTCGAGGAGGGGTGTGAAGCACCCCTCCCGTTAAAAATCCCTACGTGGCGACGCGTCGGAATACGAGACGCATCACCATATCCACCCCAGGAACCCTCTCCAAGGGGGGCACCGGCCCGACAGCCCTTGTCGGTCGCGGCTCCAGGTTCCTGCCGAGGAGCCATTCGGCGGTTGTGCGCTCGGCCCCGCCTTACGGCGGTGAGCTGTCATCGCGCTCCGACCACGTCCTGTCCCCTCGGCGCCCGCTCTCGAATACGTTCGGTCTCCCGCTTCTGCGTCATAACAAAGTCGCAGAATCGTGATACCGCATTCCATGATGCCTAGCCATTGACCATGGTCCGGACCACGGACGGTAGCGAGAGGTCACTCCCTATCGCCGCTACGAACGCGGCCCTGTCCACCCCCCCCCCCCCCCCATCGCGGGCAATCGGCCAAGGTGTGGGACGATGTGTCCAACGGGTGGCCACACTCGTCGCACGCCTCGTCCGTCCTACTCGTACAGTTCCGCCGGTGCAGATAGCTCCCGAAGCAACCGTGCCCCGTGAGTACATGCATCAGGCAGAAACTGAGGACTCCGAAGTCCCGGTCCAGCCAGTCACCGAAGACCGGCCGGACGGCCTCAACGGTGAGGCGACCGTACGACGGTTCGAGGAGTCGCCGCTCCCATCCCCGAAGCACCTCTCGACGCGCCTTTCGGCGCCACCTCTCCACCTCGTCTGGCGACGGAAGCGAACCCTCCCGCTCCAGGGCCCTCATCCGCCGCCAGTAGAGGCGCGCCAGCGACTCCGCTTCGAGTTCCCACGGCGGCGTCCCGGCGAGGACGCACATGTATAGACCTTCCCTCTACAAGAAGTTGGCCAACTTGCATAATGATGTAACGAGTACTAAAACAATGCATTGCCCAAGAGATGTCCTCTTACATTAGTTGCAGTTCCTCATCGGAGTGCGTCGAAGTTGGTGCGTATACCTATATAACGTTCAGCGAACACCGTTTGGTGATTCTGAGTATAAGGTACGGTACTCTATTCGATACAATCACAATCTGTGCAACATTGTTCACGAGAGACCTGTGGACTAAGAATCCGACACCGCCCTGCGACAGTTGATCGCCGTCCCGGAAATAGAGCAGATCTCCGGATCTTAGAGTCATAGTATCCTTACCCTTTCTTCGGATCTCAGACAATCCTACTACGCTCGAGCGAATCCTGCTCAATTCTTCTTCCAGTTCCAGCAGCTTTACCTCGGTTCACAGTGTGCGTGCGTCATAGGTTGCCACGGCCAAGGTTGTTTAACGGGAAATCTAAATCTTCGCCACCCGGCGATGGTTCGCACCCCTAGTACCGATACATTTGGAGCTGTCTTTTGTTGGAGTTCATTGAGGGGATTAGGTTGTCAACCACGCTGGCCCAGTGCGGGTTGGTGGGCAGTCAGAGCCTCGTCTGTTATTCATCAGGGTGCACCGCGGGTGGAACCCATTACACCCTCGGAACCCCCCCGCGGCCAAGGTCTATGCTTTAACGAAATTGCGCGACAAGCTTTTAAATCACTTAAGAATATTAATATACCCGTTATAGATAATACATATAAAAATATATCTATACATAAGTATCACACTTCTACTGATGACACTAGTTGTGTTGAACAGTTAAACTGAACACTTTTGTAGGTTGTTACTTGTAAAATTTAAAAAACTGCGAATTTTATGAATGTCAGTTTATATTTTTAATATTTCGTGCACATTAAAAGCTAGTTTTTAATTATTTTTTTTACCGTTAATTTTTGTGTTGTTTCTTTTCCTATCTTAGTCCCACGAGTATCGAAGAATTATACCGTCCACCCTTCCAAAGATTTGAATATAAGGGCGAGGGCAAAATATACACCAGGGTATGCCCTGGTTCCCTGAGGAGGCGTTCATGACATTGTAACGAGATACATTAATTTATAAAAATAAAATTAATGATTCTAAACAAATATATCAAGTATTAAATAGTTCAAATAAAATTTATAAAGTGTATGGATTTGAAACCGTGTAAAGTGGTGCAGGACAAAATTAACATATAGCATCATGTTGGTGGAGGAGGTGAGATACCAGCCGGGTGTAGTTGGTGGTTATTTGAGTAACTACTTGATTATACTCTGGTTCGGGAAGAGTGTTAGATGACACTTCGGTGATATCGAAATTCTCAGAACCATGTCTTAGAGCTTCGGCTCTATGATACGTGGGTATCCGGCGTCTTAGTGGCTTGCCACTATGATACGTCGTGTTTAATAATATTTGTTTATTCCAAAGTCAACTCGAACTGTGTCGATGCATTATGAGGCAGCGGAAGCGGACGTCAGCTACTGCCTCGATGCTTATCAAACATTGATATTGCGTCTTGTCGTAGCGGGACGTTTGCATCGTTACTGAACTGATGCGTCTTACAGATCTGGTAGGCTGAGGACTTTTGCAAGATATTGATGTCTGCTGTGATGTCTTGTGCGCCTTTCTGTTGATGTGCGCCGATGTTAGTTGATTGAATGTCTGTCGCAGTTCGGTGACACGACGTCTTCGACGACCTCTGGGTTAAATGTCACTTTTGAAGGTTGCGCCTTGCGTTATGGTTTGACACTTTATCTTATTAGATTTTTCCAAGTCGGGTCCCTTGATGACGGAGCTGCAGACTGTCTGCCCTCCCTATTTTATGGAAATTGCAAATAAAGGCCTCAATAGCTCCCCACCTTTTAAAATATGTGGCGAGTTGTCGGTGGGCGAGACAAACTTGATCAAAACATTAATTAATTACTCAACGACAAAGACTCTATGCCTGATGGCTCATAATAAAAATTATATTTATTGGCTGTATCCACTACAGTAGTTGGTGGAGTTATGCATTTACTTCATGAATGGTGATAGCTGGTGGGAGTACAATCTCTCAAGGCTGCGATGTAATCGCTTTGCTATTTTATGAGGTGAGCAATGAGCTCTCGAATGCACTCCGCGGATTGCGATCCGTGCTGACTGCGTAGTTGGTGGTGAAGTCAATTCCAACACTTTACAATGTGTCTGCAAGTGCACCTTACTAGTGAAGGTGGTGGCTCGTACAAAGGACTAATCTTTGGGTCAGAGTACCCTTTATATCTATTATGTGTCCTGGAATGTGCGCTGACATACACTGTATATCTGGTTACGGTTGTATCTTGTGAGGTGCCTACTCACATTGCCATGCGCAATTTGATCACAGTTTGTGTTTACGCACTAACAATGAGCCGAGTGCTCTTCTACTGGTTCGCCAGTAAACCTTGCTGTGGACTGCGGTCCGAGGCCAATTAAATTCTCCGTTTCGGGGACAAGATGTGAAGATCTTTACAAGCGTGAAGGGATTGTAAATAAGGAAATAAACCACACAAACGGCATCAGACCATATTATCTTATTGTCAACAAAGTTACGTAAGTACACCAAATTTCAACTCAACCGACCTACTGGATCTGATGTTCCTGTGGCTACCCTGCAACTCCTCATGACATCAGGTCAATAATACCTTGTTATTGTATCGTGACCAAAGTTACGTAGTCATACCTAAATTCAACTCAATCGGTTCATGGGAACTAGTGTTCCTATGGGCACCTTCCAACTCCTCATGACACCAGGTCAATGATACCTTGTTATTGTATTGTCACTGAAATTACATAGGTATACCAAATTTTAGCTCAATTGGTTCACAGGAATCGAAGTTCCTATGGGTACCTTCCAACTCTTCGTCAGATCAGCTCCATGATACCATATTTTTGTATTTTTACTGAAGTTACGAAGACATACCAAATTTCAGCTCAATCGGTCCACAAGAACCGAAGTTTCTATGGTAACCTTCCAATCTCATCATCAGACAAGCTCCATGGTACCATATTATTGTATTGTCATCCAAGTTATGTAGGTATACCAAGTTTCAGCTCAATGTGTCTATTGGAAGTGCTTCAAATCTTCTTTGTAAGATTTGTAAACATACATACATACATACATACATACATATAATACATACAAAAGTGAAGATAAATAATAATAAATCAAAGCTTATAAAGAGACCTTCATTACTTTCAAAGGGATTTTGACATTAATTTGTCCAAACAAATTTGACATTTGTCCTCAGTAAATTACGTAACGCGTCCAGTGTCATTGCTCTTTTAGGTATATAATCATCATAAAAATTAGTTTTTCCTAAAAACTGTCTAACATTCTTCTGTGTTTTAGGTACTGGAAATTCCCTTACTGACATTAGGTCGTCTTTCAGCGCTCTTATTGAATTATTCTGTATTATATGGCCTAGATATTTAACCTTATTTGAAGCGAAGGTACATTTTGTAAACTTGAGCCGAAAGCCTTCCGCTTTTATAGCTTTCATTAACCGCTTCAAATGTTGAATATGTTCAGTGAAAGTTTTGGAATTTATAAGAATATCATCTATGTAATTTACTTCAAAATCCGTTAGTTTATGTTTTCTCAAAATATCGCTTAGTACTCTTTGAAAAATTGCCGGCGACGTCTTTAATCCAAAAGGCAGACAGGACCATTGATAACGAGCTTCGTGTGTTGCAAACGCAGTTTTACTTCTGTCCTCGACCCGTACTGGAATCGACCAAAACGCAGAGTTTATGTCCGGGATAGTGAGATAGGTACAATCGCTTGCTTTTGTCATTAAATCATCAATCAGAGAAAATGGTTGTGCCCGAGGTACAACTATTTTATTTAAATCTCTGAAATCAGTGCATAACCTAGATTTCCTATTATCTTCTTTTTGAAAGGCTAGAGTAACAGGTGCTGCAAATGGGCTGTAAGACTCTCCAATTAATTTGTTATCTAACCACCTTGCAATCTGTTGTTCTATTTCTTGTTTATCCTCTCTAGTACATCTGTACGGCCGTTCACTGCAGTCTTTTTCCACTAGTAAATCTATTCTCGCTTCATATACATTTACAGTACCAATGTCGTACTTATGTTTAGCAAATATACTCTTATATTTTTCTATCCATTCGTTTATTTACATTTTTTCTTCATTTAAATGATCTACGTTCGCATTTAAGTCATCCTCTTTTATATGCTCATTAAAGTTTATTGTATATTCTTTTGTTTCTTTATATCTTTCTTCGTGATTTAACTGTTTCTGTACTTCTTTTCTATATTATCATCATCTATAATATCTTCGTTTTCCGGATCAGCTTTCTGACTTATTATCAAATCTTTATTCTGTATTAATTTGAATGTTTTTATTAAGTCCAGTCCAATTAAGAAATCATTTGGGAAATGTTGTTCATCAATGATGTATACCTCCACATTCTTCTCCAATGTAATAATTTTTATTTTCAAGGACGTCAAACCATTTGTTTTCTTAACACTATTATTTGTTATTAAATTAGTATCATTTATTTCATTATTTTCCCCTTTTAGTTTCATTAATTTAGAATGCACCAAAGATATATTTGATCCCGAATCATAAATTCCGTATAATTCTAATTTGTCATTCAGTAGTAGTTTGACTTTTATTAATGGTGTTACTATTAGTTTTTTTTCCGCAGTGTGGTTCAACTCTGTCTCTATATAAGTATTGTTCACATGTTTAAACTTATTTGTATTCTTTTCTTCCTCTTTTGTTTTAAACCAACATTTACCTTCCGGATAATAACGAGAACCTTTGCTCAATTTCTCACATATCTTTCAAGAAATGTATTTTTCATTTTTATTAGTATTTCTCCGATATCTAGTTTTCTACTTTGGAACAGTACTCTTTTTGTTAACTATATGTTCATAATTACTTGCTTCATTAAATAAATCTACAGTATCCTTTAGTATTTCCCTTTCGATTTTATTTAGGACAAATTCCGGCAAATCGGCTGCAATCAAATCTATCAAAGTACCTGTATCAATAGATCTTCTCATTTCTAAAACAAGTTTTTCTTTTTTAATTGCGTAATCTAGCAGCAACCTAAATATCTAAATTGTAAAGCATAAGTGTTCGGATTCCATCCCTTGTTTGCAAACGTTTCACAGAACTTTGTTCTCCATGTTGACCAATCCGAATTCTAAGTTTCATTATCATAGAGGTGTACGAGTCTGCACAACTCTTGTCCATAAATAATCGTAATATTTCTATTTTTTTCTCATCTGTCTTTACCTCAAAACGTTCGCATTTTGTTTCAAACATATCAATCCAATTGTCTGTATTTGTATTTTTGCTAGTAAATTTGTCAATCACAAATTGCTCTAGTCCTTGAGGCTTCTCTCCCTGTGCTTTCTCTACAACCTACTCAAATAATTTTTCCAAAGTGTCTGTTTTCGTCTGTTGTACAGCAACACTTTGTTTCTGATCTCTTTCTTCCAGATAGTGACCATCAAATTGTAAATTTCCGTCTTCGTCGATGTAAGTACTTTCAAACAAAAACAAACTATTCTTTATTTTTACAAAAGTACTGGTTCCTGTAATCTCTTTATGCAAAGCAGCTGCTTGCAGCTCTTCTGGTATCGCAATACCTTATTGTCGCTCGTGCCTATTGAGGTTATAGCGAAAATGTTAGTTTTCTTATCTCTCCCATGTAAAATGGTAAATTCAAATATCAATTTATCCATTTTGAATCAATTTCTGCAAAACAAAAAATGTCGTTTTATATAATATTTATTTGAACTTGAATCCAATAAAATATTATAAAACCATAAGTATCATCTGATAACAGAGAAACGACATTTAAAGTTTTCTATTCAGATTCAGAAATGAATAACTATATTCAATTACTAAGAAAGAAATATATCTATTTTACAAAATTAATTTTACACAATGCTCTCAATCGACTGACATTGAAAATGACAGATAAAAAAATTAACTGCAAAGAAAATAGGTTTTATCTCCTTTATATATATACACATATATATGTAAATAAAGTAATATGTAAAAGAGGCCTCTCCTCCCTCCTCGCTCCTCGAAAGACGAGAAAATATTGGATGTGGAAGGGTTGAAGACTTGGATAGTTCTATAGTGGGAGAGACAAGAGGGGTGTAATTAAATATATAGATAGATAGATAAATATACATTTGAATTTAAGACGCGCACAGGGCACGCGTCGGATGATGGCAATGACTATGAGGTCTTCGGAGGGTTCGGCCCCGTCCTCCGATCACCTTCTCCTGTGTCGCGAGCCGGAGGCGGTGAAGAGCGCCCGGGCGGCCGGGCTGCCGGGTGTGACTATGCGCATGCGCGGTGTGCGAGCCTGACGGGCGCCTCGAGCAGCGGCAGAAGCGACGCGTCTGAATTGTGGTGAATCCGTGATTGATGTGTTTACGCTTGGGAGTCGTGTTTTGCGTGTTGGTGTCGTTGGTGGGTGTGTCGTGCCTGTCGGGCCGACCCTCTGCATCGATGTTGAGCGGAAGCACGTTCCGAAGACGTCGATCCTTACTGGTGGCATCGGGGATCGGGACGTAGTCCACTGTTTGCTCTATTAGTGGGTTCGAGTGGCGTGTGGCCTTGGGAAAGTGATAGATAACATAACCTTGCATGAATTGTGCTATCGAAGGAAGTTTAAGGCCGCCGTGCAACTCGATATTTCGTTAATACTATTCCGCACCAGTGGCCTTGCGGGTGGAGCGGTTCTGGGTTACTGTATGGCTTTAAAGGTGTAAATACAAGCGCAAATATAACGCACGTATAAGTCATAATAGATCTTATGCAGGCCTTGTACAAATATGTATGCTGTAGGAAGTCTGTAGAAGATTTTATACAGAGTAAAAATTTTAGTATCGTCTATCAGCTCAGTTATAATTTAGTATTTGTTTGTCCCTGGTCCGACTAGTGACGTTACGAAATGTAATTCTACAGTTGAAGGACTTATGGTAAGTCTTGTGTCCGTCCAATAGCCTGATAATGAGGTCAGGTCAGCCAACTGCTCATTAACGTTTCGATCATCGTCATAATTTATATCATTAAAATAAGGTCCAAATGTTCTTTTCTACCTGATTAATTACAAGAAAATATAATTTTCTCAAAAAATTATGCCTAACGTTAAAAACTTCTGATTCCTTTGGTTGTGGCAGCTCCCACTCGGCCACTACAGCACATCATTGGATTTATTCCTACGTGGAAAAAAAATTCAATTGTTGTTAAGTAATTGTAAATAATTGCGTAAAATTTATGTCATAGAAGTAAAATTACAATATAGCATGAGGCAGCCTGGTGGTGAACAGTGCCCACAGCTCCGGCTGCAGCGGGTGGCCGCACACATGCACGCGCATGCGCACACGCACGCTGATAACATGTCGGCTATAAGGGCCGGCACGAGTCGCCTCCGCGCACCCGCAGCCCGCAGTGAGCGCCCGACCGCCGCGCGAGTAGCACGCGCCGCCGCCTCCGCCGACACCATGGCCACACGCAAGTTCACGAGGAAGGAACTCGTCGAGCGCAACAATAAAACGGACGCAGTGTGCATCATCGAAAACAATGTATACGACGTTACCAAGTTTTTGGATGACCATCCGGGAGGACACGAGGTACTGCTGAACGTCGCCGGACAGGATGGCACGGAGGAATTCGACGACGTCGGCCACAGCCTCGACGCCAAAGAGCTGATGAAGAATTATTTCATCGGAGAACTGGTGGACGAAGACAAAACGGACTACGACAAACGAAACATGGGCTGGAACGCGGCCGACACGCCTGCTGACTCTGGAGGATTCCTTACCTCCTGGAAGTTCCCCGTGGTGCTGGGCCTTCTTATGACCGTACTCTACACCTACCTGTTCGGCTAGCGGCCCGCCGGGCCCCTGCCGACCGGGGAACCGGAATCCGGTTCTAATGCAAGATAGATATAAATTGGGGCGAGTACATTACCCGCTGTGCTCAATGTGTAATTATATTTAAGTTTTTATAAATATTGTTATCAGGTTAGCGATAATAAAGTGAATTGTTTCGTTATCTACGTAGTTTATTTGATCAGGAGCGGTCGCGGCGTGCGCCGGCTGCGCCTGCGCTTCCACCCGCGCAAGTTGTCGTACGCGCCGCGGCGCCGCCCCGCCCCGCACCGCACCAATATTACTTCGCTCTTAACATATAATTATTTGAATACGAGTCGCCGCTCGCCGCTCGCCGCTCGCCGCTCGCCGCTCGCGGGGCGCGGGGTGCGGGGCGCGGTGCGACGGGCGCGCCGCGGGTGTCGGGCGGAGGTCGTTACTTGATTAAATAAATCGACAGTCATCATTATTTAAAAAATCACAATAACGCAACCTTGTATCCGATTTAGACGAGGCCGTATCGCTTACGCGGCACTTGTTATGAAAGATAATAATATTGTCGACTAGAGTTACTAATAACAATTTAATCAAAACAGGATCCCATTCTGATAGGAAAATCGTAGGAGAGAGATTTTTTGTTCGATCAAAGGGCGAGACGAGCGGAACGTCCACCTGATGATATGTGATACCCCTGCCGATAACAATGCGGCGCTAGTTCGGATGACACTACTACATATCACCGGTCCAGTCCGTTAAGCTCATGAACGGAAGGCGCGGCCCACGATAGCCAGCTCGACAAGCGGATGTAAGTCGCTGACCTGCGACATTCGCCGACTTTACAACGAACGTGTTACTGAGGCGATCGAGCGCAGCAAAGGCTCCAGAGTGTTCCCTAGAATGTGCGCTACTGCCCGCGGGCGGGGACGGGCCGGGCCGGGGCGGGGCGGTGATACATTTAACATTAATATAATCGTCTTAAAAAATTTCTAGAAGCGTCAATTTGTTCGTCAGCTAATCGCTGCAGTAATATCACAACGATAAGGGTGGCTCGTGCGTGGTGGGCGTGACGCCCTCGGCGCCGCTCCGAACTCAGAAATATGTGAACTCCGTTCGTTTACATTCAGCGATAGAGAAGAATGTAGATGGCTGACCAAATCCAGCGGGTCAATAAGCTGAAGCGGCGATAGGCGAGCCGCATCGCGCGAAAGTCGTATGGCTGGTATGCCAGGACACTACGTATTGGCGAGTGTAGTGGCGATCGATGAAGATCGCAGGGAATGGGAGTGCCAGAAGCAAAAGGTATCGGGCCAGCCATAGCAGTAATCAAACGTGGAGCCCCGTCTTGAGCAGTACACTTAGCTATGCTAAAATGATGATGGTACTGTACATGTTATTAACACTCAAGAAAGGCGTCAGGAAGTACATCGAACTGCAATGGCGTGTATCGCGCGCGTCTGGCCCGCCGCCCGGTTCCGGCAGCGCGCCGCGTCCGGACGTGCCGCGGCCCGCCCCGCGCACCGCCCCTGTCCTTTCCCTCGTTCATCAACTTATTTTCAAGTTTTACTTTGTTTAATTTATACTTAAGTGTTCATTAATTTTAGCTCGCTGTTTCCTGACCTGCCAGTTCCTTCTCCATTCAATATCTTTGTCTAACGTCTTGTCATTTATATGGATTATTTAGTTTACGACACCGGCGCGGCTGGTTCGCCCACAGCACGCAGCCCGTAACACACAGTCCGCAGCACGCAGCACGCAGCACGCACCACGCACCACGAAGCCCGCAGCACACAGCACGCCGCGGTATAGAGCTCAGCTGTCCCAAAGGGGGCCCGCGCGCTGCCTGTGTGCAGTCGTGCAACAAAACTTGCTTCTTCTTCTTCTTGAAGTGCCTCTCCTCCAACTAGTGAAGGTTGGCGATCAGCGTGATAGAGTCCTTTCTGTCTTTGGTTCGGCGGAACAATTCAGATACTTCAGATATGCCAGTCCATTCCCTGATATTTCTCAATCATGACTTTTTCCTTCTCCCCACCTTTCGTTTGCCATAAACTTTACCCATAATAATTAATTGCAGAAGATCATATCGCCGATGACGGAGTACATGACCGAGCTAGGGGACTTTTCGTTCTTTAACCGTAACCATAAGGTTATGCTTTTGGTCAATTTATTGCAAAACACTGTCATTGGTCACTCTCTAAATCCAACTAATGGACAACATGCGTCTATATGTCCACATCTCAAAAGCCTCAATACGTTTCTTAAGATCTTTAATAGTCCAAGCCTCACATCCACACAAAATAATGGGCCATGTGTAGCAATGGAGTAATCGAGTACGTAAAACGATGCTGATGCTTTTATTGCAAAGGACGTTTTTCATTGTGTTGAAAGCACTGCGAGCAATTTCGATACGGATCTTTACCTCTAGCTCAGTATTCAATTCCTCGTTTAACCATGTACCCAAATATTTGTACTTTGTCACTATTTCCATATTTGGACTAGATACCTTTTGAGCTGACGTATTATTAACTTTCCTAGAGGTAACTATAAGTTTCGTCTTCTTAACATTCATTTTGGGACCAGCTTTGTGACTACGTTCGTCTAGACTCTTCACCATACACAAGCACATAGTGCAAGGCTTCATTTATTATAGCTTCCTAGTATAGGTTGAAGAAAATAGGAGACAGAATGCAGCCCTGTCGCACCTTTACGAAACTTGCATATTTAGCTAATCGCTTTACAATTGCATACAAGCGCAGGCCGCGCGCCCCGCACCGCCCTGCCGGACCCCTTTCCCTACCCACCGTGTTTATATGATACACGAAAACTTTTGAACGTTGCACACTACTCTTTTTTTGTTATTCAATTCAGTGACGAAACGAGCAGGATCCTCAACTGATGGTAAGCTACGCCTTTTTTTGTCTTCATTCATTCATTCATCAGGTGCCCTCTTCAAAGTGAAGTTTGGCGATCAGATTGAGAAAACCAGTTCGATCCTCCGCTATTCTTTTTAGCTGATGGTATGTAAACCCGGTCCATTTTTTTGTCTTACGAGGGAATAATGCCTGCTCTCGCGGGGGCAAACATAGGTCATGTCTGACTTGCGCCCACTAAAACTCCCACGATGTGCCACCGTCGTCACTTTACGGCGGGGCCAAAGGAACGTTTTTGGACACATTCGTGACCCCGCCAGCGCCGGCTGCACCGCGCAGCTCAATCTCGGGGGAAAAACCTCCTTTTGCACCTTTTCGCCGTCGTTGTAAATAACGGAATCGGTGTAAATGCCTCCGGCTCTCAGACTTTCTGTACTTCCTAGGAATAGCTGCGCTTTATCTGATATAAAATGGATTGTTATTGGACTCGGAGGTTTAGAGGAAGTAGCCCGGAAAGTACTAGAGCCGAGTGCAACGAAGTTCGATAAGTGAGCGCGACCTTCTTCGCTAACCCACGCTCGACTGCAACCAATTGCATTCGGACTGGCAGTTTCTTAGCGACCGGCGCCCGATCACTCGCTGCATACAAAATAACAGGCTATAACACCGCCAGATACATTGTCCTGATCACCTCGAGCTTCATACGTCACGATGGTTTGCGACTCGACACAGCTAACGATAGAAGGGATAGACCTCTTTGCTTACGTCCTCCACATGAACTGAGTGGAACGTGTGTACTGTTGTCGTGTCTACCGTGTCTATCATCGTCTACTGTGAGGCCAAGTAACCTAACTTCCCGTGATCGACAAGTGGGCTCTCCCCCCGTGGTCAGTATCGTGCGAAATGTTGCCGCCGCAATAACTGAGCGGAACGCGGGCGGTCATTTGCGCTGCATTCGCTACCGAAGGGGGCCCGCAGCGCCTCCGGTCCGCACGTGCACCCCGCCGACCCACCTGATCGCGCCACGCGCACGCCGTCACTCGCGCCACGCGCCGCCGCCACATCCGCGCTGTTTGCTCGTGCCGGGCACTCGAACATCCATCTCATATTTCATCTCGACACAATATTACTAAGTTCACTCAGGCGTAGGGTCAATATGTTGTAACTGCGAAGAGGTCGCATGTCGCATATATAAGTTTAAACAAGAACAGCCCATTCCAGATTCGCGCCGACCGGACGAAACGCCCGCGCGAATTGCTTTCCCACGGCCACGGCCACAGGAAGCCTGCACACGGCCGCCAGTCCGCCGGCGCCGCGCCGTTCTATCTCAATTAATATGCTCCTCTCTTTTTTTATTATAGGTAAAAAATCTTCGAAAACATAATCTATTTTTTAAACGGAAGTCAGTATCATGATTTTTTACCACTAAAACCTTCCTCGGTGATCGTCCTTAGCAATTGCAAAGGTCATGGCATCTTTGTTGGGAGCAAAACCACGGTATTCCTAACGCTAAGATGTGATAGCAAATCCCGGCCAAGGTGCTCCTCACCTGTACGTTTCCATAGCCCATGCGTAAAAACAAGCACATCCCCAGGTTGCTGGGGCAAAACTGGTGTCCGGCCCCCCAAGTATACCGTAGAAAATTGTATGGTATACGAAAGATTTGTAAATTCAATTAATTTTCAATGTTTTTGTGGCGGCTTGTCTCGTCGGCACACACACGCACCCACAGGCACACACGCGCGCACGCGCGCACTCACGCGCACATATGTTCACGTCACGTTTGCGTATTATCTTATTTGTTACCGACTTCCAACGTTCACCGTGACAATGTAATTTTGCGTCTTAATAGTTCAATCAGATCTGTGGCGAATTAAACTGCTGACACAGCGTGATGTCCACCTCTTTCCAAAAAACGCTTGACTGGCGCCGCATCGTTACGTATGCTGCCTGTGTCGCTCGTGCTCGTGCTCGGTCGCGCTATATCGACGCTCTCGGCGAGATGTGTGGGCGCGACCACTGCCAGGTACTTTTTTATTTACATTATACAACAAGCTCAACAATGAACATACCGCCGTCGGAAGTACTTCCGCCGACCGTTCGCACCGACTGAAACGAAACGACCGCACTAACGTTTCCTAAACTCTGCAACGAGTATCCGTAGCGGCCACCACGCCAGCGCGCGGGAGCTGCGCCAGGCCTTCGAGCTCCATCCGCGCACGGTGCGGCGACACGGGGCCGGGTCGGGTCGGGTCGGGTCGGGGGGAGGGGGGGGGAGGCCTCCATTGACTTGTTTAGAGAGTTAAAACTTATTCCATAGGTCTAACAAATGTACGTTGAACATAAAAAAGCCATTAGTGTTAGTTATCACACTCGGCGCCAGGCGGAGCGCGCGGCACGCCCGAGGGGAGCCTCTGCTCCGCCACTTGTGTATCTATACAATGCGCGCGTGTGTGAGTGCGCGTGCGCATGCACGTGCGCGTGTGGTTGTCGTAGCTGCGGCATATCTAATCACCAAGATATCACATCACTGAAGGTCATCGGTCGCGAAGCGTACACGATGTAAAAAACACAAACATGGAAACCATCCACGAAATCATTAAAATCATATTTAAATAAATAATAATAAAATTTTATTTATTTGTCGCCACAAACCAAAGTAATTACAAACAAAATTCTTAAGTTACGTACATCATTTAACAATATGGTTGTGGGCCGCTGGTGCCTGTGATGGGTAATAAACCCGTGTTACAGGTCACCAGGTCTCCGACTCTCGTATATGTAATATTACAGCATAGCTTAAGTAAATAAGAGCAGAGGAAATTAATTCTAGTGAGTGTGTCTGTATGATTATGTATAATATTATGAGCGTACGTACATGTGTGTCTGTATGTGAGTGAGTGTGTGTGGGTGCGCGCGTGCGAATTACGATTTTATGAATAAAAAGGAATATAAAAAGTACTTTTTAATTAGGAAGAGTAGCTCGCTGGCCTAATGGTTAGAGCGTGCGGCTTTCATTCTGAAGGTCGCGGGTTCGAACCTCGGCATGTACCAATGACTTAATATTTAAGTTATGTACATTTGTGAACTTTAGTTACAACAGCGAGATACAAAAACGGTGAAAAAAAAAAGATACAAAAAGTTTTTTTGTATAAGACACTGGCCAGTGGCCACTTGTGATTATTTTGAAAACTTCGATTATTTAAAAGTAAAAATACCAAATTCAATTTTCGATTTTCAAATATCTCTCCCCAATTTTTTGAGTACCAATTAAAATTGTCTTGACTCATTAAAAAATGGATCTGCGTCAAGAACATTTTCGCGCTTTGATTTTTTACGATTACAAATGTGGCTTAAAACCTGATGAGTCATTTGATCGAATTCGAATTGCTTTTATGGATGCAGAGGCTTCCAAAGGAACCTACCTACCTCTACCTCTGGTATAGCGAGTTTAAACGCGGTCGTCTTACTTTGGGGGATTGTAGAATGAATAAAGGAGTAGTCGTCCTACCGGCGGACGGCTATTACCGAAGAAATTGTGCTGGCAGTAAAAAAATTATTTCCAGAAAACAGACGAATTACGTACGAAGAGATTCAGCATACTCTGTAGATTGGTTCAGGAAGTGTTCACAAAATGTTGCATGTTTACGAGCACCGCGTAAGGAGGATAGCTTGCTGCTAGGTGCCGCACCTGCCCACCTCACCGAAGGTCAGAGCAGGCCCGTGAGGCCCGTGTGAAATGGTGCCGTGATATGATACAAACATTTGATGCAGGCTCGTCACGGCACATTTACGACAATGTAACAGGTGCCAGGTGACTCCTGGTGAATCCTGGAGTTATCAATACGATCCAGAAACAAACAACAAAGCGTCAGTCGACAGTTTGACTGTTTCAAAATGAACCAACGCCTACGAAAGTGAAACGATCGAGGAGCGCAGGGAAAATTTTGATCGCTAGTTTGTTCACTTTGACGGGGTACCTAATTTCAATTCTGCTTCGTGACCAAAGCAGCATCAATGCCAAATGGTACAGCACAAAATGCCCGCCAGAAGTTTTTTCTGCAATGAGCAAGAAGCGACCGAACACGAGCATCGGGCTCCGGGAGGTTCTTCTTCACTACGACACGCGACAACGCGCCCGCGCACTCTGCGATCAAAACGAAGGACTTCCTGGACTCCACACCAGTCAAAGTCTTGGAACTGGAAGCAGCGTTGCGGTATGCTCTCGAGCAGTGTGACCTACGCAGACACTCAGCCAACCAGGAGTCTGCCGCCGTCCACCACCCGCCGAACCGCATGCACAGGGCAGCGCAGCCACGCCGCTCTGAGGCCTGAGGCGCCGAACGAGACTTAGAGCTTCAACTCTACACGCCTTTCGACGTCGAACGCGGCCTTAGCCTTGGCCAGTAATCCCACACGGCGCCAGCGGGCGCCGTCTGCCCTCCGTACTTTGGGGTGGGCAAAACTATCTTCGGCGATGGTGAGTGTGCGCAGAAGAGCGCCAACGACTCGGCACAACATTCTGCGGCGGGCGTGCCGCGCCCCGCGATGGGCGCGCGCGACACGGACACGACGAGGCCGCGCCCCTGCACGGGCGCTGGTCAAATACTCGGACAAGACGGGCTAACGCAACGCGCGCAGACACCGGTCGCGCTGCCTACAGCGCGAGTGGTGCTGCAGCGGCTGCGCTTGGAGCCACCCAACAACGGGGGCGATGTAGAGATGGCCCCCGTTGCCCGGACGAGCGACAACGAGGCTGCAGTTTCCGACTGTAGTCTCGCGTCGAGCGGCTCCCGCTTGTGGCGGGACCGCAAGCGACGTCGTCCCAGCAGGGACAGCTTGTCGGCCTCCACGGAGGAGGAAGTTGACAAGAGCACCGATGAGGGACACCCCGGCGACAAGCCGGAGCGTCGACGGCGTCCGCCCACGACGGAAAAGTACGTCGGCCCGAGTTCGACGCCCAAAGGCGTCTAGAGTTGAAGCTCCAGACGGAGGAGGAGCTCGCTGCGACAGCGGCAAAGTTCCGCCGAAATCGGAAGCGAAAGCTCTCCCGAACGCCTGCGCTGGAGTCGAGGACGGCTCCAGATGAGCAGACGGTTGGTATGCTGCAGCAGATCGTCCTCGATGACGCTGAGCTGATCAGTACGATCGCCAGCAAATCGAGAAATATAAAGTTCTACCTAGCGCGAGACCTGAGGGAGGCCTGCGGGCCTCACGGTCCGCGGCGGTCGTGGTTACTCTTGTGCCTGAGGCAGTCGCGAAGGGCTTCACGTACGCCCAAGTCATCGCCCAGGCACGGGAGCGGATCGACCTGGTTGACCTCGGCATTGCCGCGGTGCGCTGCAAGACGGCGGCAACCGGAGCGCGCATATTTCAAGTGCCCGGTATAGAAAACGGCGTCAAGGCCGGCAACCTGGCCATGAGGCTCCGCGAGTCTCACGGCGAGGAGGTTGTGCGCGTTTCGAGGCCGGTGAAGTGCGCCGAGCTAAAGGTCTCTGGACAGGACGACTCGGTCACTAACGCCGACGTAGTCGCTGCGGTGGCGCGAGCGGGGAGCTCTCCGGCCGACCAGGTTCGGTCGGGCAGCGTCTCGTTCGGCGCCTCCGGCCTAGGGGCGGCGTGGCTGCGCTGCCCTGTGCATGAGGCTCGGCTGGTGGTGGACGGTGGCAGACTCCTGGTTGTCTGAGTGTCTGCGCAGGTTACACTGCTCGAGAGCAGACCGCAACGCTGCTTCTGGTGCCTCGAGAAGGGGCACGTTCGGGCGCAGTGCAAGTCCGACTCGGACCGCAGCGATGAGTATTATCGCTGCTGGCGGTGGCTCGTACAAAGGACTAACCTTTGGGTCAGACTACCCTTTATATGTATTATGTGTCCTGGAATGTGCGCTGACCATACACTGTATATCTGGTTACGGTTGTGTCTTGTAAGATGCCTACTCACATTGCCGTCTGCAATTTGATCACAGTTTGTGCTTACGCACTAACCATGAGCCGAGTGCTCTTCTACTGGTTCGCCAGTAAACCTTGCTGTGGACTGCGGTCCGAGGCCAATTAAACTTTCTCTGTTTTGGGGGGGCGCAGTATTTGGTTGACGCTCACCGCATACGGCGGGGTCTGTTTACTGGAGCCGTATGCCATGCCCACATTTCTTTTTCTAAAATGTGAGGATGCGAACACACGGCACACTTGTGTCGGGGTCTTAAGAATTAATAAATATTGTAAACCCGTAACAAAATGTGGAGCCCTTTACAAGCGTGAAGGGGTTGTAAATAAGGAAATAAACCACACAAACGGCATCAGTCTATCTTAACAACTATTCATCCTTCTATATAAACCTAAAAGAACTAAATATTACTACAAACACAACGTAGAACAAGGTCCTAATCGAGACGATCACAAATTAATATAAATAATTAATGGCCAAAACATAAACATTAATCATACTACAAAGAATAGTATGTATTATCCTGATCACGTAAAATATGATTATCTGAGTACTAAATATTGTTTTAAAAATATTTAAAACTTATTATATTTAAGAAAAAGGGATAAAAGTTACACTATCACTAAAATTTTCCATATTCCCGCAAGTGGAACAAATCTCCTTAAATATTGCCCTTTATGAAAGATTTGTGATCAATGTAACGAAATATGTGCATTATTTGACGGCATCGACATTTTTTACGACACGTGTCCTGGTCTCAAAAACAAACTAGTATTCAAGTTTTTTTGTTTATAATTGATGAAAGAATGTTAAGCAGTTAACTCTTGTGTTTTTTTTAGAGTTTTATGTTTCTGATGTATATGCTTGTAATTTGCTTACGTACCAGTACTTAATTTTATACTTGTTAAATTTAAGCTTGAATGTTTTGTGTCAAAATAAAAAAACAAAAATAAACATGGGCAAACTCTTTAAGCTATGTGTTCCCTAAATATGTGTACAGGTGAGTGAGTTAGATTGCTGTTATTGCAACTGCCGCTCCGTTGCAGCAAACGTTGCAAACAAAACCAGTGTACTTAAGGAATCTCTTTGGTACCTTGACCGTTCCTAATGGATCGCTATCGTGTTATCATATCAAAACCATATATATGAAGAGTTGTTTTGGTGGTTACTATATTGCTTTATATATATATTCGAGATTATTTTATTAATCATTAATATTTCTAACGACCAAGAATATGGGACACTATCAAAAGCTTTTTCGTAGTCGATATAGGTGCAATGATATTATGACGACCTCCTTACAATAGTCCCAACAAAGAATGTAAACGTAGCCTCTCACCCGGAAGTCAAAGATCTTTGTTGGAGATTGCAAACTGGAATTCCGAGGTTTGTGTATAAAACTCTAACATCAAAGTCAACATTTTTAATTCAACATAGGAACATTCCTTCACTTATTCATCGTCACAGTCTACCACACAATCACAATAGAAATGCCTCGGACATGTGAAGAATAGGCGCAAAGAACTTAACGGTTCGCACATGGTAATTTTTTTTAATAAATTCTAAGGTGTCTTATATGCCGAGTAACATACTGCTTGAGCTTCTGCGTGAATTATTTCCACACATTATTGTCAGTGAGATACTCTTCCACCCTGTTGCATCCTTCGTTAATTAATACATTTTTATTTTTCTCAATTCGTCAAATGGCAATTCTAGTTCACTTTGTGAGATTTTAGCGTTCATTTGGACGCGCAAAAATGGCATTTCCGGCTTATTTTTATTTCTAATATTTCTATCGCGTAAGTTATTGGCTTCGGTGAATACATTAAGATTTTGACATACATACAGAATACAACAATATATATTGTGAAGGGATCGTCAATATTAAGAGTGAGGTGTATTTATCATAACATATATAAATCACAAGTATTCGAAGATGACAGATAACAGTTGTTTTTACGATGTCATTATATTTGTTAAAAATATGATTTGCAATTCACCATACTCAAGTTATTCAACCACAATTAACAATTAACATTTTCAGTATTCGATAACAACCGGTCATTAACATAGCATCAAATAACAGAACAGCTAATAAAAAATTAAAAAACTATTCTTGACTTTGTCTTTTGTATAATATTGTCATAAGCTAAAACGAAACACACCTAGTATTTATTTGAAATAAAACGAAATTATAGGTAGTCGTTTCATATGAAAAACTCCTCTTTGAAAAATGAACTCTTAATTAAATCTTGTTATCTATTATTTGGTTGGTTAATCTAGCGCGCTCATAATCATTTGATACTGTTACTAAAACGATTTTTTTTTTTTTTTTTATTTACGTGTGTAACAAAATGCTAACGGAAATGCACACCCCGTCGCCAAATTGGGCCGGCGACGGTGGTAGTGTCGGACTCCAACCGACTAAAAAGCTTCACACGGTATTCCACTCTCATCCACGTGTTCGTGGGGTCGCGGGATAAAGTATTGCAGTTCATCCACGACCCCCCGAACGGCGCCCGAATGACCGGGCCCATCTCGAGGAGGGGTGTGAAGCACCCCTCCTGTTAAAAAATCCCTACGTGGCGACGCGTTGGAATACGAGACGCATCACCATATCCACCCCAGGAACCCTCTCCAAGGGGGGCACCGGCCCGACGGCCCTTGTCGGTCGCGGCGCCAGGTTCCTGCCGAGAAGCCATTCGGCGGTCGTGCGCTCGGTCCCGCATTGCGGCGGTGAGCTGTCATCGCGCTCCGACCACGTCCTGTCCCCTCGGCGCCCGCTCTCGGATACGTTCGGTCTCCCGCTTCTGCGTCATAACAGAGTCGCAGAATCGGGATACCGCATTCCATGACGCCTCGCCACTGACCATGGTCCGGACCACGGACGGTAGCGAGAGGTCACTCCCTATCGCCGCTACGAGCGCGGCCCTGTCCCCCCTCCATCGCGGGCAATCGGCCAAGGTGTGGGACGATGTGTCCACCGGGTGGCCACACTCGTCGCACGCCTCGTCCGTCCTACTCGTGCAGTTCCGCCGGTGCAGATAGCTCCCGAAACAACCGTGCCCCGTGAGTACCTGCACCAGGCAGAAACTGAGGACTCCGAAGTCCCGGCCCAGCCAGTCACCGATGACCGGCCGGACGGCCTCAACGGTGAGGCGACCGTACGACGGTTCGAGGAGTCGCCGCTCCCATCCCCGAAGCACCTCTCGACGCGCCTTTCGGCGCCACCTCTCCACCTCGTCGGGCGACGGAAACGAGCCCTCCCGCTCGAGGGCCCTCTTCCGCCGCCAGTAGAGGCGCGCCAGCGACTCCGCTTCGAGTTCCCACGGCGGCGTCCCGGCGAGAACGCACGCCGCCTTGAAGGAGATGGTACGGTAACCTCGTACGACCCGTATGGCCATGACGCGCTGCGGCGAGCGCAGAAGCGTCACGCCACGGGTCCACAGATGTTGAGCTCATATGGGCGCACCGTAAAGCGCCATAGAGCGCACCACCCCCGTGTAGAGTCGCTGGCATCCGACGCTCGGCCCGCCCAGATTGGGCAGGAGGCGGCTCAGGGACCCAGCCGCTCGAATGAGCTTCGGGCCCAGCTGCCGAAAGTGCTCGTCGAACCTCCATCGGCCGTCGAGGACGAGTCCCAAGTACTTCATCGAAGTACCGACGGCGATGGAAGTCCCACCGACTATCAGCTCCGCTCCCGGCGGTTACTAAAACGAATAGCACTTAGTATTATAACCAGAAAAAAAAAATAGAAATTATATTCTTACAATAAGATAATTATCCTCGATACACCATTTCTTAATTATTTCGTATTAATTCTTATTTCGTTGATTAATTTATCTCGCTCACACCCTATGTATATACAGTTGCTAAAACGAGATGCACTTAGTATTATAAACCTCCTAATGGGCCATAGTTGATAAAATTACACTTGTTATTTAACAACAGATATTAGTACCTGTTATTATTGCATAACAGTAATAACAGATATTAGGTTTATCCTGTTATAACCCATGTCTAGTCAGTATACCCTCCGTTCTTAAAGATGTCTTGAAAATAATCCCGAGCTCTAAAATTGTGTATTGCGCGAACTACTCTTTTTTGAAATATAAAAATCAGCATTAGAACTCTTAAAATTCAATAATAAAATTCATGCGTTGAACTTTCTTTGAATAATGCGCAATAAATAATTAAAAAACACAAAATTACTGAGAATAAATTTATTATTCATATGTACAACGATACGAAATACTCAAAGGCCCGCCTGCGTGACGGCCGGGGTCTCCTCAGGGGCCGGCCTGCTGACAGTTGACAGGAGAGAGTTGACAGATCAATGTTGCCTGGCAGCGCCTGCGAGCTACTGCAGGGTAAACAATAATTGTTTGTTGGAAATTTACAACGACGTATTCACCGAGGAACCGATGTATATATCTTTTTTTTCAATTTCAGGCCTCATTGGTTCAAACTAACATCACCGGGCACTACACGATGCACGCCTAGTGCATATTTATGTCTTAAAAGTTGTTTTTTACTAGGATAGGAATAAAAAACAAGATGAAATTGGTAAATATCTTAATAACTCGTAAATATTTATTTTTATTGATCATGTGACTCGTTGGGTTTTATGACAACGATTGGTGAATGTTAAATTTATTAAATTTTGTTACAGTATTGTCTGAGCAGTGATGCCGCCAAGCCGTGCTTTGTGTTGTCATTTAAAGAGTTAATGATTATGTTGGATTGTGGGTTATCCGCACACTCTATATTGAACTTCCTCCCGTTGCCACCCGTGCCCAGTACGCGCCTCGCTTCTTTGCCCAACTACACGCCACCACACGTTAATGACCCACTGTTAGAAGGAGTAAGAGCTCATCTCCATATAGACAATACTATTAATAATCACTATGTAGGCAAATATAAAAAACGGCTGATGATGACCATATTTATGTATCATCTTCAGCCGAAAGATATCCGCTGCTGAACATAGACCACCCAAAAAATTTCCTACATCAATCGAGTTCATATGGGGGCATTTAGGCTAGTTCCCATTCATCATGCTTCATTAATTGATTAGTAGAGTGCTCATCAAGCAGGTGAGGTTGTCTTGGATCCAGTGAGTTGATGTGTGGGAACACTTATACCCATTACTTGTTAATATATATTAACAAGTTATTTGTCGAAAATCTATATCTAAGATACATTGGTTTCACAAGATATACAAGATTCTAAGATATGTGGATATCACGGAAGTATTTTATTCCTTTTATTCAGTTAAACAGTACAGTGACATTTCACTGCATTCAACTCTTACATTGTCAAGATATCACCAGTTAACTCATATCTGTATTTAAATATTGCCAATGGGCCACAAGTGAATAATTTTTTTTTGTTTTTCATATTATCTCGCCTTTTTCCCAGTATGGGTAGGCAGAGGTGAATAAACACCCACTTTTCTCCAGATGTGGTCAGATTAGGTCCCATGTAACAGGAGGCGAGCCTGTTGTCACTTTATTCCACACACACACACAAAAGATGATTTCAGTGTGCGGCAGGTTTCCACACGATGTTTTCCTTCACCATTTGTATCTCGCTGCTGTAACTAAAGTTCACAAATGTACATAACTTAAATATTAAGTCATCAGTACATGCCGAGATTCGAACCCGCGACTTTCGGAATGAAGGCCGCACACTGTAACCATTAGGCCAGTGAGCTACTCATTGGTAATCATGTGTTATAATTGTGCACTTTGAGTAGAACATTTTATTGTTTTTTTTTTTTAATTAAAATGTTTCTTATTTATTTACTGTTTGTGTGGTCTTTATTGTTCATGGCAGGAGTTAAAGGAATGTTGTGGGAGAGTGTTTGTGGACAGTATCCCGGAGTTTTGTCCTCCACTGGACAAAGTGGTGGATTTCTCCCAGCTGGATGTAATACTCATCTCAAACTACACATGTATGATGGCACTGCCCTTCATCACTGAAGAAACAGGTTTCAAGGGACAGGTGTATGCAACAGAGCCTACTCTACAAATTGGAAGGTAAGTTTTTATCATTACTCTTAAATGGTGGAAGCTCTATTGCAATAAACTGTTTAGGTAAACATCAGTTTCACAGCAGCCACTATAATTGCCACATATTAATTTGCAAAAATCACTGTTCCAGTTTGAAGGTACTGTATTTAGTGAAATTTATGTCTCAAGATGAACATTCCCTGTGATGTATATTATATGATCTTAACTTGAGCCACATTGCTTTAAGTAGATATATAATTAACCCTCGAGTGAATTTTTTGGTCTGTGACAAGTTGCTCTAGTAAAAAAACGTTTGCTGGAAAAGTCCATAATATTGCTACAGTAGCCTAGCATTCGAACTGTGGACTTCCTCCTCTGAGAGATTGTATTAATTGTCTATGCAGATTCTACTTGGAGGAGCTATGCGCGTGGCTGTCGGCGGCGGGCGGGTGCGGTGCGGCGGCGCGCCGCTGGAAGGAGCTGCTGCACGTGCTGCCCGCGCCGCTCGCGCACGCGGCCCGCCCGCGCGCCTGGCGCCGCCTCTACAGCCCGGCGGCGCTGGCTAGGGCGCTCGCGCGTGTCCGCGTCGTCGGCTATGACGAGCGCGTGCCGCTGTACGGCGCCCTCGACGCGACGCCCGTTAGCTCGGGCTTCTGCCTCGGCTCTGCAAACTGGGTGCTGCGCACGCCCCATGAGAAAGTAAAATATACCTCGATAAGTGTGTTTTTAACTTTTAAAGCTCTCAGTCGGTGCTAACAACGCGTGCGCGTGCACAGATCGCGTACGTGAGCGGCTCCAGCACACTGACGACGCACCCTCGCCCCATCAACCAGGCGGCCCTGCGGGGCGCTGACGTGCTGCTACTGGCCGCGCTCACGCAGACACCAGCGCACAACCCTGACCACATGCTGGGCGACTTGTGCGTTCACGCGGCGGTGACACTGCGCGCGGGCGGCTCCGTATTGCTTCCGGTGTATCCGTCCGGCGTGCTGTACGATCTCCTCGAATGTCTGTCGGCGCACCTGGAAGGCGCGGGGCTGGCACATGTACCGCTGTACGTCGTCTCGCCGGTAGCGGACTCCTCACTCGCATACAGCAATATTCTCGCCGAGTGGGTGTCGGCTGGTAAGCAGGCGCGGGTCTACCTGCCCGATGAGCCGTTCCCGCATGCGGCTCTCGCGCGCGCTGGTCGCCTGAGGCACGCGCGCTCTCTACACGATGACGCCTTCAGCGCCGACTTCCGGCAGGTGAGCCGCGCACGAAATATTTTCTTATACCTGAACTGTTAGCAATCAATTTTCTCGCTGCGCTTGTAAACACTACAAAAGGGTGCCCAATATTTACATTCTTGTGTTTATTCCACAGATTATTGTTTATTATATATTATGTATTCTGTTGCCGGGCGGTGGAAACCGGAAACTGCTCTCAGTAAGAATGTTTAAAAGGAAGCAATTGTTACTATTTGCATGATTTTTCTTATGCATTTTTGTAAACGTAAATAAATTGTTGTAAAAATAAAATTCTGTTCTAGCCATGCGTTGTCTTCTGCGGACACCCAAGCCTTAGATTTGGTGCCGCCGTGCATCTAGTGGAGCTATGGGCCAACAACCCAGCGCACGCAATTATATTCACTGGTGAGTCCATTTCATTGTTACGCATGCGCGCACAGCTCGATGTGTAGGTCCGGCATGTACTGTCAGCAGCCTAGTCTAAGCTCCATACAACCAGCGAATTCCCGCGACCCGCCGGGCACCAAGGGCCATCATTTGTAGGGGTTAATTGGGAGGCATTTGGGCTATTTCTCACCACGCTTGCCTAATGCGGATTGATGAAAACCAAAGCCCCGTTTGTTGATTTGCAAGGTACACAAGCAGGGGAAGCTGCCTTTGGTCCCGTAAGTTGTTGTGCGGGACCCCTTACACCCTGCTACTTTGTTCTCTCTCCCTAGGGTCCTTCCCTCATATCAGAGGATCGTGGTATTTATTTTACATCAATTGTATTCGAGTCATTTGCGAATCTATCTATTTATCTATCACTTGAGTTAATGGCGTTTCCTTATAGATTTCGCCAATGTCAAGTGTATATACTATATATAATATATAAGTGTATAATACTCTGCTTTATAAAGCAGGCTTCGTGAACGAGCAAGGTCACAGATTGTAACTAAGAATTAAGTGAGTAGCTAAGAATGTTTTGTGACAGGATCACCGCCGATGCACATCAACAGCGATCCTGTCACCAACTCCATTTGCGAATCTACAAACTGATTGTTCTAATATATATCACAGAACCCGACTTTCCATACTTGGATGCCCTGGCGCCTTTTCAACCACTGAGCATGAAGGCTTTCCACTGCCCTATCGACACCTCGCTCAACTACGCCCAAGCCAATAAGCTAGTACGCGAGCTGCGACCCCGTGAGCTGGCGCTGCCCGAGCAGTACGCGGCGCCAACGGGTGGCGCGAGCGCCGGGGCCCGGCCGCACGTGGTCGCGGACGTGCCCGTCGCCGTGATACGCAGAGGTTCGGCGCGCCAGCTGGCCGTGAAGAGGCGCACCGCGCGCGGCTTCCTGTGCGGCACGCTGGCGGCGCGCGCGGCGCCTCGCGAGTTGCGCGGCGGGCTGCGCGGCGCCCCGCTGGCGGCCGCGCTCTCGCTGCGCGACGCGCGCCTCGAGCTGGTGCCGCCGGACGCGCGCGTCGCCGCCGCCGGCATAGCGGTGGGTGCGCCCGACGTGGCAGCGCTGCTGCGAGAGTTGGCGCGCGAAGGACTAGGCGACGCGCGGGTGGAGGCCGGCGCGGACGGCTGCATCGTACACCTCCCGCGCCACGACACGTTGCTGCACGTCGAGCGGCACGCCACGCACGTGTTCTGCGAGGGCCGCGCCGACGTGCGCCAGGCGCTCCGTCGAGCTATCGCCGCGTGCACGCCGCACGTGTGACCAATCTAACGACTTCAATAAAATGTTGTTTCCCATTGTTCAATTTCATTGCTCCCTTCTCACCGCACAGCTGCATGATGCTGACCTCAACGTGCTCGAGCTTCAATACACGAACTACAATTATTATCATTTCGTGTCCGCCGAAGATGTCTATGAAAATTAGGTGAGATTGTTAGGTATTGGATTGGATTGGTTAGGTAACAAGATTTATTGTAAGCGTCGTGACCCCTCCTCGGGACAGGATTGTATTACTTGCTGGTAAGATTCAGCGCGCGTTGCTGGACCGGCTACACTTACAGCGCAGCTCATTAATCAGAAATGACTCAGGAGAACAAAGAAAAAGAAATATGAGTTAATACAGCATTTATATCATAAATAAATATTTTAACACTTAAGTAGTAGTGATAGATGAGCTAAGTATAAACATCGAGCGGCCGGTGGGCGCGGCACGAACAAAACGCATCATTAACAAACAAACCGAAAATGCGATATTGTTACCGCTCGGAAATAACTACTGCGGAAACCTTTCGCCTTTTGGCAGTTACAGCAACGACCACAATTTTTTTTTTATCCAAACAAAATGTAATCAATTCACTGCGAAGTAACGTCATGTTCAAGTCACCTTTGTGCAGAGAGAGCTGCGGCGCGCCGACCGCGCGCCCGCACTGCGCACCAGCTCGTTATATAGCAAGGGCTGACTACGGAAGGTAAAGCGTGCGGCGGGCGGCTGGCGCGGCGCTGCGGGGTGCAGTGAAATTAACAGATATGGTCGGGCGAGGGTCTGCAGAGGACGCCGCGCGTCGACGTTAACCTTTTGGACGAGAACGTTACACATAATTGTACGACGATAACGCACGAGTAATGTGGAGCGGCGGCCCAGGTCTAAGCGTTGAGATCCAGGTCTGCGAAGAGGTCACCGCGCGTGGCCACCGTGAGCGCGTAGTGCGAGTTGAGCTGGTACAAAAGCTCGCGCTCGTCCAGCATCTCCAGCGCCTCGACGCGCGCGCGGTCCTCCTCCGGCAGCGCGCGCCACACCGTGTCCATGTCCCAGGAGCGCGCCGTCTCGAAGCCGGCCGCGCGTAACCGGACCGCCTGACCCTCGGGCTCGCGGCAGTGGCGCTCGCCGGCCAGAGCACAGCCGCGGGCGCTCAGGTTGCGCAGCATCACTTCGCCGAACTTGTCACCGAGGTTGCACTGCTCATAGAGCAACAGCACGCACCGTGCAAATGAGCCAGCCAAGTGCTCGAGAAGTGCGCGCGCCGCATCCGGTCGCAAGTACACTAGCACACATTCAGCCAGCAGGAGCGTAGGTGCCTCGCCCCGGTAAGCACCACCTGCCTCCAGCTTGCGGCGCACCTCATTCAGACAACGCAGGTCACAACCCAAAAGGTGGTAACCATCTGAATGCAGGTCACCAGACCTTATCATAACTTCACCATCTGTCAATATTGTATTCATTCTCAGATTTATTAATTTTTCCTTAATTAATATAGTAGAAATAAAATTAAAATATTTTTAATTAGCAGAATAACACCATAAAGTAATTTTGATTTTCTCACCTTCATTACAAATCTTTTCCAGCAATTGCTTATTGCGTTTGATGATATGTGACTTTTTGGCTGTAACTGATGGAAAGTCTAATTCTATAAAATTTCCAACAGCCTGAGTTGTGTCCTTCAGCCTCCAGTACAATGTGTCGAAGCCACAGCCCAAATTGATTATTTGACACTTAGTGCCACAGCGCTGAAATCCAGAAACATTTAAGTAAAATTTGTGAAACTATATGTTTTACAAAAGTACATCGTTACAACATGCAGTGGTTTCTATTTCTCATGTATGTGATATACTACAATTTAAGTTATATTTATTTTAAATGGAAAACTAGGTCACTTGCTGGTCCACAATTGGCCACTTCAGGTCTAGTATTTTCACACAAATTTTTAATAATATAAAACAAATTCTCAATAGTTGTTGCAACCTGCTATTGTTAAAAGATAACATTTAAAAACATATTCCTCTTAAATATTAGAGTTAAATAAATATTGCGTTAGTATTCTGCCGGTCCATTTTAGAATCGTTATTGTACTGTTAAAAAACCTCCAAAAATTGATGAATGAACATCTCCATGGCCTTCACCCTGGCATAATAGCCGCGGTTTATTTCCGGTGCCTTCCTGTCAACATGCTTTGCGAAATACACGACGTAGTCGTCCTTCCAGTAGCCGAGCTCGACCGCGCTCCGCTTGCACTCGGTGGCGTCGGTGTTGGTGGCGATGATAGCCTCATCTTCAGCGGTCCATGATATTATGTTATTCATGTTCTTGGGTTCTCGTTCACGGCGCGGCACTATATTAATATACCATAACGTACAATTTTTATCTTCAATTAGACGACCAGCAACTTTTTGCTAATATTACTTTTCACAAAACAAATCAAAATATTTTTTCAGTCCGGTTTTCAACATCTAAAATAACATGACACTGACACTGACAGTAGCACAGTACCAGAATATTTACCGTGCTGCGGAAGCTTAACGAAGAGGCACCCCCGGTGCAGGTTTGGAGCGGGCCGGACGATCAAGACGAATAATAATTCACATTCTTTTGTACTGAACAAATTTAGATTTTTTATGTTGATTTCAATAAACTAAACCACATATATGTATGTAATAAAGTTATTAAAAGCGATTTCTTTTTGCACTACGTTTTTAATCATGAAATATTGTTAACCCATCTTTTTTCCTAGTAACAGCGTATTTTTTTTCAACAAAATCAATCAGTTTATAACACGGCAAGATTATTAAAAACGTCAAATATATAAGTCAGTGCCGTCAACACGTCCTGTCTTTAGTGAGGTGTATCGATAAGAGAAAAATGTTTATTTCTATCCTGTAACTTTTAAATATGTCGTTAGATAGTTTACCGAATATATTAGTGAGTGCCTCTGATAATTCTGCAGCAACAAAAATTATATCAGGTGCTTAGTAATTTACTTTAACAAATTTAAAATTAATCTGCAAGTTTATGAGATGCGAGTGCAAAAATTATTACGAAATGTATACATCTCTTCTTAAATAGGAACTGGTTACAGAGCTAGTGGATAATGAGTTAGAAGACAAGATTGGCGCGGAGGCGGACTGGCGCGTGTGGCGCCTGGAGAACAAGTACTACACGGCGGCCGTGCGCCTGCAGCCGCTGGCGGACGCGCCGCGCGACCCCGGCGACTCCGGCGAGCCCCGTGCACCGGCAGAGGCTCACGTTATATATCTCTCGGAGAATGAAGTCAGTCCACTGCCATTGTCCATTCCATCACAATTGTACTACTGGCATATCGTTGTATCAGTGATGTTTCTGAACAAATTTAATGCTGCTGTTCTTTTAAATAAATATTTACACTGAAATTAGTATGAACAAGACACATATATTGTATTTCCTGTGTGGACAGTAGTAACCTAATTGGATGATAATTTTGTATATTATTATATTATAAAAGAAAATTGGTTCTAAGTAATGGTGACTATAGATAATGATTTCAATCAAAGATTTTCACAATTTTTTCAGATTTTCTTAAAAGACTGAAAGAAATTATCACATTTATAAAGTTAAAATTTTTTTATAGGCTATACCAAAAGCGTAGCAGGCAACAAGTCGAGTATAGCAGATTTAGATGATGTCTATCTAAACCTTTGTTGCAAACTTTTACATGTCCTGGCTACCAGTACATTAATATCAAGTTAATAAGTGTTTTACTTTGTTCCAAAAAGTTTTATAAAAGATAACCACTGCACTCTCATAGAGAATCATTATGGATTCTGCAAACAAAAGGAAATAAACAGTTGTTAACATGTTTTGTCTTGATTATCTTGCATATTTGTAGCTGTTAAGTGTACGTGATTATCTCGGGTACCGGTCCATAGAACAATTTTTTTCTATTTACCTGGTAAGCTATACTGTACTTAGTACATACCTCTAGCAGATATTTATTACAGTTGATATAGGTTTTTACATTAATTCATTTATGATTTTTAAATATGTGATGAAAGTAATTGATACATAAGAAAATTACAATCAGATGTTACACAATATTAGCCATGTAACAAAGTTGTCGATGACTAGATCTGATTAAAAAACAAGTAGGAGAACAACAAATCTTTTTATATATAAAATGATTGTTACTATGTTATACAAACAGGGCGTTGCGGCGGCAGAGGCGCGCCGCAGCAGCGCGGCGGGCCTACTGCGGCGCGGCGCCGTGCGGCTCGCTCTAGTGGACGCGGTGGAGAGTGACGGTGCGCGACGAGACTAAATATATTTTTATAATATAAGACTTACTAAAATATTTTAATATTATAAGAAATACTGAGAGTTAGATCTGATCCGCAGAGGCGATGGTGTTATGGGGGCTGCGCGCGCGGTACGAGGTAGTGCCGCTGCGCGCGGCGGACGGCAGCGAGGAGGCGGGCGTGGGGCGTGCGCGCGCCGCGCTGCACGCGCACGTGTGGCCGGGCCTGCGCCGCCGGGGCGCCGTGCGCTGTCCGCCAGTCCTGCCCGGTATTTAACTACACATATGAAAAATATATACTCCACAGATGTATTCAGATTTTATTATTTTTATAGTTAGGATACAAACACTTATGCACAGAGTTGGCTAATCTGCTAGGCCTCTTTTTTATAATCACGGGGAAAATCTTTAAAAATACCCTGCTCTGCCTGAACTAAGCCAGGCTTCCATATTTGACAGAAACGCGCTTACTGTGCGCTGTTGTGAATTTCGCGACTCTGCAAGCCTCTTTCTAAACCTCCAAAGCCCGTGTCACCGTATCCAAGGGTTCGGCTCCTCGCCGACGAGATGGAGCATCCAAGCAACCAGTTCCGTCAGAATGTCCAAAGGTGAGAACTGATCGAGCATAGAGGCCGCCCTTAAAGACATCATTCGACATCCTCGTACGATATGAATGGCTATATTTCGATGCAGGCTATTAGCTTTAGCCCGGCGACCAATCTGACCAAACCGGAGCACCATAGAGAGAAATTTATCGCACGACGCGCATGTGCACGTATAGAGGCGGCGAACTCCTTACCCGAGCTAAGCTGTCAGGCCTACCGTACCGTGTTTTATGCACAAGTAGCCCAAGGCAAGTGAAGGCAACACTATTTAGTAAATTAAAAGAGTAGATACTCAGTTTGCACACGTTAATCATAAATCATATCTTTATAATACACCCGCGAGCGAACGTTTGTACCGGTACATTTCCGATATTCTGCTGGAACATGTCGTTCTCTATGCGGAATATATCGGTGATGACTTCCTCCTTATGCACGATAACGCTCGTTGTCACACCGTGCCGTGCCCGTGTAACAACTGAATACCTCGAAGAAGTCGGTATCGTCACATTGGATTGGCCAGCGCTCAACCCTGACTTCAATCCCAGTGAGCACATGTGGGATGAACTGAAGAGGAAAATTCGTTCCAGAATTCCCGCTCCTTCATGTCTGAATGAGCTGAAATCGGCGTTGATTGATGAGTGGGAAGGTATTCCTCAAGAATCAATTCAGAAGCTGATCAGGTCTATGAAGAATCGTCTTCGAGCAGTTATTAAGGCGAGGAGCGGGAACAAAAAGTACTGACACATAATTTTAAGGCTAAAAAAAAATATTTATTTATTGTTTTATTTTTCATAATTTTCCCATTTTTAATTTTTTTTCTACCGCCTTCACTTCATCCGGGATGGCTTCTTAACTTAACTACTGGCTCGATTTAAATGATTTTGGTATTAATTTAAAGAAAATGATATAATTTTTATGATAATTAAAAATTTATTTAGTAAGCAAGATCGCACGGAACCAATTTCAAGTAAGTGATTCCAAACTTTTGCTCGCGAGTATATATTTCAAATCCATCTTTTTTATCATTATCGCAGACGACGAAGAGTCCTCTGATGGCGAAGGAGAGGACAGGAGCGACGAGGAGGAGAACGCAGTAGAGCGCGCGGAGGCGTTCGTGGATGCGCTCGGCGTGCTGGCGGCGCTCGCCGAGCGGCGTGGCGAGCTGCACGACGAGCTGCGCCGCGAGCACGCCGAGCAGCTCGTCGCCGCTTTCTGCCGGGCGCTCGGGCACGACATGCGCGACTAGCTCGCACGATTGCACTATCGCTCACCACGTCGCCACGTTTTCATGCTCTGTGATTATTTTGAAGTAAATCGTTTTTGTTATTAAACACAAGATATTTTTGTCATTTCAATCGGTCTTTGAAATGCCGGTTAACGGTAGTATTGTTCCCAACTGCGAGTTGCTGAAGGTCTGGCGGTAGATGCGTCGGGCGTATTACCGGTCGCACCTGTTCGTTCATATTTAATTCGTCAAGTCAGTCGATGTGTTCAGTCTATACATAGTGACTGTGTTTGGAGGCTTTATAAGATCAAAGATAGATCCATTTTTGACTTCTCTATATGAAAATTTCACCGACGATGTTGCGCCGAACCTGGATGGACCAATCCAAATTCGTTAAAAGCGGTGCTGCTGCATCTTTAGTACGTATGCTTTAATGCTGTCCAACGTCTCGTACTCACACATCGCAGGCGACGTGTGCAAAAGATGCAGTGTTTAACATCCTATCACCACGCGGTTATAGGCGTACGTATCACTTACCGTCAGGTGAACGTGCCTTTCGTCTCTTAATTGTAAAAAAAATAGTTTTTGATGTTCTTGTCACAAAGCGCCGCCCTCATGCCACGAGCAAACCCGCAGCATATTAAAAGCGATGCAGCTCCTCATCGCCCCGTCTGACGAAAGGCGCATTCCTAATCGATCTCCTCCTTACCGTATACACGCATCAAACCTGCCGGAAGCGACAGCTCGTCACTTGCGTGGGTGAGGGTGGTGCTGACGGGCGCCAGGTAATAATGAAACGAGTGCATTTCGTGTGCGTTTATTTGTCCGTATACAAAAGATACAAAGTCGATATGTGTCCGCGCGGACGTATCCTAACTAAGTTATTATCTCTTTGGACGACAATTTGTAAATACGATCGATCGCTATAAATACATAATCTATTAAAACATATCTGATGTAACAATTCAATATAATCAACGAAGCACCATTTTAATGAGTGAGAGTAATCGCTAAACGTGTCGTAACAATAAAACTAAATAATAAAGCCAACAATATTATAGATAAAGACACCGAGCCCGAAATATGGAACCCAACTGAACGCTTCCCCCGCAACCCTTTAGGTGGTTGTCTTTACATGGCTATGTGTGGTAGAAAGTAATTCCAACGAAACTACGAGCAAAGACAGCGGTCTCCTGCAGGCGGCAATAGCTCGCGCTGCTTGCTGCACAGGGACGACCGCCGTTGTGAAGGGCAAACACGACCACTGCTACCATCATCTTGCAAAACTTTTCAATTCTTAGCAGTTTCATGGGATTTTGTGTTTACTGTTGAGTGCAAAGTAGACAAAATATATTTCTTGTCTTCTGAAGAATAAAATAAAGAAAATAATGGTCTAAAGGACCTATAATCTGTGTGCTGCAGTTTAGTTCGAGGCAGGAATGATTTAAGTGCGTTCCGGCGACGAAGAGCGTTTCGAAACAGATGGCGTTGGTACGTGAAGCTGAGTTTTGTCCGAGGGAACTTTCGAATCTGTGGTAGAAGTTGCTATCTGTAGAGAGGTGAGCGTTTCCGATGAGTTCTCGAGGCCGCAAGAGAACGACGGCAACTTAGTATCCTGTAGCAAAGCACCGAAGTACTGCGCAGCGAGGCGCGCCACGTACTGGTGGTGTGCAGAACGGGCGGGCCACCAACCCTCGAGGAATCCGATGTGGCCGCCTCGGGCCGTCACGCAGAGCGCCACGTGCTCACTGCCCGCCGCCTCCTGCAGCGGCAGCACTGCGCGAACGAGCAAGTCGGTAGACATTAACAGAAATACATAGAATGAAGAGCAATGAATTGTAAAACAGACAGAGGCTGTACCGTCAGCGGGCTGGATGGGGTCGTCAGCCGCGCACAGGCAGAGCAGCGGGCGGGCGACGCGCGCGAGTCGCGGGCGCAGCGAGGCCGCGCGGTAGTACTCGTCCGGCGACGCGAAGCCAAAGTGCGGCGCGGTGAACGCCGCGTCGAACGCGCGCAGCGAGCGGCAGCCGCGCACGCGCGCTGCGCTGCCCGGCAGCCGCGCGCGCACCGTGCCGCGCAACTGACGCGCCATGTACCATGACAGCGCCGCGTTCAGCCCCCACCGCTCGATGGACTGCGAGCCTGCGCCGTGACCTCTCTCTGTACACACTGTCCCACGGGACGTGCACGCTCGCCTCTACCATAGCATTCCCCTGCGAGAGACCAGTTACAACGACCACACCGCCGCCACCCGACCACCCCACCACCGCCGGCGTTTTGTGAATGGCGACTTAGGAGTGAATAATTATAACACCATGTTACTCAGGGCACCAAGCCACAAACGGAGCCAGCACAGGAATATCTATCTCTTGACTAGAGCGGTGCTCAGTAGTAAAAATCAATAGATTATAATAATATTGATGAAAAGTGAGGCATGATTGGTCAGGACATTATCTCGGTTAATGCGTTGGAGTGAGATCAGTACATTGATACAACAAAACACACTCTTTGAGTACAGGCAGGTAGCATTGCCATTTTCGCCTTCAAGCATTATTACTACTGCAGCATTCCATCATGGTGCACTGTCCCAAGTGCCTAGTGAACACAATGACCACCACTTCTTGATGCCATTACAGTTAATCATTCATCCTCTTCGTAAATGTAAGTTTGAAATAAATAGTGAAACCATTTTTGTACGAGTACAAGAAACTGAAATGTTTCCTATATCTACTTAATCAGTAACATTAACATGGGTTACCTCTGACGACGTCTAGTGGCGTGGAGACTGTGAGTGCGGCGAGCAGCTGGGCGCGCTCGCCGCTCTCCGCCAGGTAGCGTCCCAGGAGCAGTCCCCCTAGGGACACGCCCGCCGCCAGCACCGGCACGCCGCGCCCGGCTCGCTGTGACACTGCACCAACTGCCTCCGCAACGTCCTGCATTCACGCACGCACACATACTGATGTTGGACTCATCTTGTTCTGCTGTTGCTCTCTTCGTCCATAGCATCATGTACCTACTCATTAAACAAACCTTTAAATCCAGATATTTCAAAAGTCAGCATGTTTCCGCTGTCTAAAACTACATGTAATATATTTTTTCACTATGAGCAAACCTCGTAGCTAACAGCGGAGTAGAGTCGCGGGGTAGTTAGCGGCAGCCCGCCGAGCCCGCGGTTGTTGAACACCACGAGCTGCGCGCGGAGGCAGCGGGCCGATGCCGCCAGGCACCGCACGTAGTCCGCTCGCGCGTCGCCGGAGATGCCCGGCAGCACCAGCAGAACTGCGCGCGGTTCGCCGCCCCCGCAGCCCACCTCACCATCGCCTACGAGCCAGTCCAATGCTACCTGCCCACCATCTGACAGCTGCAGCACTTCTCTGCATCCATTTTATGTTAAATATTACAAATAGTACTGAAGTGTTCTTACACAAAATAAACATCAACTATTTGCCAATTTTAGATAAAAAAAGATACCTTTTCATAATTTACAGTTGTGATCGGATTCCTTAATATTTAAAAACTATGTGATGGAAAATAGAATTTGATGATAATTAATATAAAAAATGTGTTGTCACCAAATATTATTAATTAATATACCAAACTATAAAATTATAATTTATTGTTAAAGTACTCGCATACATTGTTTGCAAATATAGGCTATATACAAAAATATATGGCAAAAAATAAATTGACGGCAATTAATACTGACTGCAAGTAATGTGGGACTTATCTCCAGCAGTGGGCGTCTATTGGTTGATAATGATGATGAATTAATAAGGCTGCGCTATGGATTTATATTATATTCATATTTTTGCAGCCACTATAACTAGCTGTAATTGAACACCGTGGATGATGTCATATTAACCTTCGGAATTGTAGCGGCGGCAGCAGTAGCGAGCGCAGCATGGACCCGAGGAAGGTCTGCAGCCGTGACTCCACACACCACGGTGTGGGCCAATAATATTCATTTAAAATCGGGACATTTTCCTCCAGAAGTTGTCGAAAATCGCCTTTTCGGCAAATTAATATTGGTTTCTAAAACATTTAGGTATATGTAAACAAAATGTCAAATATTAAAAGAGCTTAATATATTGCAATAACAGCGAAATAATTGCGAACGAGTACGATACTGCAGCAATGTGATAAGATAATTATTCCTACCTTGACTACCTCCACAAGATAATAGGTTAAGTACAGTACCGACAGCGACACGAAAACTAAAAACTCTTTTTTTACTTCAAAGATGTATGCAAACATGTTGGACTTTACTGCTTAACTATAGATGTAATTATAAAATAAAACCAAATAACATTTTCAACAAAAAAGTTAGACAAAGCTGTTTATACCTTCAAGTCATCTCTAAGATTGTCGCTGTCGCTCGCGGAACGTCAGGTGGCAGCGCGTGCTGTTCCAGCCGCCGCGGGCCGCGCCGCATCGAGCCGCGAGCGCGGGCGGTCCGCAATCGAGATTTCCACCGATTCTGATTAAGTGCGGCGCCGGATTTACGCGTGATTTTACATGAAAAACTTGTTACCTTTTCATTTTCAACATACAAAGGTAAAAGACAACTAAATACATTAAAATCTTTGGATAATTCTTGGTAAAATTCACGCATAATTAAAATAATTTCAGAATTGTTCAGAAGGAGAAATTTTCAGAAGAAAAGGTTCTAGAGATACAAGCTTAGCTTCGTTCAAGACCCGCGGTTTCTCGGTATATATACTGCTAATAAATCATTATTATTATTATTAATTATTATCGCTTGAGATGGTAGATGAACCCGAGTGCACGCCCATCGCAGCCCTAACTTTGACAATGACATTATTTTCTGTAATGTTCGTAAGCGCACAGTAATCCTGAAATTAATTGATGTTGAGATTTTTAAACATAGGCTTCAACTATTATCACAATTTGTCGAATAAGTGTTTTATCAAATTTTTTAACAATAAATACGTCGTATAAATAATGAATTAGCTGTCAATTAATACCTTCTTCGCGGTTATTTGTTAGTAACGTATTATTTATCCAATATGCAAGGAACAAAGTTAGTAATATGTGCCAGTCGGTGTCTACACAAGAAATTCCTGATTCCCCAAAGGTGAGGACACTCCTAGCAGTGAAATATAGGAAGTTCACATACCGCGGATCAGCTGTGACCTACAAATGCACCGAATGTTCGCCTTGGACTTTGTACCACTGGCCTAGTCGTGTAGTGTGTACTTTGATCCCCCGTTTAAGGAAATCATTATAATTACTGCCTAAGTTTTATTTTCGTTTTTGAATTTGCGTGTTAGATTTTTTTGAGGGTTAAAAATATTGTCATTTCAATTGAATTTTTTTTCCATATTTATATATATAAACTGATGTAATTAATCCATTTAATTGCTTATGATGCTTATTTTAGAATATATGTTAAACCCTATTTACATCATACACACAGTCTTTTTCAGATGATCAACTATAACACCTGTCACTGAATTTATAGGAAACCTTCAATCTTGGTAACCAAGGTGTATTCAAATAATAATAGACAATAATATAATTGTGGAATTAATGTTAATCAAAAAACAATTTAATGAAAACTGTCTTTAGTGTATTATGGGCAAAAAGAAATCACAAGTCTGTGAAATTTTTACATAAATATAAAAAGTTAAATAGTTTTAATGAATCAAATTAAAATTAATCTTAATGTGTGCAACTGGTAGATGCCCACTACTAGGTAAAGGCTTTCCTCAAAGACCTCTTTATTATTGTTATGTGTAGTCTTCTTGTCATGTCATTGTTATGTCAGTCTTGTCTTAATAGGATATGCACAGTGCTATAGTTATAAATAAACCTATATTTTAATATTTTTGTTGTCTTGATTTTAAAATAATTTGTTTACCTATTTACAAAGAGGAACTCACTATTATTTGGGAATACATTGCTTTATGTCTTAAAGCAAAGTCAAGAAAGAGCTATTAATTATTATCAATAGATAGTCAATATTAAAAAAAGACTACAACCAATGAAGACAAACCCAAGACAGATAACAAAAACATTTATGATAAAGATTATCTTAATGAAAAATGTACCATTGTTTATAAAAAAATAAATACAACAAATTCTTGATTGCTACTAGTTTTGTAGTTAAACTATAAAAGACAATGAGAGACAATCTAACATTTGGATGTTTTGTATATACATCATATATTGCTGTTATTTATAATTTCATTAATATTTTATTCCTATAAACAGAGTTCATAGAGGGTTTGCAAGTCAGGTGCCCAAGCCTGAAGCAACAAAGGGTGCACGGCAGAGTGCATCCTTTACATTGAATTTGTTCAGAGGGCAGGTAGAAACATCACAGGTGTTCCCCTTCCCCGAACCTCTCACTGAAGAACAGCGACAAACTCTTACAGAGCTGGTGCCACCTGTTGAAAAATTTTTTGAAGAGGTTGGTTCAAACGGGTATTTTAATTGATGACTGATAATTTACAAATAGGATATAGCCAATTCTAAAGGGCTTCAAACATAATGCTTCTTCTTCTTAAAGTGCCGCTCCAACTAGTGAAGGTTGGCAATCAGCACAATACAGTCCTTTCTGTCTCTGGTTCGGCGGAAAAATTTAGATGCTTCAGATATTCCCCCGTCCATTCCCTGATATTCCTCAACCATGACTTTTTCCTTCTCCCCACCTTTCGTTTGCCATAAAAATAATGCACACAGATGTAAATAAAAATAATAATGTTTCCTTCATGGTATACAAATATTTCTGAAAAGTCTTGAAAAATCTTGAAAAGGGGACATTATCTTTGAAGAGGTAGACAGTTAAACAGAGTACTGCAGTTACCTTTCTTACAAAAGTAGATTGAAATTACAGGTTCAGATGGTTTTTTAAATAAAACCACAAAAATTTATATATGTTGCTATTTCCAGTAGTTAAATAAATATCTGTGTTGCAGTTAACAACGCCCACTTCCAGACATACATATAAAATAAAATGGATGTATAATACATAGGTACTGTACACTAAAATAAAAAGTTATTTCAAGGTATGTATATATCATGCGCACAGGTCAATGACCCAGCGAAGAATGATGCGGACGCACAGATCGAGGAGAACACGCTAGCGGGTCTGTGGGAATTGGGCGCGTTCGGGCTGCAGGTGCCGTGCGATCTGGGCGGGCTGGGGCTCAACAACACGCAGTACGCGCGGCTCGTGCAAGTGGTAGGCGCGCATGACCTCGGCGTGGGCATCACCCTTGGCGCGCATCAGTCCATCGGCTTCAAGGGTATCCTGCTGTTCGGCACGCCCGAACAGAAAGCACACTACCTACCGCGCGTCACCGGCGGCGAGTACGCCGCCTTCTGCCTCACCGAGCCCTCTTCGGGCTCCGACGCCGGCTCCATCAAGTGCGCTCTTACAATACTTTACTCGTAATAGTGGCAAGTTTAATCCAATTAAATCATACCTGGTCTTCCTTTTCTGCCTCCATTGGTCTCCATGTGAACAACATTGCTTCCTGGTGTGTAGCGTTTCAGAAGGAATACTATCCGTCGAAGATTTTCCCATAAGTGCATGGTGACATCTGTCACAGCAGTAATGTTACAAGCATTTATAATGAAAGCAAACCACTGACATAAACCAATGTACACGTAATTGTTAACTACCACTGTTTTGTTACAGGCGAGTGTATCACTAACTATCAGGTGTATGACACGTTTAATAGCTAAGTTAAATTAAAAACAAGTATTGGTGACAAGCTGTCACAATTGCGCGGAATGGTTGCAGGACCCGTGCGGTTCTTTCGCCAGACGGGCAGCACTACATCCTCAACGGTTCCAAGATCTGGATCAGCAACGGCGGCACCGCAGAAATCATGACCGTGTTTGCGCAGACGCCGATCGAACGCGACGGCCGGACCGTCGACAAAGTGAGCCACCGCCTCCGACTGCGCCCATCACTGCGCCTTATACAAACACAAACGTTTGTGAACGTACCGTGTTCCACCGGCCTGTACTGTACACTGCCCTCACAATATTCATATCATATGAATACAATTGCATCCTGCTTCACACGCAGCGATGCTTTCACAATTAACTTGTTATCACGAGATCTGTAGACACCACTGAGGTCGCTGGTGCGTGCGGCCGCGCCCCGACCGTGCCTGGGGCGCGCCGCGGCACATTACGTTTGGAGTTCATATTATTCCATTTTGTTGTTGACATCTGTGTGCGCGCGCAGGTCACTGCGTTCATCGTGGAGCGCAGCTTTGGAGGCGTGTCGTCCGGCCCGCCCGAGAACAAGATGGGCATCCGCTGCTCGAACACCACCGAGGTGTACTACGAGGACGTCCGCGTGCCCGTGCGCAACGTGCTCGGCGGCGTTGGCAACGGTTTCAAGGTGCGACTTGCCCCGTCCCTCCCTACTACACCCCTGCCCTCCCTGCCCCACCACACCCCACCCGCCATCGCACGCAACCTAATTATGTAGGACATTGTAATGCGCAGGTGGCCATGAACATCCTGAATAACGGGCGCTTCGGCATGGCGGCGGCGCTGTCCGGCACGCAGCGTGCCGCCATCCGCATGGCCGCCGAGCACGCCTCCACGCGCGTGCAGTTCGGACGGCGCCTCAAGGAGTTCGGTTCGATTCAGGTGCGCCTTCCCTCTTCCCGCACACACCCACACGCGCAGCTGGTACCGTTATATTCGTCGAAACGAGGAGAGGGCGACCCGTTCACCTGATTATAAGTGTTACGCCTGCCCATAGCAACGTGGGCGGTACCATTTTTTGCTCGTCGTTTTAAGTCGTAAGACGTTACGTTTCGTTATCCAGTAATTACACTAGTGAAGCATACTGACGTTATATTTAGCGTGTATTCAGCTTCGTGATGCTGCGCTGTACAGGAAAAGCTGGCGCGCATGAGTATGCTGCAGTACGTGACCGAGTCTCTAGCGTACATGGTCAGCGGCAACATGGACTCCGGCGCGCAGGACTATCACCTGGAAGCTGCCATCTCCAAGGTGAGTGCTCGCTTCGCAATAGACATTTGTTGACGTACGGTGCAATGCAACTGTGTTCATGTGCAGGTTTTCGCATCAGACTCGGCGTGGATAGTGGTGGATGAGGCCATCCAGATCCTGGGGGGCATGGGCTTTATGAAGTCCACCGGGTTAGAACGCGTGCTGCGCGACCTCAGAATCTTCCGCATCTTCGAAGGCACCAACGACATCTTGCGTCTGTTCATCGCACTCACTGGTACCCCTCACCACTTGCTTCGTTATATGTATATCATAATTATAATGATACGCTTTAAAGTATGAAATATCCGAAAAGCTTCATGCTGCGAGATTTTCGAGTGAAACTTTGCTCATATTATACCTGTGAAACTCTTTTAAAACATTACAACGTTCGCTTTTTGGTTTTCAATTGCTTTTTTTTTATTCAGCTTAGAGCTGAAAGATACTTACAGCAATACCCCGCTTAGCGCGACCCCGTTACGCATTACGCGAAAGAGTGCGTATAAATATAATGTAGTCATTAACTTCTCTATGGTCGCGGGATCCCCGCTTTCTCTGAATGTTCTCTTTGAAGAATTGGGAATTCCCTGTCCTTCGACTTTCTTCTATGGGGATTTCCTCGTTCGTTTCGTGTGTTCATTTGTTCCGTAATGTTAGTTCGGTCGGCTGGCAGTTTTGTTTTAACGTTTATTGGAGATACATACATAATTTAACCCTACGTTAAAAATGCTGCCGGTAAAAAAAAAGAGCGTAAAAGCGTTACTTTGGAATTGAAGATGAAAGTGTTAAGAAGAATGGAAAATGGAGGTATAGCAACAATTGTTGGGAGAGATTTTGGACTCTCAAAATCGACTGTGAGAACGATTTATAAAGATCGGGGAAAAATTAAAATCTCCAGCGAAAGTTCAACACCTATAAGTGCAACAAAACTTTCTCATTCGAGATCATCTATCTTAGAAAGAATGGAGAAATGACTGTCAGTCTGGATCGAAGATTTGAATAAGAAGAACACACCACTAAGTTAAGATCTCATATGCACAAAAGCAAAATCTTTGTATGAGATGCTGAAAACAAAAGAAGGAGAAGGGAGTGCCACTACGACTTTTGCTGCCAGCAGAGGCTGGTTCCATCGGTTCAAGCAGCGTTCTAATCTTCACAATATCCTCATAACAAGCGAGGCGGCCAGCGCGGACATTCAAGCTGCAGCTGAGTTTCCAGACAAGTTTCAAGAGTTCGTTAGACGAGAGAAAATTCCTACTTGTCTCATCTTCAATGTTGATGAGACCGCACTTTACTGGAAAAAAATGCCTTCTCGAACATTCATTTCTAAAGAAGAACGTGGCTTGACGTTCTTCTGCGAAACGTGGTTTCAAAGCTGCGAAAGATCGACTAACACTTCTGCTGGGTGGTAATGCCACTGGTGATTTCAAACTGGAACCTTTACTAGTGTACCATTCAGAAACACCCCGTGCAATGCGAGGCACATACAAGACAAGTCTACCAGTTGTGTGGTGATCAAACAGAAAGGCGTGGGTTACACGGGAAATTTTTCAAGAATGGTATTCTAATAGTTGTTGCCCATCAGTCAAATCATACTGTGACAGAAATGGGCTCGAACCTAAAATTATATTACTCTTAGACAATGCCCCAGGACATCCAACCTCACTTGATACGCCCAGAGACTTAAAAGTGTACGTAAAGTTCCTTCCACCAAACACTACGTCAATATTACAACCCATGGGCCAGGGAGCAATAGCAAACTTCAAAGCTAATTACCATCGCCGCACTTTTAGCCAACTAATTCATCAAACTTTCGGGGAAGGAAGACAGTCTGTAGCAGGAGCTGTATTTAGAAACCACACGTTATCCTCCGTACTGGCTAGACTTTGCTCTAACGGACTACTAATTTTTGTTGTCATTTGGACAATTTTGTACGTAATAAAAAAAATTCTAAGGTACAAAATGCTCTCTAAATCCCCAAAGTTTGATCGTAGACATTAATGGGCCTTGATTTCAATGGCGGCGGCGTGTATGTGATGAAGGTAAATATTTTAATTGAATAAATATGTTACATCTTAGAGAAATACTAGTTTATATTTATAATTCAAATCGGTAATTTCATACTTTAACCCTTGATATAAAATCGATTACAGCATTCGAAGAGTTAATGAAACATCGTTTCTCGGGTCCACATCTAACTCGTAGCCACTGGCCACCAGCTTATCTATTTCGATCTGATTCGTGCGCAGGGATCCAGTTTGCGGGTTCGCACCTGCAAGAGCTGCAGCGCGCCTTCAAGAACCCCACAGCCAACCTCGGACTGATCTTCAGCGAGGCGGGGCGACGAGCAGGACGGGCGGTCGGTCTGTCAGGTCTGGCGGGCGGTACGCTGGAGCCGCACGTGGCCCCACCACTAGTGCCACTGGCCCGAGAGCTGACGCGCGCGACTGCACACATGGGCGCTGCGGTGGAGCTCGCGCTGCGCAAGTACGGCCGCAGCGTGGTCGACGAGCAGCTGTTGCTGAACCGGCTCGCCGCCGCCGCCATCGATGCGTACACCTCGGCCGCGGTGCTGTCGCGCGCGTCGCGTGCGCACCGCCTCGCGCTGCCCAGCGCCGCGCACGAGGTCGATAAATCAATTTAATTAACTTCTAATTTATATTATTAAGTTGTAAACACGAGGATCTCACCATCACTAATATTTACCGTATGAAACCTGAGGCATAATTCTAATTGGTTGAACATTAATTAGGACACCTTACGTTCAATCACAATTCCAACATGATGTTCATTTGAATCGTGGTATTTGCGTTAAATTTACAAAAACTTCTCTGGCTTAGATCGCGATGGCGGAGGCGTGGTGCGAGGAGGCGACTCAGCGCATGGCGACGCTGCCGGATGCTCTGAGCGGCCGTACGCTGCGCCAGGACGCGCGGCTCACCGCGCTCGGGCGCGCGCAGTGCGACGCGCCCGCCGGCCTCGCTCGCTCGCCACTTAATCTCTGACCACAAAAAAACACACGCGCCAGCTACCCTAAACTTTGTCCCTCTCCCTTTCTACTCCCACTATTTCACCCGCCCGTGAGTGTAGACACCCCTACAGTTCAAGCGTTATGAAAAAATACAATTTTAAATAATAGATCCCATTTTGAGTTCGATGAGAAATACATGACTCGTCTTCTTACAAAAAAACTGCAAGATGAGTCAGTAGTTCTCGCTGGCGCGCTCCAGCTGCTTTAGAGGAGCAGCGACCCGGTGGTGTGGCGACCGCTCGATTCCTGGAACTGGGCTTCCCGCCCCCTTCCAGCTCGGCATAATCACAATTCCGTCTAGATAATTTGTAATAGAGTATTTATATTAAATAAATTTTTCTACAATAATTATATATTAGTTTATAACACTACCCTCTATCCCCGAGTGAATACTTGGTGAGGCACAGCCGCGGGGCGCTCCCGGACGTGTCCCGTCACGTGCCTTATATGGTATGAGTTCAATTATAATAATAATAAATAATAATTTATTCACGATGACTGACTGATCCATATTGCGTCAGTAACGTTTAACTTTAAGAATATTGTTAATAATAATTAAAAGTATTGAGAAACACGAGGAATTGAGGAAGTCTTGTCGCTTAACAAGCCGTGAGAAAGTATGAAAGAAAGAAATGTTTTATTTGTATTATTATTATATACATAACCTGTTTTTTTATATATATATTAACTAGCGGCCCGCCCCGGCTTCGCACGGGTGCAATGCTAATAACAAATATACCCACTGCAGAATATCTTTATATACAATGTTCACAGCTTTTTTTATCATTAGACAGTACGAACATGTTTTCTTTAGATGTTACTCTTGAAAGAGCGACATATAATTGGCCACGTGAAAAACACTGAAATCTAAGCCTGCAACGTTGAAAGTTTGATCCTGCTATTTATTAATGGTCGTTGCAAAAGATATCTTTACCGGAAATTGTAAGTGTTAAAATTGGAACGGTAAATCCGATGGTATCAGAGGAATTCGGGCAATCAATACATCTTATCCGGTGAGTATTGTGCACTCTATTGAGTTTTAGCGATTTTACCAGCAAACGCGTGCCGTTGCAAAGTTTAGGTGGATTCAGGTTTATTAATTAAATAACAGGACAACCTACTTTCATTACCATTGCATGAGGAGTTAGTCCAGCACGTGTTCCTCGAATTACAACTGGTAGGATTTGACGAAAGCTTCCTGAGAACAGAATTGTACATCCACCCATAGGTGAATTTTTGCTGCGCATATCGTGCATTGTCCTATCCAGGGCTTCCACAGACGTCTTGTTTGACATGGTGGCTTCGTCCCAGGCTATTAATGAGCAGTCACGCATTAATTTTCCTTTACCTAATTAAATACGCTTAAGTAATTAATATACTAAATTGCCTCAACTCTAAATTCAAACCAAGAACTTAAATAATTCATAATCAACGTAATTGACAAACCTAATGTACTTACTACAAGTGCGGTTGTCGCGCTGAAAAGCACTTTATATCTCTGCATTTTAAATCCGTAATATCTTCGAAAATATTCATTTACATTATATGCTGTAAAGGGCCATATTGATTTATATTAAATGCGCAATGTATTTCAGGTACTTAATTCGATAAGGATTTTTTTTTTTTTTTTTTTTTTTTTATTTTTTTTTTTACGTCATTCCCCTGCGTATGGCGGGTCAGGGCCTTTTATTTCTAGTCACTTAACATCTTTTTAATTTATTACAGTTTTCCTCTTTCCTTTCTTTCACACTTCTATCTTTCGCTCTAAACTTATCTTTCTTCCTTTTTTTTATTCTCCTCCTCTTTTCTTTCGCTCTCCATTCCATTCCTTCTACCATACCTCTCGCTGAGTGAAGACACCGTCGCCTCGTCGTGTCTGGAACAATTTTTTATTTGAATACTTTTCCACTCCTTTCCTGTTTTTATTCATTTTCTTTATGTCTATGTCTAGGTATAATTATTCTATTACATTTATTTTATTTTCCGTTTACATTTAATTTACATTTAATTTATTTTAATTTTGATTTATTTTTATTTTTATTTCTTTTTATTTTTACAATTTGTTCCTATTTAATACAATTTGTACTACCTTTTTGCAGTACTCCATGAATATTCGGCGACTTTCGTCCTCACTCATCAGAGAGGCAACCGCTCCTGTGTCTAATCTTATTCCTATTTTCAATTCTAGGTCCGCTCTCTCCCGCCCGAATAAGGGACAGGAGAGCAGGATGTGCACCACGGTCTGGTCCACCTCCGGGTCACAGGGGCACGCGGGACTCTCCTTGAGTTTGAACCTGTGAAGGTACTCGGAGAATCCCCCGTGCCCGGTGAACATCTGGGCCAAGACCGTGTCGAGCTCGATCTGGCGAATTACGCGATACGCTGACTTGACGCTCGGGAAAAAGATCCTCGTTGTTGAAGCCGTCGTACCTTGCACATACCTCCTGTTCCATTCGTCGAGCGTCCCCAGTCTTAGCTGACGCTTGACGAATGAAACGGGGCAATCCTCGTATTCAGGTCTTCTTTTGCTCTTCAGGGCCGCTTCCTTGGCCAGTTGGTCCGCCCTTTCATTCCCCTCCAGCCCCACATGCGCCTTCACCCAATACAACCTTACATTCGTCCCTTTCTCACGCGCTTTCGTTATATTCTCTTTTACTGCGATCGCCAGGGGATGGAGGGTGTCAGGTTTTGCGACGGTCTCCAGGGCGGACCTCGAATCGCTGAATACGGCGCACGAATGCGCCGACCCGCTGGCCGCGTACCCTGTCGCTTTCGCCAAAGCCAGCAGCTCTGCCTGGTATACGGTGCAGAAGTTGCCCAACTTGAGTTTTTTGTTGGAAACCTCTGCGGCGTCCCGCAGAACGCAGAACGCCGCACCCACCTTGTCGTCGATGCGGCTGCCGTCGGTGTAAATCACCGAATCGGCAGCCGAGGTGGCAAGTTGGACTTCTTCCGCACTTTCGCCCAGACAGGAGAATTCCACACCAAGCTGCACAGACGGGTGTGGGAGTCTCAAGTAGCTGACCGGAACCTCCAGCTCTCGGTCACCCAGTACTTGCCGGGTGTGGCCGCGCTTTACCTCAAATAAAGTGGCTGCTTCTTGGACCCGAAGGTCCAGAGGAAGCAGCCCGGCAAGTACTACGGCCGAATGCAACGACGCGGTTCGGTGAGTTCGCGCAATTTTCTGCGCGAAGCCACGCTGAACCGCATCGAGCTGCCTTCGGACCAGCAGCTTCTTAGCCGCCGGCGCCCACGCACTCGCTGCATACAAAATGATCGGCTCCAACACCGCCAGATACATCGTTCTGATCACCTCCGAGTTCAACCCCCATGATACTTTCGCGGCCCTGCACAATTGACGATAGAGGCCTTGGGCCTTGCTGCTCACGTTCTTCACGTGCGTGTTGAACGTGAGCCTATCATCAATTGTCAGGCCGAGTATCCGAACTTCACGAGTTCGACAAAGGGGCTCTCCGCCCATATTCAATATTGGGTTGTCGTACTTGAGTTTGTTGGTGAGCACCATCACATTGGTTTTGTGTGGTGCAAACCTCAACTTGTTTCGGACCCCCCAATCGTGAATATCGGCGAGCACCGCATTTGCCTTCCTCGTGATGTCCCCGGTCTCTTGCCCGGAGAAGATCAGCACGACGTCGTCTGCGAACGCCTGGCAGTGTGTTCCGCTCTTGACCACCATCTCCAGGAGTGGATTTAGGAGGAGGGTCCAGAATGTTGGGCCGCCCACGGACCCCTGCACGCACCCCTTGGTGGTATCCCTGGCACACTCCGCCCCCGCGTACCTGACGGACACCTTGCGATCGCTAAAATAGCTATCGACAAGGCGCCGCAGGTCGACGGGGCAGCGAGTCTCGGCCAGTCTGCACCGTATAGCAGGCCACCAGGCGTTGTCGAAGGCTCCCTCTATGTCCAATGATACCAGCACAACGATCTCCTTCTCCTTCAAGCGAGAGCGTATGTGCTGGATCAGGTCATACAGGGAGTCTTCGGTACACCTTTGCGGCATGAAGCCGTATTGGTGGCTACTGATATACGGTGCAGTGTACCACCGTATCCTCCGGACCATCATCTTTTCTAGGACCTTGCCCATGACGGGCAAGAGTCCGATGGGCCGGTAGGATTTAGGGTGCGTGTAGTTGTCCTTACCGGGCTTATTCGATAAGGATTATGCTGTATTGCTTAAAATCAGTTGGTAAAGAAGCTATCATTTCTCGTAAAAAGTATAAAGGATAAAAATGGTTATTGTGGGTTATCCTTAAGAGATAGATATATACCATCGCAGACTTTTTTGTAGAACTTTTCAAGGTGTACAATACTGTAGTATATTATTTTGATCTATCTCGTAGCATTGAGCCAGCGTTTGCAATATAAGCGCACAAAAATGTGTTTATTTACGACATCACATTAGAAACCTCGAAAGATATCAGTGTTCCTCTATTATATTATGCATGGATTATACGTATATTATAAACCTTCCTTAAGAATCACAGAATCTTTTTAAAACAATCGCATCATAATCCGTTGCGTGGTTTTTAAGATTTAAGCATACATAGGGGCAGACAGACAGCGAAAGCGACTTTGTTTTATACTAAGTAGTGATAATTCGGATACACTGCATACATGTAGGGATGCATCCACAAACTGCTTGACAGTTTAGCCATTTCATTATGCCTATGTCCACTACCCTAACATTTTTACTTAATGTAACAGGAACCACCAAAAAGAAAACAAATCAATTTGTATAGATTCGGACAGGTAAATAAAAAACAAACACAAAAAATTACATACATAGTAAACACATGAAAATAAACATAAGGGGGCACACAAAGCAGGCGCCGGCGGGACGTGCTGCCACGTTACCCTAAGGGTAGCTCGATTATAGATTACTATTTTGCTTCATTATAAGCCATGATTTATATCTGGCCTTGTATTAGCTGTCTTTAAGTCGCTACAGGGAGGATGGAGATTGCTGCAACACTTAGCTGTGCTCAAAGGTGCCGCGGGAGGCGGCGGAGCAATGTGGAGGTCTCGTAGTACACATTAGTAGCAGCTCTGGTGTTAAATGAAGTATTTTGGTCGTGCATCCACTTAAGCTTATATGTAAACATTTAGTTTTTATTTTTAATAATTACAAATAACAACGTTGCGAAATGCAGATTCATACGTTTGTCCGTTTTGAGCACATTAGCGTTGTTAGGAAAGGGCGCTACGTGGGAGCGCGGCGGTGGATCGGAGTAGCAGGACTGACCGCACACATTCTGCACACATCCTGTCTCTGCAATCTCTTCGAGTGTGAATATAAACAAGGAGCAGTGACTCCGTCCGTGTAGTTCAGTTTAGATAAAACAAGAGAGAGTGACATAGCTTACTGCGTAAACTGGCACTGATAGATCGCGACCGACGGAAGGTCACGTCACCACCGACTTCACATTAAGCGCATGAGACTGGTGCTGTCGCCGTCGCGAAGCCGTGGCCAGGGTGCGCCCAGTCAGAATAAATTCCTCTACGCGACATGAACTGCCGACCGTGACGGGATACGAACCTGCAATCTTCGGATACGAAGTCCGCACTTGGTGACGATGCGAAGTCCTTGGTGAAGCGTATGTTGCGTTATTGTATTGTACGCGTAGGTCTCTGCATGCCTCTGAACTTATAATAATGACTAGTTTTCTCCGTGGTGTTATATCGCCGGGCGGCGGTTGCGCTGACTGGTACAAGTCAGCTATAGCTAGGACTAAACACCGATCGAGAGACTAGTAAGCGACGCGATTCCTTCAAGATACGTGTCACACGCAGTATTTAATACGTAATGCGAGTTTTCTTTACGTCAACTAATCATACAATGCACGCAGGCGCCTGAAGCCCGGCGCACCTTAACCACAACTTACAATAAATAGCTCTAGTTATTAAAAACAAGACTTTATTTTTTAATACTAATTAATTGATTTCCTCATTTAAACATTTTGAAGCGATGTCAGGCGGGAACCTGCAGCGAAGCGTCCCACGCGCGCGCATTCACCAGCCGCAGCGTGGAGCGCAGCGCGCCGCCAGGGCCCAGCGCCAGCGTGAGGGGCTGCGCGGAGCCGCGTGGCCGCGCGTACAGCGCGTGCAGCGCCTGCTCCCAGCGCAGCGGCGCGCTCGCCAGCCGCGCCAGCTGCCGACGCGTGTGCGTCGCGTCGCGGTAAACGCGCGCGTCCACGCACGACACCACCGGCACGCGCGGCGCCCGCACCTGCGACGCACGCGATCCTTTACAACGGCCCTGCCCGGTCAAACTTTGTGACGAATGTTCACACTAAATGCCAAATGTTGTCATTTCTCCATTTTGCAAACATTTATTATTATTTGGATGCACACAGTGATACTGAAGCCTCGGCCTGTCTGCGGTACACAGGCACCATGCACTTTGTAAATGAACTGGCCCCACCGAGACAACGTTGTATAAATGTTAAGGATGAGAACATTCTGCTGGTGATCACCTGTATGTGCTGTAGCCCGGCGCGCACCGCGTCAGCAGCGCTGGCCATCAGCGGTGTATTGAAAGCGCCGCTGACCGGCATGCGTACCGCTCGCCTAATGCCCCAGGCGTGCCCCTCCGCCCTAAGCCAGCGGAGCGCCTCCTCGTCTCCTGCAACCACTTTGCAGCCCGGGTGCATGTAGCCGGCCACCATACAAACGGGCCGCGGCACGCCGCTCTCCATGGCGTGGTCGCGCGCGCACCGCAGCGCGTCCCCGAGTCGCGCGTCCGGCGCCAGCCACAGCGTGAGCGAGCCGCCGGCGCGCTCCGCAGCCGCCGCCCCCGCCGCGGCGGCGACCAGCTCCGTCAGTCGCAGCGCGTGCTCGAATGTCAGCGCGCCCGCGAACACGAGCGCGCCCACCTCGCCCAGCGAGAACCCGGCGGCGGCGCGCACGCGCTCCACGGCGGCCGGCCGCTCGTCGCGCACCCTCTCCAGTGCCGCCAGTGAAGTCACCAACACCGCTACCTGGCAGCGGCGCTGCAGCTCCTCCTCGGGACCCTCAGTGCACACGCGTGCCACATCCCATCTAAAATATTAAATGATCAACAAACATTACGTTATTTTAATTGTTAGTCGCTAATGTTGATAATTACTGCCTCTTGCTGACAATAGGTTTAAGGTTTATTCAGTGTATTTAGAATGCTGCAAACACATGGTGTGTATTGGCTACAACCTGCTTCTCATGAGTATCTCCTTGTGTGAAACATTATCATCATGTTAATTATGCTAACATTATAATTAATAATCTTTGTAAGTAAATAAGATAGCTGTGCTACTGGATATTTTAATTCAATAATAATATTTAAGTGTATTAAGAATCAAATTGTGGAGCTATGATATGCAGAAAAAATAACTAAACAAAAAATTTTGATTTGTTGTGCAAACCACTGCTCATTTACTCCTGGATCAACTGTTTTCACATAAACAGAATTATAACTCAGACAGTTAAACTTAAGACATATTACAATATTTAAATTTCCTTTATTTAAGTTTGAATTTATTAAAGTAAACGGATTTCATTATTTGTTATAAATAATTTTTATTGGAGTGTAAATGAGTACATTAGAGGAAGTCTGAAAGCTGTTCCAGTGAACGAGAAATTGAGGAGCAAGAGGTTAGCGTGGTAGGGGCATATTATGCGGAGGGATGAAGGACATATAACAAAGAAAGTAATGAGAATGAAAATGGATGGTTATAAGAGTAGAAGGAAGACTTAAGAAAGTGTGTAAGAAGAGTGTGAAGTCAGATGTGACGGCTGATAGAGAGATATGGAAGAGAAGTACATACTGTGGAGACCCCACATCAAAAAAGAGCAGGAGGAATAACAAATAATTATTATTGGAACCTAAAAAAATAATTTTGTTTCTTTACAACTATCACACTGGAGTTTCTAAAATTTCACTCATGGTTTAATACACTTGACTAAACATTAACAAACTATCAGAAAAACAATATTATACTATAATGAAAGTTTGAAATAACTTGGAAATGGCAAGAGAGTAAGAATATAGAACAAACAAATCTTTAAATTGTCAAACAATCATTAAACACCTTATTCCATCCATGGCTTCAGTCACATAAATAAATTACAATAAGACACTGTTAGAGAGGTTTCAAGTTTTCCTATGACTATACTTACCCAACAATTGAAGATGCTAACTCGTATAGATCTCTGGCGGCCGGCAAATCAAGTAATTTTTTACCCATTCCGATGTGTTGTGATCCTTGTCCAGGGAACAGAAGCACAGTAGTCTCCCGCGGGTCTACACGCAGAGTGGACACTTGGGTGGCGATCCGAGCATACGGTTCCGTGGCCCATCGCAACTCTGGCTCAGGATTCGAAACATCACCGTATGAACTGGCATCGTCCAGTAGCTGTTTGAGTGGACTAGTGTTATGAGACTTGGACAGCGCTCTACTCTGTCGGTTATTAATAATACGAGCAAGATGACAGCGAAATAGCGATGACTTCATCGAGTTTAAATTAAAATTTTACGTCTTAAAATATTATTATATATTTACAGTTGTATGATCGAGCGCTTGCTTTGAAATTGTAATGACACAATTGTTATTGGAATTGAGGTTATCCAAAACAACAACATACGATAAATGACAAGCGCACATGTAATAGCGCGCGTGTAACTAGTGGAATAATCGTCCGTCACAATCAGCCGGTTGACGTTTTTTTTAAATATTTATTGAATGCAACGAAGTCGATTTCCTCCATGCGGTTTACTGGTCGTTATTAATGATCTTACTCCATTGATTTGCTTAACGCGAAATTTGAGCCGGCAAATTTACACTGCAAGGCATTTTTATTAGTTCTAATAAAATTGTGATAAAACGATTTTAAAGTATATTCTATTTTTTTAGTCAAGAAAAAACAAAATTTAACTATATGTCCGACAAATACTTTTAAATTTTTGTACTCTTTGCTAAAACCAAATGCCAACCAAAACTCTTACTGGCGGTAGATATTTGTTGCCGGAGACCGTCTAGATAGGTATCTCCGGAACGCTTATTTCTACAGCCAAATAATAGTGTGCAAATATTACTATGTTCCGATTTGAAGAGCGTTGTAGTTACCGTAATTACTAGGGTAACGAGACTCAATATGTCTCAGGCAACGAGTGCAATGTGGTGCAGTGTATAACATCCCAATTAGCGCCACGTTGTTTTGTGCGGGCGTATCACTTAACATCAGGTCAATGTCCCGCTCGTATCTTAATTTAATATAAAAAATATTAAAAGATTGTTGTAGAAAACTTGGAACGTATTAAATATTTTTCAATAAATTTTACTTTTGTTTTATGTTTAATTGTCAAAAGTATCTATTTAGATACTTACTTTGGGGTATTTACCCCAGCCAACAAATTTTCGTTTTTTTTTCATCTAGTTCTGAATTGATTTTCTTTGATATTTACTGTGCAGCTTCGAATTTAGTTTATTACTTACTTTATGAATGGCACTTTAAATACCTTGTAAACTAACCAAACTGGTTTAAATTGTTATGTTTTTAATTGTTAGAATACGTAATGGCACCGCAATTAAATTTGTTTAAATCAGTCAGTCCGCAACCTAGTGCGTGTAAATTTCAGAACCGGCGCTCCACTGTCAGCACAGATTAGAAAGTTCAGGATGTGTTATAGGAGTATAATTTGATTCATTTGTTCTCGTTTTGCTTTATTTCCTACCGCCTTACTGATATTAAAAGAGAAACAGTGCCTGAAACTATTGTCATATTTACAATTACTGCAACAATCACCACGAGTATTTTCAAAAACCTAGATTTCAATTGAACCAATTTTTGGGATTTAAAGAAATAACGACATATAAAATAGGTAATGATATTATAATAGGTATAAAATATATTTTTTGTGACAACGGCAAGATTAATAATAGATAAAAATTGATAAGTGCTATAAGTGGAATAATAATGCAGACTTTTTGATTAATTTCAATACCTGTTATCACTTCAAAACCTTTTCAATTAATAAATTCGTCACGATTGCTCACGACCATAAAACAATACACAGCTTTTGTAATGTCAATTTGCAATCAGTTTGTGTAAACAGATGTTAGTGTTCCCTCGACAATTATTAATCTCCCATATTGTTACTTGTAGGATGGCTCGTGGGCAGCAAAAAATCCAATCACAAGCCAAGGCTGCAGAGAAGCAATCCAAAATGAAAAAACAACAGGGACACAGTGCCACAGACCAGAAAAAAGCAGCCCAGAAAGCCCTTGTGCATGTCTGTGTTATCTGCAAGGTAAATATCCAACATAGGGAATTACACTTTACCATTCCCTCTTAAATTTTGTGTTTACTGTGTGTTATTGTACTAACACCTCTGTTCAAAGGGATTATTTTTTTTTTTAAATAGTACACATTTTAAATTATAAATGTTATATCATACAATAAGTCTTGCTAATTTATGTTACTTAAAAGTAAATTTTTAATGAATGGTATATTTTATGCTTCAGTCTTGTGGCTTTAAGCAAAATGTGCACTCACCTATGAGGGTATGACTCTAGCTTTATCATTTCAAATTTCATAATTATGATCAAAATTTACTTGTCCTACGAAGGAATAGGACATGCAATGGAGCTATGGTGCTGTGGCAAAGAGTTGCTCTGGCTTACTTTAAAGATATAAAGTTTTTTATTATTATATTTATATATTTATTTAAAAAAGGTTAACCATCAACATGCATATCTTAATTTATAAATAAGAAAACATTTATGAAATATTTGGCTGATGTGCACCACATACAGGCATACAACATTCACAAATTAAATACTATCTAACTAACAACAAATAAAACATGATGTGAACAAATATTTTTATTATTTATTCTTGGCATACATCAGAGTTCTCTTTCAGAGATCAATTAGATAAAATAAGGTATGGCTTGTAATCACTATAAAATTGGTGAACTGTGCATGTCTTGCTAGCTTTCCATTTACATTACTGGCCTACACTGGTTTGTATGCTGTTCATTCGGTGAATACCTCATAAAAACTCTGTGTACAACATGTTTTGGTATATCTTGGACATATTCAATTTCCAATTTTCAAAAAATTCCAATTCAAGCAAAAACTTTAATTCAAAGGCAAATGAAATTTCAAAACATTACATTTTCATTTGATGCTCCCATAGATAGATTTAGACAAACTTCCATTGTCCGCTAATAATCTCTTGTAATTGTAGGCGCAGATGCCAGACCCCAAGACATACAAGCAGCACTTTGAGAACAAACATCCCAAGAATGATCTACCAGAAGATTTGAAATCCATCTAATATTGTTGACTTATATTTAGTTTTATTGTCTTATTTAATTAATACCGGAAATTGTAAAAATTACCACAACTTGCATTTCTTTGATACATATTTTTCATTAAAATGTGTATTATTCAGTCCAAACATGTTTTAACTTCAGGCTGGTACAGCGGAGAACAGTTTACAACATATTCACACACAAAATATATATGTGGAGACTTTTTATTTTAATAGATTGCGAAGACATTGCATTGCATCTGTACTTCACCACTCTCACTGAACCCGAGCCTGTGTCAAAATCCTATAAAACATTATGCTGGTGTTAAATAAAGTGTGTTAAGTGACAAATTAATTTAATACAACAATGTCTTAATCTTGCTTGTATACTTAAATATGGTTAGAAATAATTGAATTCTTAACTTTAAATTAAAAATTAAAATTTTTTGATTTTTCAAGTTTCGTTAGTAAACTTGTATATGGTATAAACTTTGTTTATGAGTTTTTAATGTATTTATCACAGCTTCCATTTTTATTTTTAATATTTAAATTTCAGATAAATAATAAAAAAAAAAATGTCATTCACATTATTTTATCTTGTTAATAATTATTTGCTTCACACAGCCCACTCACTCGGTTTTTCAACACACAGAGTTATTACTAAAGAGTGGGTATATACAAACAATGTGGCACTGAGGGTGTTCATCCAGCACTTGTCTCTCGTCATTGGTGCTGGAGAGGGCCGGAAGCGCGGAGCGTTGGCCGGGGCGCGGTGTTACATTTTCTCGTAGGTCTGCCGGTGGCCGCAGTCAGTGCAGGTACGCGAGTATAGCTCCTCTGCAGCGTCGTACTCTTCCTCGCCAAAGGTGTGCTGGTGGTGCGCGTGCGTGCCGTCGTAAAGGCTGGAGCGTACTGCCATCCGAAGCGCGGTGAGGCGGCGGCGCGACGAGTTCGCTAGGGTTTTCTCACGGCGCTCCTCACGCGCCGCCCGCTCTTGAAGTAGGCGCTCCTCTGAACCCCACACGAGTCGCGCGCGATCCTCGACCTGGGCGCGCAGGTACAACCTCATCTCCGCAAAGCGCGCGCGGTGCGGGTTGCGTCGCCGGATGCAGCGCAGCGCCGGTGGCCGCAAATCCAAGTCACAGTCCTTCAACAGGAATTCGCTCTTTGCTTCTGTGCGCGTCACCAGCGAGTGTGCACCTTCATCATCCCTGCCCGATTTACTTGTTACAGTTTGTACATAGAAACATACTATGATTTTTGTTGTACAGCTAAAGCTTTTGCAGTATCACTTACATGTAAATACTCCATTTATGTCAAAGTTGTGTAAAAATGAATGTCCCCTGGACCTCAGGAGGTGTTGCAATGTCAAGAATACTAAAAAGTTTTGTTTTGTATTTGATTATTAATTTATCATTCTAACACATAAAACAACCGTAGTAGTACCTGCAAGTGTCACAGACACTGTAATCAAAAGTATCAAATAGGTAAGACTGTGGAAAGAGCTGATCGCACTCCAAGCAACGCGGCTGCTGCATGGGATGCACTAGTGGCGCTGGACGTGCGTCACGTGTAACCGGTGCCTCCGTTACAGCTTCCTCTTCCACTAAGAAGCCTCCACCCGTATCCAAAGCGCGCATTTTCCCCACTGAGATCTCTCTTACTCCCTCTGATGTGTTAGTTCTGAAAGTTATTTACATTTGTTACTGGAGTAAGTTAACACAGGAGTATGTGGCCCTCTCAGAGTAGTGCAGAGTTTAGGCACAGAGCATTCATTTCAGGGATAATAGTAACATGTCATATAGTGATGTATACTAATTCGTACATGTATAATAATTCAATACAACTATATGTTATATATTTTTTATATTTAAATATACTATATATTTTAGTGAAGCTTTAGTTAGCTTGCTGATCTAATGGTTAGAGCGTGCGGCTTTTATTCCGAAGGTTGCGGGTTCGAATCTAGGTATGTACCAATGACTTAATATTTAAGTTATGTACATTTGTGAACTTTAGTTACAACAGCGAGATACAAATGGTGAAGGAAAATATCGTGAGGAAACCCGCACACTGAAATCATCTTTGTGTGTGCGTGTGTGTGGTGGTCCCAATAAAGTGGCAACAGGCTCGCCCCCTGTTACATGGGACCTAATCTGACCACATCTGGCGAAAAGGGGGTGTTTATTCACCTCTGCCTACCCCTACTGAGAAAAAGGTGTAATAATTAAAAAAAATATTGTAGTGAATTCAATTTGTATGATGTTAATTACATAATGTTTGTTGTATGAATATAAATGATTTATTAGTAATATATTGGAATATATCACAACATAAGTTTGTCTGTAAAAAACACTATAGAAAACATTAGAAGTAAACTAAGTAATCAAAAAGTAATAACAATAAAATTTTACATCAAACCCATAGTGCCCTATCGGAAGATAGCAGCGTTTGCTTTCTTACATTAATTGTTTTTAGATAGATGTACTGCTTCTGTGTAGCAATGCCATGCCTTGAAGTACAAAGTTCCTGAATTTTGTTAAGCTATATTTAGTGAGATTTGCCAAAACAACATTGTTGTGTATCTGTTGTTCATCTATGAGATGAAATCTTTTAAGTTGTCTAGCTTTGTGTGCATGGTGTAAGGGTTCCTGCATAACAACTCACAGAACCCAAGCTAACCTCACCTGCTCATGGTGCACCCTGGAAATTAAAAAACGAGACTATGGCTCCCACCAACCTGCATCAGGCCAGCCAGTGGTGGGAAATGGTCCCAATCCCCCATATGAACCCTTATAAATGGAGGTCTTATCATTAGGGGAACCTAAGTCCAGCAGTGGTAATCTATTGGCTGATGATGATAATCTATATTTGTCATTCACAGTGTCATAGACACTTAACACAATGAAGAAAATCTAGTGTTATCACATTGCAGATAAAACTAAATGACATGTGTAAGTGTGTATGAAAAACAAAAACCAATGTTTTTAACATTGCAAATTAAAAATGAATTTGAAACATTAATAATAAATGGAAAATTATAAAAGATTGAGTACGGAGGGCGTTTCACTAGGCGAGCTTCTTTAAGAACGCGTGCGCGCAGTCGATTGCGTTCGATGCGCGCGCGCTGCGCTGTGCTTAGCGCCTCTGCATGTTCAGCTTCCTCACCAGTTTCGCTCATCTTAACAATAATGTTCTATGCTGGAATCTGCAATTTAAAATAGAAACAATTTCGTTACTCATAATATTCTTAACGCACATCGGCCATAGATTTCTTAAAAAAACTTTTTGGAAACAAATATTGTCGATGATAAAAACAATAAGCATAATACATAAATTAATTTGAAGAATATAGTAATACAAGAATTATATAGCGTTCCTAAGAATATTGCATGACATAATAAGTAAGGAATAGAAATGAATTAAATGTATTAAGGATTGTTATCCTAAATATCCACAGAAAAACATTATGTAAATAATTTACTTACCGAGATTTTAAGCTGAAAGAGATATTGATAAATTGATATGGTGTAAAGGATAACACACTAGTAATTGATATTTCAATGTACTCAGAACTCAGAAAACAAACAAACGATAGTTTATATCAAAATTAAACATGTAATGGTTAATCTCCCACCCGGCGTTGGTTGACAGCTACACTGACTGGTGACAACGGCAAACGTTCTGAACTATTGGCCGAGAGCATATCAAGTTGATTCCAGCTTTTGGATGAACTTCATTGAGTTTATGTGAATAAATATTTATCAATTAAGTACGAGTTTTGTCGATGAAACGTTTAACGAGATATCTAAATTAATTCCTAACATACTAATCAAATAACTAATTTGGTGGATGCGTTTGGAATGTATTATTAATATCATAATAACCATAAAAATTATTGATAAGTTTATAAATACTGATCGAATAACTTCAGTGTGGTGAATTATAAATGATATTTATTAACAGATATAACGTCATCGTAAGAACAACTGTTATTTGTTATATTCGAATACTTGTGAATAATATATGTTATGATAAATACGCCTCACCGTTTTATTTTTTTTTCGTGGGAAATCTTACATTGGATACCCTTCTGCTGTGGGGAGAACAGAGGGGTTATGCCGGACTCGTACCGCTAAAACCTCACGGTGTACGTCTCAACGCTTTTAGCCACCCTCGCCAGCAGGTTAGGTTAGGTTAGGTTTTTTTTTTTTTTCTTTTATTAACGCGTGTAACAAAATGCTAACGGAACGCACACCCCGTCGCCAAATTGGGCCGGCGTCGGTGGTAGTGTCGGGCTCCAACCGACTAAAAAGCTTCACACGGTATTCCACTCTCATCCACGTGTTCGTGGGATCGCGGGATAAAGTATTGCAGTTCATCCACGATCCCCCGAACGGCGCCCGAATGACCGGGCCCACCTCGAGGAGGGGTGTAAACAACCACCTTGCGGCGGGGAGCTGTCATCGCGCTCCGACCGCGTCCTGTCCCCTCGGCGCCCGCTCTCGAATACGTTCGGTCTCCCGTTTCTGCGTCATAACAGAGTCGCAGAATCGGGATACCACATTCCACGACGCCTCGCCACTGACCATGGTCCGGACCACGGACGGTAGCGAGAGGTCACTCCCTATCACCGCTACGAGCGCGGCCCTGTCCCCTCCCCCCCATCGTGGGCAATCGGCCAAGGTGTGGGTCGATGTGTCCACCGGGTGGCCACACTCGTCGCACGCCTCGTCCGTCCTACTCGTACAGTTTCGCCGGTGCAGATAGCTCCCGAAGCAACCGTGCCCCGTGAATACCTGCACCAGGCAGAAACTGAGGACTCCGAAGTCCCAGTCCAGCCAGTCACCGATGACCGGCCGGACGGCCTCAACGGTGAGGCGACCGTACGACGGTTCAAGGAGTCGCCGCTCCCATCCCCGAAGCACCTCTCGACACCATCTCTCCACCTCGTCAGGCGACGGAAGCGAACCCTCCCGCTCGAGGGCCCTCTTCCGCCGCCAGTAGAGGCGCGCCAGCGACTCCGCTTCGAGTTCCCACGGCGGCGTCCCGGCGAGGACGCATGCCGCTTCGAAGGAGATGGTACGGTAACCTCGTACGACCCGTATGGCCATGACGCGCTGCGGCGAGCGCAGCAGCGTCACGTCGTGGGTCGACAGATGTTGCGCCCATATGGGCGCACCATATAGCGCCATAGAGCGCACCACCCCCGTGTAGAGTCGCCGGCATCCGACGTTCGGCCCGCCCAGATTGTGCAGGAGGCGGCTCAGGGACCCGGCCGCTCGAATGAGCTTTGGGCCCAGCTGCCGAAAGTGCTCGTCGAACCTCCATCGGCCGTCGAGGACGAGTCCCAAGTACTTCATCGAAGTACCGACGGCGATGGAAGACCCACCGACTATCAGCTCCGCTCCCGGCGGAGGCGCATTCCGCGCGCCGTGGAAGCACAAGGCCTCGCACTTGCCCAGCCCCAAGCGCCGAATGCACGAGACGACGTGGGCCACGCCCGCAGTCGCCAATACGCGCGCCTCCCTAAAGGTGCGCGCGCGAGCCGTCACCAGGGTGTCGTCGGCGTAACAAGTCACGTCGACTCCACCGAGGTTGGTTCCGCGCAACACCGAGTCGTAGCCGATGTTCCACAGGAGCGGTCCGAGGACCGACCCCTGCGGAACACCGCACGACACACCGTGCCGACACCACTCGTCGCGCGTCGGGTACCTCACGGACCTGTCCGAGAGGTACGCCTAGATCGTACGCCTCAGGTAGACCGGGACCCCGAAGTGGACCAGCGCCGCGGTGATCATGCTCCACGGAAGGGTGTTGAACGCGTTGGCGATGTCGAGGGACACCGTCAACACCACCTCTCCGCGAGCCACCGCCGCGTCCGCCAGGGCTCGCACCCGCGCTACCGCGTCTACGGTGGACCTGCTCCGGCGGAATCCGAACTGGTGTTCGCTCAGATCCGGTCCGACCTCCTCCATGTGTCGAACGAGGCGAGCTGCGATGACGCGCTCGAAGAGCTTGCTCATCTCGTCGAACAACACGATCGGCTGATACGACGACGGTGAGTCGGCCGGTTTCCCCGCTTTCCGAAGCAGGACCAGTTTCCCCGCCTTCCACAGGCGTGGAAACCGACCCTGTCTCAGCAACGCCGTGAACAGCGTCCGCGTCAAGGACTCTAAGGGACCCATAACTAGAGCCCACACGCGGCCGGGTATACCGTCGGGCCCAGGGGCGGTGTCCTTGACACGCATCCTTTGAACGGCAGCCGACAGTTCCCCTACCCTGACGCCCGGGACGTCGTCCGGGTCGAAGGAGTCTTCCCTCTCCCTACCCGCGCCGCGGGACCGAGTCGCTGTCGGTGGCGACCCTCGGTCGTCCCGCCGCGGGAACAGTGTGCGAACCGTCCGATCGAGAAGCTCCGGTGAGAGGCTACGAGTCAATGGGGGTCGCCAAGGGCGCAGCTTTTGCCGCACCCTGTTATACGGCTTCCCGAAAGGGTCGCCGTCCAACGACTCGAGCATCTCACGTTCAGACGCCTTCGCCTCGGAGATCGCCGCCACTAGTTCGGCCACGTCGGCCCTGTGCGCCGCGTACAGCCGCTCCTCCTCGGCCGTATCGCGCCTCCGTCGACGTCGGCACCTGTGGTACTTGCGTCAGCTCGCCACGCACGCGCTACGAAGCCGCACGAGGTCCGCCGTCCACCAGTATGCACGGCACTTAGGAGGCAGGGAGCGGCGCGCCCGCGGCATAGCCGCATCACACACGTGCGACACGGCCTGCACGAGCCTCTCCGCTTCCCGCTCCACGTCGACCGCCACCTCCTCCACGGAGAGGCCCGCCGCCTTAGCCTGGCCCTCGCGGACCTAGGCCTCGACTAGGGCCGTCTCCTCGAGCCGGTCCCGGTCGAGGCGCTTCAGCGCCCACCGAGGGCCGTCCCCGATCAAGTGACGACAAGGATCGCCCGGAGTCGCCGAGGTCGCGGACACACTGTATCGGATATACAAATGATCCGACAGAGTCTCCACGCCCTCGAGTACCTCCCAATCCCCGATACGGCGGGCCATGGCGACCCCTGCGAACGTTACGTCAACTATGAAGCCGCCGTTTTTCCGCACGCACGTGTTCGCCGTCCCCCGATTGAGCACGACCAAACTCGCTCCGATCGCGAACTCCTCGAGCGCCGCACCGCGCGCGCTCGTCCGCGGGCATCCCCAAGCCATAGACTTGGCGTTGAGGTTTCCGGCGAGGAGAATGCGACCCGACCCTAGCCGGCCGATGAGAGCACCGATCTCGTCGAGAAGCCGCTCGAACTCCGCCAAGCAGCGATTCGGCGAGAAATATGCCACGACCAGCACGTCCCCCACCCGCCCGGCGATGTAACCCCGACCGCGCTTCACCAACGCGATTTATGGTCGGCCTACTTACCTGCCGCGCTGCATCGGTTGCAGTGCGGATTGGCGGAGCAGGTGGCCGCCCTGTGGCCGCTCTTTCCGCAGCGATAGCACTCATCGCTGCGGTCCGTGTCGGACTTACACTGCGCCCGCACGTGCCCCTTTTCGAGGCACCGGAAGCAGCGTTTCGGTCTGCTCGCGAGCAGTGTGACCTACGCAGACACCCAACCAACCAGGAGTCTGCCGCCGTCCACCACCCGCCGAGCCGCAAGCACAGGACAGCGTAGCCACGCCGTCCCGAGGCCGGAGGCGCCGAACGAGACGCTGCCCGACCGAACCTGGTCGGCCGGACAGCCCCCCGCTCGCACCACCGCGGCGACAACGTCGGCGCTGGTGACCGAGTCATTCCGTCCGGAGACCTTCAGCTCGGCGCATTTCACCGGCCTCGAGATCCGCGCGACATCCTCGCCGAGAGACTCGCGGAGCCTCTTAGCGAAGGTATCGGCTTTCTCGCCGTTTTCAAGACCGGGCACTTGAAATATTCGTGCTCCGGTCGCCGCCGTCTTGCAACGCATCCTGAGAATGCTGAGGCCGTTCAGGTCGATCCGCTCCCGCGCCTGGGCGATCACTTCGGCGTACGTGACGCCCTTCGCGACCGCCTCAGGCGCAAGAGTAACCACGACCGCCGTGGACCGTGGGGCCCGCAGCTTTCGCGGCCGGATCTTCCTGCCGGCTTTGCGCTGCGCGCTCCGGCGCTGTTGCTGCTGCGGCTTCGGCTGCGACTGCTGTCACTGCTTCTGCCGCTGCCGCGGCTTCGGCGGCAGCTCCTTCGCCCGTCGCGGCTTTCGCGCAACGGCGTCTACCCCTCCTCCAATGGAGGTGGGGCGGGCGTGGGCACGAACTTGCCTGCGGACTTAGGGAGCTTTCCCGCCGCTTTCTGCGGCACCCCTTAGCCACGGGGGCTTCGGGGGCGGGGTTCGCGGAGCCTGCGGCCTCTTTCGGCGCTGGGCCGGCATCCTTGGCGGCCGATGTCGCCTGCCTCACGGCAGCCAGCGGTGGCCGGACACGCTTCTCCGGGAGAAGCCTGTCCTCCAGTGATGCCAGGCGGGCCGACACCATCGTCCCCACCTGCACCATTACGGTGCGGCAGATCTCCTCTACCGACCGAATCGTCCCCTCCCCAGGAGACTCATCGCCGGCGTCCGGACGAGGAGGCGCGGGTCTATCCCGCCGCTCCAACTCGTCCATCTTCGCCCTGAGGTTGGCCAACTCCTTGCGGAAATCGGCCGCCTCGGCGCGCAGGCGGGCGTTCTCCGCCTGCAGCTGCCGCGTCTCGTCCGTCGCTGTGCGAGACGCGATGGTGGTCACGGCCACCTTGATGGAGGCCGCGGCGTCGCTCAGGTCCCGCGCCAGGTCGGACTTGAGGTTCCTCGACTTGCTGGCAATCGTACTGATCAGCTCAGCGTCGTCGAGAACCATCCGCTGCAACGCCCCAACCGTCTGCTCGTCTGGAGCCGTCCTCGACTCCAGCGCAGGCGATCGGGAGAGCTTCCGCTCCCGGTTTCGGCGGAACCTCGCCGCCGTCACGACGAGTTCCTCCTCCGCCTGGAGCCTCAGCTCCTGACGCCTCTCGGCGTCAAACGCGGCCTTGGCCTTGCTAAGGCCGACATACTTGCTCGTCCTGGGCGGATGCCCACGTCGCTCCGGCTTGGAGCCTGGGCATAGCTTCCCGGCGCTCTTGCCGTCCTCGTCTGAGGAAGTCGATGAGCTTTTCCTGCTGGGACGCCGTCGTTTGCGGTCCTGCCAAAAGCGGGATCCGCCTGACGCACCCGTAGTGAGGCTACCATCTGAAACGGCAGCCTCGTTGTCGCTGATGCGGGAAACAGGGGCCATGTCGACATCGCCCCCGTTTTTGGATGGCTCCCAGGGCAGCCGCTCCAGCACCACCCGCGCTGTGGGCAGCGCGGTCAGCGAAAGCGCACGTTGCGCGAGCCTGTCACCACCGTGTGGTTGGCCAGCGCCCATCGCGGGGCGCGGCACTTCCGCCATTGTGCAACTCGCCGAACCATCGGCGCTCCTCTGCACACACACACCATCGTCCAAAGCAGTTTTGCCCATCCCAGAGTACGAAGGGCAGACGGCGCCAGGCGCCGTGTGGAATTCCCCAGCGGTAAAGCCGGGATCCACCTGGGGACCAATGTCTTGAGAACTGCTTGCCATAGTGTAGGTTTGCTGATCCACAGCTTCGGGCGCTCGGGACCAAGTTCCCCTTGGCCATTCATCCCATCGGTGCGCCGTACCTTAGGATTGGGGTAATTTGGGAGGTTGTCTTCCTCTCGACTCCGGTCGCAATGACCGCAGTCTCCGCTCCGCTCAGAGTGTGCTATAAGCGGGCTACGGGTGCGCCCGGCGTGGCCGAGGCCAACAGCCACCCTAGGGGCGGACTCGCCGCGCGACTCGACTGATTGCGCCGAAGACAAAATTGAATCCAAGAGGGATATTAGTTTTCCCCTCAGCGGGCGGTGGGACCGTCACTACCCTACGCCAGTGGTATCGGATTATTAGCCGTCAGTTGCCATATGCCCGAGAGCATATGGCAGCTGCCGTTGCCCAGGGTACACCAGTTCCAGGAGATGCCCTTACCCCCGGACCGTAGTCCGAAGGGTAACTGCATCCCCCGGGCACACGTGGAGGTTATCCGACCGAGCACCCCAGGTTAGGTTAGGTTAGGTTAGGTTTTTTTTTTTTTTTTCTTACATCATTCCCTTGCGTATGGCGGGTCAGGGGCTTTTTGTGATCTTTTAAGCATGACTCACTTATCATCTTACTAATCTTAAAAACTAATTTCCTCATTCCTTCCTATCTTCCACTCATTCATCTGCCTTCCTATATATCTCCTCTTTTCTTTCGCTCTCCATTCCATTTCCTTCTTTCATACCTCTCGCAGAGTGAAGACAGCCGCTTCGTCAGGTTCAGCTGGAACATCTTCAGCATGCCATGTTCATGTTTCAATTTTTTGTACAGTTTTATTTTTAATTATATTTATTTTACACATTTTTTGTTTTTATTTTTCTATCTTATTTTTATTTTTCCTAATTATTGTTTTTTTTTTATTTTTTTTATTCCTTTCTATCGCATCCTTTATTACTTTTCTTGCAAACTTTATAAAGCTTTGGCGACTTTCGTCCTCACTCATCAGAGAGGCAACCGCTCCTGTGTCTAAACTTTTTCCGAATTGGATTGCAAGGTCCGCTCTCTCCCGCCTGAATAAAGGACAGGAAAGCAGGATGTGCACCACGGTCTGGTCCACCTCCGGGTCACAGGGGCACGCGGGACTCTCCTTGAGCTTGAACCTGTGGAGGTACTCGGAGAATCCCCCGTGCCCGGTGAACATCTGGACCAAGACCGTGTCGAGCTCGATCTGGCGAAGTACGCGATACGCTGACTTGACGTTCGGGAAGAACATCCTCGTTGTTGAAGCCGTCGTACCTTGCACATACCTCCTGTTCCATTTGTCGAGCGTCTCCAGCCTTAGCTGACGCTTGACGGATGAAACGGGGCAATCCTCGTATTCTGGTCTTCTTTTGCTTGGGTTAGGTTAGGTTTTTTTTTATTAAGCATTCTCCTGCGTATTGTAAGTCAGGGCCTTTATTTGCACTTTTAAGCATATCTGATCACTTATTCATCTAATACATTTCGTAACCTAGTTCCTCATACCTTACTTTCGCTCTTTCGTCTTTCGTCTTTCACTCCTTTCATCATACTTCCCAATATTTCTCCACCTCGTTTTTTTCACTATCCATCCTATTCCTTCTTTCATACCTCTCTCAAAGTGAGGACATCATCGCCTCGTCGTGTCCGGAACATTTTTGTTTCACTGTAAAAGAAGCATCCACTTTGTTCTTTTTATTTATTTACATTAAATTTCTTATAATCTATCTTATTGTTTTATTTATTTACATTTTTCCTTATGATTACATCTTCCATTACTTCCTTACAATATTTTTGTATTTTTATTTTATTTACATTGCTTTTCTTATAATTTCTTATGTTTTATTTACATTTTGTTTCTTAATATTATATACGTTCTTTACGTGCGTATTGAACGTGAGCCTATCGTCAATTGTGAGGCCGAGTATCCGGACTTCCCGAGTTCGACCCAGGGGCTCCCCTCCCATGGACAGTATTGGGTTGTCGTACTTAAGCTTGTTCGTTAGCACCATCACTTTAGTTTTGTGTGGTGCGAACCTAAGCTTGTTTCGGACCCCCCAATCGTGAACATTGGCGTGTGCCTCGTTGGCCTTCCTCGAGATGTTCCCGGTCTCTTGCCCCCGAGAAGATCAGTACGACGTCATCTGCGAACGCCTGGCAGTGCACCCCGCTCTTCTCCATCTCCACCAGAAGCGGATTGAGGAGGAGGGTCCAGAAGGTTGGACCGCCCACGGATCCCTGCACACACCCCTTGGTGGTCTCTCTGGCCCACTCCGCCCCCGCGTACCTGACGGACACCCTGCGGTCGCTAAAGTAGCTGTCCACAAGGCGCCGCAGATTCGCAGGGCAGCGAGTTTCGGCCAGTCTGCACCGTATGGCAGGCCACCAGGCGTTATCGAAGGCTCCCTCTATGTCTAACGATACCAGCACTACGATCTCCTTCTCCCGCACGCGAGATCGCGTGTGCTGGATCATGTCGTAGAGGGAGTCTTCGGTACTCCTCTGCGGCATGAAGCCGTATTGGTGGCGACTGATGTACGATGCAGAGTACCACCGGATCCTCCGGACCATCATCTTCTCCACGATCTTGCCCATTATGGGCAAGAGCCCGATGGGCCGGTAGGATTTCGGGTGCGTGTAGTCTTCCTTATCGGGCTTTTTCAACACTACGACCACCGCCTCCTTCCACTTCCTGGGGAAGTAGGAGAGAGCGAGGCACCGGTTGGAAAGCGCGAGAAACACGGCGGCATCCACGGCGATGGCCGCCCGGCAGATGTCTGCGGTGAGGCCGTCAGCACCAGGTGCTTTCTTAGCACTGAAGGTCGACACGGACCATCGGAGTTCCTCCATCGTGAAGGGGGGGTCACATGGGTCATCATGTCCCCCCCCGCTGACTTCATTGACTTTCACTCTTACATGACAGTGGCCCGCATTGTCCTCCCCGGGGTCATCCCCCGGGAAGAAGACCTCCGCTAGCATCCTGGCAGATCCCTCTGCGTCCAGTACTTTTCCCGACTGGACGAGGGGGACGTCCTCTCGCCTCACCTCCGCGCGACGCATCACACGGTAGATGCCGTCCCACATGGTCTCGCGGTCCTGCATCTCGCAGAACCGCTTCCAGCTTTCGGTCTGAGCGCGCCTCGCCTCGAGACGGTAGGCCTCCCTCGCATCGGCATATTCCCGCAAGACCAACTCTTTACGGGCTGGCCGCGCGTTTCGGATCCGTCTCTTCTTCCTCAAGGCGTCTGCCTTGAGGAGAGAGAGCTGTTCGGACCACCAAGGCAATTCCGTCCTCCTCCGCTTGGAGGCCTTCGGCAGGACCGCATCGCAGGAATCCACCACGGCTCCCACGTACCGTTCGGCTGCGCTGTCTAACGCCCCCTGTTCGGTGACCTTGTCAACCTCAGTGGGCGTCAGACCGCGCTCCGAGAGCAGCTGGGCGAAAGTTCTACTGAACTCGCTCCAGTCTGCCCTGTGGGTAGTGTAGCGCCGTGTCGAACCCCTGATGTCCGTACCGACGGACCTCACAAGCTTCAACTCGAACAGAATTGCCCTGTGGTCCGACGAAGATACGTCGTCTGCTAGACGCCAGCCCTCCACTCTATCGAGCAGAGTGGTCGAGCAAGCGGTAATGTCGACGCGGCTGGCATAGCGCTTTCCGCCCCGATACGTCTCAAACGTCGGCTCAGACCCTCGGTTCAGCACGTGCATCTCCAGTTGGTCGAGCACGGCTGCAATCTCACTCCCCCTCCGATCCCCGGAGCGACTGCCCCACTAAGTACTATGAGCATTGACATCGCCACCCAGTATCACGTTGACAGTTCCCAATCTCTCCACGACCCAGACGATCCGGTCCAGGTATGGTTCGACGGGCTTGTCGGGCTCCAGGTAGACGGATACCACCCCTATCTCCCAGGCCCCGGTCCTCAGTCTGACCACAGCTATGTTGGCAGACGTGAGGTCAGGGCATTGGGTGATACAGGGCCGGCGAGTGCCAGTCGGAGTTCCGATGCTCCGTCTGCGCCGACTCTGGTCGGAAGTCCAACCACTTGATGGGGGGGAGAACTTGTCTCCCCCCCAGGGTCAAGGGAAAGGCTGCGGCCGGGACACCTTCCCGCGTCGCGGAGAAGAATAGTGCGCCTGCAGGAGGTGAGAACATGGTCATCAATTAATTGATGGCCCACATCTCACTCCTGCAGGCGAATCTCAACCACTCCGCCAGCGCTCAGGACTTGTTCCTGCAGTCGTTGGCGGAGTGGGGATGCCACATTGGCGTGGCATCAGAGCCGTACAGGATTCCCGCCCAATCATCCTGGGTTGGGGACCTGGGCGGCACGGTGGCGGTGCTGGCGAGAGCGGGCGCCTGCCCCCTCTTCAAGTCACTAGAGAGGGGGCACGGCTACGCGGCGGCAGGTTGGGGGAGGTACGCTGTCATCGGGGTGTACTTCTCCCCCAACCGATCCCTGGCAGAGTTCGAGGTGTTTCTCGACTCTGTCAGGGCCGCCGCGGGCAGGTTGTCACCGAGGGAGATCTTGGTCCTCGGCGACTTCAACGCCAAGTCTCGCTCTTGGGCCGGCACCGCCACCGACGCGAGAGGGAGAGCAGTTGAGGCATGGGCACTGCTCTCCGGTCTGAGCCTCCTCAACGAGGGAAACGCGCTCACGTGCGTGCGAGGGTCGGGGGGGTCCATCGTGGACCTCTCCTTTGCCTCACCGGCGCTCGCGCGCCGTGTGGCAAACTGGCGGGTGGAAGAGGAGGTGGAGACCTTATCGGATCACCGATATATCAGGTTCGAGGTCTCCCCTCCTCAGGGGCGCGGCACAACATCATCGCGCCCCGGGTTCCACTTCCCTCGTTGGGTCCTCGGCAAGTTCGACAAGGAGCTCGCCGAGGAGGCGGCGCTGTTCCAGAGATGGAACATGCCCCGAGGCTCAGACGACGTCGGCGTCGACGAGCTGGAAGGTCGCATCCACAGCGCTCTTCAGGAGGTGTGCGATGCGGCCATGCCTAGGATGCGGCGACGTCCTGTGGACCGCCGCCAGCTGTACTGGTGGTCGGAGGAGCTCTCCGGCCTCCGGGCGGCGGCCCAGGCTCGTCGCCGGGCACTGCAGCGTTGTCGGCGTCGGCGCACGCAGGTGACGGGGGAGGAGGAGCGGCTGCAGGTTCAGTATGCCGAAGCCCGCAAGACCCTGCGGCTCGCCATAGTCCGGGCGAAGACCCTTGCCTGGGAGGAACTACTGGCAGGGGTCGACAGGGATCCATGGGGGCGCCCGTTCAAGACGGCACGGAAGAAGCTCTGTGCCGCAGGCGCCCCCTTAACGGAGGCCCTGGACCCGGACTTCCTCCAAGGGGTGGTGGACCGGTTGTTCCCGGGGGCTGACTCGTCATTCCAGCCCCCAGTTATGTCCACCACCGCCCCCGCGGCGGCCACAGAGGAGGGCCCTCCTCTGACGGAAGAGGAGCTGGACGTGGCCCTGGGTCGTCTCCGGGGTCGACGTACGGCTCCGGGGCCCGACGGGGTCCCATCGAGGGCCCTCTGGGTGGCCGCGAGTCACCTGCGCGAGGAGCTCCGGGGACTGTACGACGCCTGCATTCGGCACGTGCAGTTCCCGGAGCGCTGGAAGACGGGCAGGCTTTGCCTGCTGCGGAAGGGGGACCGTCACCCCGACTCCCCTTCCGCGTACAGACCGATCGTCCTTCTGGACGAGGCGGGTAAGGTCTTCGAGAAGATCTTGGCCGGCCGTCTAGTTCGGCACCTCGCCGAGGTGGGACCGGGCCTCCATGAGGCCCAGTACGGATTTCGGGCAGGGCGATCCACGTTGGACGCCCTGCTCGACCTGAAAGGCCTCTGTCTGGAGGCCTTCGGTGACGGCGAGGTGGTCCTGGGGGTGTCCTTAGATATCGAGAACGCCTTCAACAGCCTGCCATTCGCGACGATCAGGGGGGCGCTGGAGTTTTTCCGGCTCCCTCCCTACATGGTCGGGCTGTTGGGGGCGTACCTCAAGGACAGGACGATCGTCTGGGTTGATGGCAGCGGCGAATTACATCGGCGGCGCGTGGAGAGCGGGGTTCCACAGGGGTCGGTCTTGGGCCCCTTGCTGTGGAACCTCGCGTACGACTGGCTGCTGCGGCAGCCGGTCCTCCCCGGGACGAGGGTACTATGCTACGCGGACGACACCCTCGTCTCGGCCCGGGGGAGGAGTTACGACGAGGCTGCTCGTCTGGCCGCCACTAGCACGTCGCTGGTGGTGGACCGGATCGAGCAGCTGGGTCTGAGGGTCTCCGTCACGAAGACGGAGGCCCTCCTCTTCCACGGACCCCGCAGGGGTCCACCCCGGGGCGCGATCATCCCCGTCCGGGGCGAGAGGGTCCCAGTGCGGGGAGCCCTCAAGTATTTAGGGCTCACTCTGGACGGGCGATGGAGCTTCGGGGAGCACTTCGAACGGCTTCTCCCGAAGCTCACCGCCACCGCCGCTGCGCTGGGCAGATTGCTGCCCAATGTCGGGGGGCCGGGTCATTTGTGTCGGCGCCTATACTCTGGCATCCTGCGGAGTATGGCACTGTACGGAGCGCCCGTATGGGTGGATAGGTGCGAGACCGCCAGGAACGGGCCCGTGTTGAAGAGGGCCCAACGTATCCTGGCGAACCGAGCCTGTCGGGCGTACCGTACGGTGTCCTGGACGGCGGGTACGCTTCTCGCGGGCGATGCGCCTTGGCATCTACAGGCGCAGTCGCTCGCGGAAGTGTACCTCTTCCTGCGGGATGCCGGAGAGCGTCGGCCGGACCCGGCCACGGTCCGCCGGATCAGGCGCGTTGCCCATGACGCCCTGATCCGGCGGTGGGAGACGGAGTTAGGTAACCCTGCCGCCGGCCGGGACACGGTGGAGGCCATCAGGCCCCACCTGTCCCGGTGGATGAGCCGGCGGTACGGGGCCTTGACGTTCCACCTGGTGCAGGTGCTGACAGGCCATGGATGTTTCGGCAAGTACCTGCACCAGGTGGCTCGTAGAGAGATGACGCAGGAATGCGTCGAGTGTGGTGCGCCGATTGACACGTTGCACCACACTCTGGCGGAGTGCCTGGCATGGGGGCCGCAACGCCACGCCCTCGTCGCGCAAGTCGGCAGTGACCTCTCGCTGCCGACTGTAATCGATCGTATGTTGAGCAGCGAGAGGTCTTGGAGGGCGGTAGCCTCCTTCTGCGGCGCAGTGATGCGTCAGAAGGAGGCCGCCGAGCGCATGAGGGAGGCCGACGCCGCTGCCGCACCTTGCAGGCGGCGGCGGGCCGGCGGGAGAGCGCGGCGGCAGAACCACGCCGTCCGCTTCCTCCCGCCGTGAGCGATGGGCCCCTAGCCGGGCACGGTGTGATGGGGCGTTCGGGCCGTTGGGCGTGGCCCTTTGGGCCTTTTGTCGTGTTTCCCCTGGGGGTGCGTCCCCCGGGGGAGTCTTGGTTTTTGTCCCCCCCTCCCACTTCGACGAGGGGGGGAGTCTGGAGGGAGGAGGCCGCCGCCCAATTCCTTCACGGGAGGGCGGCGGCCGAGCATGCGCTCCGTCGTGGGCGCGCGCGGTCGTCTGTGGGGTCGGGGGGCCCCAACGTGCCGGTCCCGCGAGGGGCCGGTACAGGACGGCAGGTGGGTGCCTTTGCTCCCCGCGGGCACCCACCAAGAGGAGTTTTATACGCGGAGGCGCCCGGAGAGTTGCTTGGCTGAAACCCGGGCGTCTCCAGTATGCGTGTGGCGGGACAAGCGGTGGTGGTTTTAGTGGGTATGGGGGTCACGCACAACATCTCAGTGGCCCCGAGCCCCACATAACCCGGCGTCCCCCCCCTCGAAAAGGACGCTGGGTATGCGTTAACAGCATTTCCACCACCGATATCAAAAAAAAAAAAAAAAAAAAAAAAAAAAAAAAAAAAAAAAAAAAAAAAAAAAAAAAAAAAAAAAAAAAAAGGGCATTGGGTGATGTTGATGGTATCGTCGAATAGTACAATGGCGGCCTTTACAACCTCTCCGGCCCCACGGCCGGAGCATTGTACCACCCTTGTCCCCGGGTAGTGCCGCATCTCGCCAATAGCGCCGATGTACGGCTCCTGGACCATCGCGAACGCCCACCCTCTCTTCGGCGCTTCGCGTATCAGCTCGGCCGTGGCGAGTTCGGACCTTTGCAGGTTCGACTGTGCAACGTGATACTGGTGGTGTTCGGCCCGGTTGTCGCGGTCGGCCCCCGGGGCGCCCTTAGCAATACGCTATGGATGCCCGCGATATGGCGTCCCAACGCCTCCGAACCGGACATTCCTCGTCGAATGCTCCGTGGTCCCATCTGTCGGCCTTGGCCTTACGGCAGTTCCGACAGGCGGGGGGTTTCCCCGCTTGCCACTCCGTGCACTCGGCCCTGTGATGTTGTCCACCGCAGTCGCTGCACCGGTCTTCAGACTCGGTGCACATCCTCTTGCTGTGGCCGTATCCCAGGCACCGAGTGCATTGTACGAGTGGAGAGTGATCTTGCACCCGTACGCGCTGCAGATCCACGTGCAACGTACCCACGGCTGTGAAACGGCCCCAGAGTATTGGCGATACCCGCATGACCACATGGGCAATGTGCGGGTTCCGCGCTCTCCGCCTGAACCTGATTTCCATCCTCTGGTCCTTCTCAGGGACGCCTACCAAAAGGTCTTTGTTTTGGTTGCGGATTGCGGTAATTATGTCCGCGTCCTTGTTATAGGACATTACGTCCCTGAGAATGACCAGCGGATCCCTGCTCCGTACCTCTTCCAGGTTCAGGCCCCTTCCCGCTTTAGTCAGCTTCTCGCGCACTCGAGCAAGCTCTGCTTCCGTACCACAGCTTATTATGACTTTCCCGTCCCGTATTTTCCTTATACGATCGATTTTTATGCCCTCTTCCCTTGCATTCAGGGTTTCCCTTATTTTGACCAGGACCTGGTCCCCGGTGTCGGTCCCCGACGAGATCGCCACCGAGCGCGTAGCTTCGCTCCCCGGTGGCGGCCTTTTTGTCGGTGCGGCGGCTGCGCTTGCGTACGTGCTGGGGCGCTCGAGCTTGTCCTTCTTCCTTTCTTTCTTCCAGGCATTGAGAGACTCCTTGAGACCCTCCATCTCCTTGGTGCTGGTCTCAAGGAGTCTCGCATGCTCCTTCAGCCTCTTCAGCATTTCCTCGTACTCCTTTCCCGGCTGCTCCGCTCTCTGGGAAACAGCGAGGGGCACCCCGTCGTCCCTCTTCCCCTCGCTGTCCCCTCCTACTTGCTCGGCTGCCGGGCCCCTCAAATGGTCTCCGGTCCTCTTCCTCCTCAGCTCGAGCTCCCCCTCCTTTACAAGCTGGTAGAGCTTCTCCACCGCTTGAGTCACCCCCTCCTTTATCTCCGTTTTAAGGTTGCGCGAGCTCCCCAAGTGCAGCTTCGCTTTACTCAAGCAAGCTCGCGCCTCCCTAACCCGGTCTGCAGGGGCCGACCTTTCCCCCTTCGGCGGTTCGGACCCCCCCGCGGCCGAGGGTGACTTCTCCACCAGCTTGATCGGCACTGCGCGCGCCTTTGGCTTGCCCGCCGCTGGCACGACTCTACGAGGCGGGGTCCTGTCTCTTTGGGCCTGCCCAGACTCCCATTCCCCCACGCTACTCCTTACACTCCTTATGGGCGAAGTGCTAACCCTGCCGACCACTTCGTCGGTCAGGGTCATCTCGCCCGAGTCCCTCTTGTTCGGAGTTCTCAACATTTTTTTCGTGGGGTTTTTTAGGGGGGAACTTGTCAACTTATAAATAATTACAATAAAACTTAATACTAAGGCAATAGGTCCAATGTCAATTTATATAAACTTATAATTAATTGCAAAAGCAACACAATTTCTTAAGACTATGGCAATAGGGCCCCTAACCTAATGTGCCCCCACGTAAAGTAGGTGGCACGTCGCCTTAGCGTAACTTAATATATTTAACTCCTACTCTGACTCCACGGCAGTAGTGCAACAGTTACACGGCGCCTGCAGGAGATGTTTCCGCAACCGGTGTTCGTTGCTATTCTTTATAGCAAGGCAAGCAGGCAATTTAGCGCGCCTGCGAAAACTTTTCTGGCAATACTTTGGTTTTATGCCTTGCTATTTACTTATGCTAGGGGGGATTGGTGGATGTCTATCTACTTAAAAACTTAACTAACTTAAATTTAATCTTTGGTATATTATTATGCAACACCTTATTCCCCTAGTTGCTACTGCCCCGGAGTCAGAGTCTGAGTTCTTTACGTCTACAACGACCTGGCGCGCGATCGGTTTTTTGCGAATACCGTCGTTTTCCGACAGAAAAGACGGTTTCGCTTTTTAACCGACTTCTAGAACCCCCGGAACAGATCTCGGTCCCGGAGGGGCAGTTTAAAGCTGTGGGTTCCCCTCTGCCCAACACTGATCAGCCCTCCGGACTTTTTACAAAATTTTCCCCCCCCTGAAATTTTTCGATTTTGAATTTTTTGTCCCTTGTTTTCCGAAATTTTTATACCAAAATATTGTCCCAGTTATAACTTTTTATTATTTCAGTGTTGCGCAGCTATTAGGACCCACCTGCGCCCCCCGGGACCTCCGGGGGTGTTAGAAGTTTTTAGTCAACCGTCGAAATCCGCACCGCCTCTCGCCGACCTCCTCAGGTGCAAGGTCCCCTTCCTTGCTCCGCTGCTGAGTCTGAAGTGCGCCGGTTCTGGTGATGCCAAAAGCGTGGGGAATCGTCGCTTTTTTCCACAGGAAAATCTTCTCGAAGTTTAGGGGGTAGTTTTTTAAAACTCTTCTCGTCGGATTCCTACCTCCCCCACTGGTCCGATCTTCCCGTGCGACACGTCAGTCTTCTTGGCTCACCACCTCCTACACAATGGTGGTACGGAAGTACCCCCCACCAACCACTTTCACACACTTCCGGTTGTAAAATTTTTTGTTTCTCTCCGGAGATCCGGGAGAGCGGCCGGAAAATTCCGAAACTTCCTCCTCGTATTCTCGACGGGGGAAGGCACTAACCGGCACTTAAAAATAGTACGGTTGTCGATCGCTTTTTGGCAGCGTTTCGCCCTAAAGTGTTTCGCAGCGGTTTTTTATTGTTTTTGATTTAACCACTGCACCGATTTTTTCACTTTTTACACCGTTGGACTCCTGAGTTCAGCGCGCTTAATTTGATGTGCAACACTTGTATTTTGAAGCACTTTCACTGTAGCACTGATTTTTCGAGCGCGGAGCTTGCGAATTTCGCTGCGTTCGCGTCAAGGCCTCGAGCGACACTGGTTTTTTTTTTTTTTTTTTTTAAAAGCATTCCCCTGCATATGGCAAGTCAGGGCCTTGTTGAGCACTTTTAAGCTATTACAATCACTTGTCCATCTCTACATTTTTTATTCTAAATCCTCATACCGTACTTTCACTCTTTCCTCTTTCATTCCTTTCATCATCCTTCCCCATTTTTCTCCGCCTCGTTTCTTTCACTATCCATCCTATTCCTTCTTTCATACCTCTCGCTAAGTGAAGACACCGTCGCCGCGTCATGTCAGGAACATTTTTTCTTTCTGAAATTAAAGCATCCATTTTGTTCTTTTTTGTTTTCTTTTCTCTCTTCTACCATTTATTTATTTTATTTGCATTTTTATTTCTTTATTTTCTTTTGTTTTTTAAATTTACAATTTGTTCCTGCTAATTGTATCCCCCACCACTTTCTTGCAATATTTTAAAAATATTTGGCGACTTTCGTCCTCACTCATCAGAGAGGCTACTGATACCTTATCAAACCTTTTCCCCATTTCAATTTCTGTTTCTACCCTCTCCTGCCCAAATACGGGACAGGAAAGTAGGATGTGCTCCACGGTCTGGTCCACCTCCGGGTCACAGGGGCACGCGGGACTCTCCTTGAGCTTAAACCTGTAAAGGTACTCTGAGAATCCCCCGTGCCCAGTGAACATCTGGACCAGAACCGTGTCCAGCTCTATCTTACGGAGCACGCGGTAAGCCGAGGCGGCGTCCGGGAAAAATAAGCCGTCGTGCCTTCCACGTAGCGCCTGTTCCATTCGTCAATCGTGTCCAACCGAAGTTGACGTTTGACGAACGAAACAGGACACTCCTCATATTCAGGTCTCCTTTTGCTTCTTAGGGCCGCGTCCTTGGCCAGCTGGTCCGCCCTCTCGTTCAGCGACACTGGTTAGGTTAGGTTAGGTTAGGTTTTTTTTTATTACTCATTCCCCTGCGTATGGCGGGTCAGGGCCTTTATTTGCAATTTTTGTGTACATTTCACTTTCCATCTCTATTTCTTATACTAATTTCCTCTTTCCTTTCTCTCGCACTTCTATCTTTCATGCCTTTCTTATCTTTCTTCCTATAAATTCTCCACCTCTTTTCTGTCGCTCTCCATTCTATTTCCTTCTTTCATACCTCTCGCTGAGTGAAGACACCGTCGCCTCGTCATCTCTGGAACAATTTTCTCCGGGCTGTAATAAAGCATCCAACTTTTCTATTGTTTGGTTTACATGTGTTCTGTCCAGTTTCATTTTTATTTTTGTGTGTTTTTATTACATTCTTATTTAATGTTTACATGTTGTTCTTACTTAATACATTTTTTATAACTTTTTTACAGTACTGTATAAATATTTGGCGACTTTCGTCCTCACTCATCAGAGAGGCAACCGCTCCTGTGTCTAATCTTATTCCTATTTTCAATTCTAGGTCCGCTCTCTCCCGCCCGAATAAGGGACAGGAGAGCAGGATGTGCACCACGGTCTGGTCCACCTCCGGGTCACAGGGGCACGCGGGACTCTCCTTGAGTTTGAACCTGTGGAGGTACTCGGAGAATCCCCCGTGCCCGGTGAACATCTGGACCAAGACCGTGTCGAGCTCGATTTGGCGAATTACGCGATACGCTGACTTGACGCTCGGGAAGAACATCCTCGTTGTTGAAGCCGTCGTACCTTGCACATACCTCCTGTTCCATTCGTCGAGCGTCCCCAGCCTTAGCTGACGCTTGACGAATGAAACGGGGCAATCCTCGTATTCAGGTCTTCTTTTGCTCTTCAGGGCCGCTTCCTTGGCCAGTTGGTCCGCCCTTTCATTCCCCTCCAACCCCACATGCGCCTTCACCCAATACAACCTTACGTTCTTCCCTTTCTCACGCGCTTTCGTTATATTCTCTTTTACTGCGATCGCCAGGGGATGGAGGGTGTCAGGTTTGGCGACAGTCTCCAGGGCGGACCTCGAATCGTTAAATACGGCGCACGAATGTGCCGATCCGCTGGCCGCGTACCCTGTCGCTTTCGCCAAAGCCAGCAGCTCTGCCTGGTATACGGTGCAGAAGTTGCCCAACTTGAGTTTTTTGTTGGTAACCTCTGCGGCGTCCCGCAAAACGCAGAACGCCGCACCCACCTTGTCGTCGATGCGGCTGCCGTCGGTGTAAATAACCGAGTCGGACCTCTTCCGCACTTTCGCCCAGACAGGAGAATTCCACACCAAGCTGCACAGACGGGTGTGGGAGTCTCAAGTAGCTGACCGGAACCTCCAGCTCTCGGTCACCCAGTACTTGCCGGGTGTGGCCGCGCTTTACCTCAAATAAAGTGGCCGCTTCTTGGACCCGAAGGTCCAGAGGAAGCAGCCCGGCAAGTACTAGGGCCGAATGCAACGACGCGGTTCGGTGAGTTCGCGCAATTTTCTGCGCGAAGCCACGCTGAACCGCATCGAGCTGCCTTCGGACCAGCAGCTTCTTAGCCGCCGGCGCCCATGCACTCGCTGCATACAAAATGATCGGCTCCAACACCGCCAGATACATCGTTCTGATCACCTCCGAGTTCAACCCCCATGATACTTTCGCGGCCCTGCACAATTGACGATAGAGGCCTTGGGCCTTGCTGCTCACGTTCTTCACGTGCGTGTTGAATCAGATCGGATCCGTCTCCGTCCGATCAGATCCGATCAGATCTCGGTCCCGGAGGGGCAGTTTGTGTCTGTGGTTTACCCCCTGCCCAACACTGGACAGCCCTCTGGGCCTTTTATAAAATTTTTCCCCCCCCTACAATTTTACGATTTTGATTTTTTTTTTTTTTGTGTTTGATTTCCGAATTTTTTATGCCAAATGGTTGTCCCCGTCCTATACTTTATAGTTCCAGTGTTGCGCAGCTAATTAGGGCCCACCTGCGTCCCCCGGGACCTCCGGGGGTGTCAGAACTTTTTCGTTCCAAATCCGTCGAGCTCCCCCCGCCTGTCGCCGGCCTCCTCAGGAACCAGATCCGTTGGCTCCGCTACTTACTCCGGTGTGCCCTGGTTCCGTTTACACCAAGGCGTGGTGGTTCGTCGCCTTAGTTGACGAGAAAATCCTACTTTTGTTTGCGGGGTACTTTTAAAACATTTGTTGACAAGGAAACTTGTTTTTCCCCTATCTCCGTACCCCCTGGCCCGATTTTCTCGTGCGATGTGTCGTTCTTGTCCTCTTTTGGCGACCTACACACTGGTGGCACCAAATCGAACACCACTTTCCAGGAACACTCACTTCCGGAGGAGATGGTTGGTTTCTCTCAGGAGATCCAGGAGAGCGGGCGGAAAATTCTAAATCTTCCTCCACTGACTCTCAACGGGATGAGGAACTAAACCGCACTTTAAAAATATAATGTTGCAGATCGCTTTTCCGCAGCGTTCGGCACTAAAGTTTTTCGCAGCGTTTTTTTTTTTTTTTTTTTTTTGCCGTTTCCGGCTTAACCCCTGAGCCGATTTTCGTGGTTTTTACACAGTTGAACTCGCGAGATCAGCGCGCTTCTCTTTATGTGCTGAACAAGAATTTTCCAGCACTTTGTCAAACGTAACGAATTTTTCGAGCGCGGAGCTAACAATTTTGCTGCGTTCGCGTCAAGGCCTCGAGTGCTACTGGGTTAGGTTAGGTTAGGTTAGGTTTTTTTTTTTTTTTTTTTTTTTTTCTTTTTTTTTTTTTTTCTTTTTTTTTTTTTTTTTTTTTTTTATTAAGCATTCCCCTGCGTATTTTAAGTCAGGGCCTTTATTTGCACTTTTAAGCATCACAGATCACTTATTCATCTAATAAATTTCTTATTCTAAATCCTCATACCATACTTTCGCTATTTCGTCTTTCACTCCTTTCATCATACTTCCCAATAATTCTCCACCTCGTTTCTTTCACTATCCATCCTATTCCTTCTTTCATACCTCTCTCAAAGTGAGGACATCATCGCCTCGTGTCCGGAACATTTAGTTTTTTCTGTAAAAGAAGCATCCATTTTGTTTACATTAATTTCTTATTATATATGTTATTCTTTTATTTATTTACATTTTTCCTTATAATTATATTTACATTTCTTTCTTATAATATCTTATACTTTATTTACATTTTGTTCCTTAATATTACATTACTAACTACTTTTTTACAATATTTTATAAACGTTTGACGACTTTCGTCCTCACTCATCAGAGAGGCTACCAACTCCCTATCCAATTTTTTCCCCAATTCGATTTCCACCTCTGTCCTCTCTCCCCCAAATACGGGACAGGAAAGTAGGATGTGTTCCACGGTCTGGTCCACCGCCGGATCACAGATGCACGAGGGACTCGGTTAGGTTAGGTTAGGTTAGGTTAGGTTTGTTTTTTTTTTTTTTTTTTTTTTTTTTTTTTTTTTTTTTTTTTTTTTTTTTTTTTTTTTATTAAGCATTCCCCTGCGTATTTTAAGTCAGGGCCTTTATTTGCACTTTTAAGCATATCAGATCACTTATTCATCTACTACATTTCTTATTCTAAATTCTCATACCATACTTTCGCTATTTCGTCTTTCACTCCTTTCATCATACTTCCCAATAATTCTCCACCTCGTTTCTTTCACTATCCATCCTATTCCTTCTTTCATACCTCTCTCAAAAGTGAGGACATCATCGCCTCCTTGTGTCCGGAACATTTTGTTTTTCTGTAAAAGAAGCATCCACTTTGTTTACATTAGTTTCTTATTATCTATCTTATTCTTTTATTTATTACATTTTTCCTTATAATTATATGTACATTTCTTTCTTATAATATCTTATAATTTATTTACATTTTGTTCCTTAATATTACATTACTAACTACTTTTTTACAATATTTTAAAAACGTCTGACGACTTTCGTCCTCACTCATCAGAGAGGCTACCATCTCCCTATCCAATTTTTTCCCCAATTTGATTTCCACTTCTGTCCTCTCTCCCCCAAATACGGGACAGGAAAGTAGGATGTGCTCCACGGTCTGGTCCACCGCCGGATCACAGATGCACGAGGGACTCTCCTTGAGTTTAAACCTATGCAGGTACTCGGAGAATCCCCCGTGCCCAGTGAACATCTGGACCAGAACCGTGTCCAGCTCTATCTTACGGAGCACGCGATAAGCCGAGGCGGCGTCCGGGAAAAATATCCGCGTTGTCGAAGCCGTCGTGCCTTCCACGTAGCGCCTGTTCCATTCGTCAATCGTGTCCAACCGAAGTTGACGTTTGACGAACGAAACAGGACACTCCTCATATTCAGGTCTCCTTTTACTTCTTAGGGCCGCGTCCTTGGCCAGCTGGTCCGCCCTCTCGTTCCCCTCCGTCCCCGCGTGCGCTTTCAGCCAGAATAGCCTTACTTCCTTCCCTTTCTCTCTAGCCTCTTTCAAATTTTCTTTCACGCGCATCGCAAGGGGATGGAGGGTGTCCGGTTGTGCGACAGTTTGGAGGGCGGACCTCGAGTCACACATTATGTCGCAGGACTGCGCCGACCCGCCGGCCGCGTACCCTGTTGCTTTCACTAATGCCAGCAGCTCCGCCTGGTAGACCGAGCAAAAGTTGGCCAGCTTGAGTTTTTTGTTGGTGATCTCCACGGCGTCCCGCATTACGCAGAACGCCGCGCCCACCTTCTCATCTATCCGGCTGCCGTCTGTATAGATATGCAGATCGGCAGCCGCGGTGGGAAGCCGGTCCTCCTTCGCCCGGTCACCCAGGCAGGAGAACTCCACACCAACTTGATCAGACGGGTGTGGCAGTCTCCTGAAGCTGACCGGTACCTCCAGGTCTCGGTCGCCTACTACCCGCCGGGAATGACCATGCTTTATTTCGTATAAATGGGCTGCTTCCTGGACCCGAAGGTCCAAAGGAAGCAACCCGGCGAGTATTAGGGCCGAGTTCAGCGACGCGGTCCTGTGGGTCCTCGCTATCTTTTGAGCGAAGCCCCTCTGCACCGCGTCTAACTGCCTGCGGACCAGTAACTTCGTTGCCGCCGGCGCCCATACACTCGCTGCATACAATATGGTAGGCTCCAACACCGCCAGGTACATCGTCCTAATCACCTCTGGGTTCAACCCCCAAGATACTTTTGCGGCTCTGCACAACTGACGATAGAGGCCTTGGGCCTTGCTGCTCACGTTCTTTACATGCGTATTGAACGTAAGCCTATCGTCAATTGTGAGGCCGAGTATCCGGACTTCCCGAGTTCGACCCAGCGGCTCCCCTCCCATGGACAGTATTGGGTTATCGTACTTCAACTTATTAGTTATCACCATCACCTTCGTTTTGTGTGGTGCGAACCTAAGTTTGTTTCGGACCCCCCAATCATGAACATTGGTGAGAGCCGCATTGGCTTCCCTCGAGATGTCCCCGGTCTCTTGCCCCGAGAAGATCAGAACGACGTCATCTGCGAACGCCTGGCAGTGCACCCCGCTCTTCTCCATCTTTACCAGGAGCGGGTTGAGGAGGAGGGTCCAAAAGGTTGGACCGCCCACGGATCCCTGCACACACCCCTTGGTGGTCTCTCTGGCCCACTCCGCACCCGCGTACCTGACGGACACCCTGCGGTCGCTAAAGTAGCTGTCCACAAGGCGCCGCAGATCCACAGGACAGCGAGTTTCGGCCAGTCTGCACCGTATGGCAGGCCACCAGGCATTATCGAATGCTCCCTCTATGTCTAACGATACCAGCACTACTATCTCCTTCTCCTGCAGACGAGATCGTATGTGCTGGACCATGTCATAGAGGGAGTCCTCGGTACTCCTCTGCGGCATGAAGCCGTATTGGTGGCGACTGATATACGATGCAGAGTACCACCGGATCCTCCGGACCATCATCTTCTCCACGATCTTGCCCATTACGGGCAAGAGCCCGATGGGCCGATAGGATTTCGGGTGCGTGTAGTCTTCCTTATCGGGCTTTCTCAACACTACGACCACTGCCTCCTTCCACTTCCTGGGGAAGTAGGAGAGAGCGAGGCACCGGTTGGAGAGCGCGAGAAACACGGCGGCATCCACGGCGATGGCCGCCCGGCAGATGTCTGCGGTGAGGCCGTCAGCGCCAGGTGCTTTCTTAGCACTGAAGGTCGACACGGACCATCGGAGCTCCTCCATCGTGAAGGGGGGGTCACATGGGTTATCATGTCCCCCCCCGCTGACTTCATTGGCTTTCGCTCTTACATGACAGTGGCCCGCATCGTCCTCCCCGGGGTCATCCCCCGGAAAGAAGACCTCCGCTAGCATCCTGGCTGATCCCTCTGCGTCCAGTACTTTTCCCGACTGGACGAGGGGGACGTCCTCTCGCCTCACCTCCGCGCGACGCATCACACGGTAGATGCCGTCCCACACGGTCTCGCGGTCCTGCCTCTCGCAGAACCGCTTCCAGCTTTCGGTCTGAGCACGTTTCGCCTCGAGACGGTAGGCCTCCCTCGCGTCGGCATATTCCTGTAAGACCAACTCTTTACGAGCTGGCCGCGCGTTTCGGATCCGTCTCTTCTTCCTCACGACGTCTGCCTTGAGGAGAGAGAGCTGTTCGGACCACCAAGGCAATTCCGTCCTCCTCCGCTTGGAGACCTTCGGCAGGACCGCATCGCAGGAATCCACCACGGCTCCCACGTACCGTTCGGCTACGCTGTCTAACGCCCCCTGTTCGGTGACCTTGTCAACCTCAGCGGGCGTCAGACCGCGTTCCGAGAGCAGCTGGGCAAAAGTCCTACTGAACTCGCTCCAGTCTGCCCTTCGCGTAGTGTAGCGCCGTGTCGAACTCCCGATGTCCGTACCGACGGACCTCACAAGCTTCAATTCGAACAGTATTGCCCTGTGGTCCGACGAAGACACGTCATCTGCTATACGCCAGCCCTCCACTCTGTCGAGCAGAGTGGTCGAGCAAGCGGTGATGTCGACGCGACTGGCATAGCGCTTCCCGCCCCGATACGTCTCAAACGTCGGCTCAGACCCTCGGTTCAGCACGTGCATCCCCAGTTGGTCGAGCACAGCTGCAATCTCACTCCCCCTTCGATCCACGGTGCGGCTGCCCCACCAACTACTGTGAGCATTGACGTCTCCCCCCAGCATCACGTTGACAGTTCCCAATCTCTCCACGACCCAGACGATTCGGTCCAGGTATGGTTCAACGGGCTTGTCGGGCTCCAGGTAGACGGATACCACCCCTATCTCCCAGGCCCCAGTCCTCAATCTGGCCACAACAATGTTGGCAGACGTGAGGTCAGGGCATTGGGTGATGTTGATGGTATCGTCGAATAGTACAATGGCGGCCTTTACGACCTCTCCGGCCCCTCGGCCAGAGCATTGTACCACCCTTGTCCCTGGGTAGTGCCGCATCTCGCCAATAGCGCCGATGTACGGCTCCTGGACCATCGCGAACGCCCACCCTCTCTTCGGCGCTTCGCGTATCAGCTCGGCCGTGGCGAGTTCGGACCTTTGCAGGTTCGACTGTGCAACGTGATACTGGTGGTGTCCGGCCCGGTTGTCGCGGTCAGCCCCCGGGGCGCCCTTAGCAATACGCTATGGATGCCCGCGATATGGCGTCCCAACGCCTCCGAACCGGACATTCCTCATCAAATGCTCCGTGGTCCCACCTGTCAGCCTTTGCCTTACGGCAGTTCCGACAGGCAGGGGGTTTCCCCGCTTGCCACTCCGTGCACTCGGCCCTGTGGTGATGACCATCGCAGTGGCTGCATCGGTCTTCAGACTCGGTGCACATCCTCTTACTGTGACCATACCCCAGGTACCGAGTGCATTGTACGAGTGGGGAGTGATCCTGCACCCTTACTCGCTGCAGATCCACGTGCAGCGTACCTATGGCTGTGAAACGGCCCCAGAGGGTTGGCGATACCCGCATGACCACATGGGAAATGTGCGGGTTCCGCGCTCTCCGCCTGAACCTGATTTCCATCCTCTGGTCTTTCTCAGGGACGCCTACCAAAAGGTCTTTATTTTGGTTGCGGATTGCGGTAATTATATCCGCGTCCTTGTTATAGGACATTACGTCTCTGAGAATGACCAGCGGATCCCTACTTCGTACTTCTTCCAGGTTCAAGCCCCTTCCTGCTTTATTTAGCTTCTCGCGCACACGAGCAAGCTCCGTCTCTGTTCCACATCCTATAATCACTTTTCCATCCCGTATTTTTCTTATCCTATCAATTTTTATACCCTCTTCTTTTGCGTTTAGTGTCTCCCTTATTTTGATCAGAACCTGGTCCCCAGTATCGGTCCCCGACGAGATCGCCACCGAGTGCGTAGCTTCGTTCCCCGGTGGCGGTCTTTTTGTCGGTGCTGCGGCTGCGCTTGCATATGTGCTGGGGCGCTCGAGCTTCTCCTTCTCCCTCTCCTCCCTCCAGACATTGAAAGACTCCCTGAGACCCTCCATCTCCCTGGTGCTGGTCTCAAGGAGTCTTGCATGCTCTTTCAACCTGTCTAACATCTCCCCATACTCCCTTCCCGGCTGCTCCACTCTCGGGGAGACAGCAAGGGGTACCACATCGTCTCCCTTCCCCTCGCCTTCCCCTCCGACTTGCTCGGCTGCCGGGCCCTTCGAGTGGTCTCCGGTTCTCTTTCTCTTCAGCTCGAGCTCCCCCTCCTTTACCAGCTGGTAAAGCTTTTCGACCGCTTGAGTCACCCCCTCCTTAATATCCGTCCTAAGGTTGCGCGAGCTTCCAAGGTGCAGCTTTGCTTTGTTTAAGTAAGCTCGCGCCTCCTTAACTCGGTCTACGGGGGCCAACCTTTCCTCCTTCGGCGATTCGGACACCCCCGCGGCCGAGGGTGACTTCTCTACCAGTTTGACTGGCACTGCGCTCGCCTTTGACTTGCCCGCCGCGGGCATGACTCCGCGAGGCGGGGTCTTGTCTCTTTGGACCTGCCTGGATTCCCCCTCCCCCACGCTGTTTCTTACCCTCCTCATGGGTGAGGTACTAACCCTACCGACCGCTTCGTCCGTCAGGGTCATCTCACCTGAGTTCCTCTTTTTAGGAGTTCTCAGCATGTCTGTGATGTTTATTAGGGAGGAACTTGTCTGACCAAATTAGGATCCACTAAACTTAATACTAACGCAATAAGGCCGATATCAATAATGTTACTTATTTTCTAATTTTTAAAAAAGCACAATTTTCTTAATCTACGGCAATAGGGCCCTTAACCTATGTGTCGACGCATAAAAAGGTGACAGGAGCTCAGCCGCGCTCGACAAACGACGCGCGTCAGGGTCAAAATGCTGGCCAATCCGGTAACACAAGAAAACCACGTTAAAACTGCTATTTGCGGTCCGTGGCTTTCTTGTTTTAATTATAACTTCCCTTGGGGGAGGGCTAGTATCTTCAGACAAACACAGGTGGACAGCGGGTGAATTTCTCCACCGGATAGAATTTTGAATAGAATTATTACTTAAATTTAAGAATTTTTAATTTTGAATACAAATTTAAATTTTTAATTTTTCAACTGTATTATATGATGTTTTATTTTATTTACCAAAAACTAATCAAAATTGTTAAACTTTTTTACTGGATTTGCCAAAGGGGGGACTTGTCTAATACTAATAAAATTTTTCTGACCCACCTGCGGTTATCGTTCGCCCCCTAGGGGTGCCTTTTGGCCCCGCGCGACGTCTTACAGTAATTTAATTTTAAGAAATATATTCTTAACTTAAAACCCCGCTTGTGGGGTGTCGTTGGATACAGCTTTTCTTCCCGGTTCCAACGATGCCCAAAAAGTGGGGGGTCGTCGCTTTTGATCTTGATGTAGGCGGCTCCGAAGATAGGGGTAGTTTTTGGTACTTTGCCCCCTCACTGCTCCTTCCTCAGGGGTCGGATCCTGGACCCCGAGGTGTCAACGATCTCGCCTCGCTCTCCTCTTTCTGGTGGTATATTTTGCGTTCTCCTAGGACTTCGGGATCAAAAACCACGTGCCACGTGGTTTTTTGTTTTTTATTAATTTCTCCGCAACCCCTTGTCCAAAAAATCTGGATTTTTAGGAGTTAACGGAGACCACTGGGAGGCACTTATTTCCACAAAAAAATTTGGGGGTCACCGATCTTATTTTTGCAGCACGCGCACACAAAGTTTTTTAACCTCAAAATTTAGGGTTTTTTGACTATAACTTTTTAGATTCTGAATCGATCACTTTAATTTTTATATACGCGCACTACACACATTAAGACGAATCTAACGATATATAATACTTAATAATTCGCGACAAAAATCCCACGTAACGGATTTTTTAATTGCGGAGCTAGTAATTTTGCTGCGTTCGCTTCAAGGTCTCGGGTTAGGTTCGGTTAGGATAGGTTTTTTTTTTTTTTTTTTTTCGTCATTCCCCTGCGTATGGCGGGTCAGGGCCTTTTATTTCTTGTCACTTAACATCTTTTAATTTGTTACATTTTTCCTCTTTCCCTTCTTTCATTCTTTCATCTTTCACTCAAAACTTATCTTTCTTCCTGTTTTGTTCTCCACCTCTTTTCTTTCGCTCTCCATTCCATTCCTTCTTCCATACCTCTCGCAAGATGTGTGTGGATTTTGGTCGCCGCGTCATTTTCATGCCAATAGCCTGTAATAAAGTCCTTCCTTTTTATTTTACATTTTTTCAACATCTGTTTTAATTTTGCTATTTTTATTGTTATTTTCTATTTACAATTTAATTTATTTTAAATTTTTAATTTCTAAATTTTTGGCTATTACAATTTTAACTTATATTTATTCTTAGTACCTTTTGGACTACTGCTTTGCAGTAGTCCAAGAACTTATGGCGACTTTCGTCCTCACTCATCAGAGAGGCAACCGCTCCTATATCTAATTTTCTCTTTGTCCTAATTTCAAAATCCACCCTCTCCCGCCCGAATAAGGGACAGGAGAGCAGGATGTGCGCCACGGTCTGGTCCACCTCCGGATCACAGGGGCACGCGGGACTCTCCTTGAGTTTGAACCTGTGGAGGTACTCGGAGAATCCCCCGTGCCCGGTGAACATCTGGGCCAAGACCGTGTCGAGCTCGATCTGGCGAATTACGCGATACGCTGACTTGACGCTCGGGAAAAACATCCTCGTTGTTGAAGCCGTCGTACCTTGCACATACCTCCTGTTCCATTCGTCGAGCGTCTCCAGCCTTAGCTGACGCTTGACGAATGAAACGGGGCAATCCTCGTATTCAGGTCTTCTTTTGCTCTTCAGGGCCGCTTCCTTGGCCAGTTGGTCCGCCCTTTCATTCCCCTCCAGCCCCACATGCGCCTTCACCCAATACAACCTTACATTCGTCCCTTTCTCACGCGCTTTCGTTATATTCTCTTTTACTGCGATCGCCAGGGGATGGAGGGTGTCAGGTTTTGCGACGGTCTCCAGGGCGGACCTCGAATCGCTGAATACGGCGCACGAATGCGCCGACCCGCTGGCCGCGTACCCTGTCGCTTTCGCTAAAGCCAGCAGCTCTGCCTGGTATACGGTGCAGAAGTTGCCCAACTTGAGTTTTTTGTTGGAAACCTCTGCGGCGTCCCGCAGAACGCAGAACGCCGCACCCACCTTGTCGTCGATGCGGCTGCCGTCGGTGTAAATCACCGAGTCGGCAGCCGAGGTGGCAAGTTGGACCTCTTCCGCACTTTCGCCCAGACAGGAGAATTCCACACCAAGCTGCACAGACGGGTGTGGGAGTCTCAAGTAGCTGACCGGAACCTCCAGCTCTCGGTCACCCAGTACTTGCCGGGTGTGGCCGCGCTTTACCTCAAATAAAGTGGCCGCTTCTTGGACCCGAAGGTCCAGAGGAAGCAGCCCGGCAAGTACTAGGGCCGAATGCAGCGACGCGGTTCGGTGAGTTCGCGCAATTTTCTGCGCGAAACCACGCTGAACCGCATCGAGCTGCCTTCGGACCAGCAGCTTCTTAGCCGCCGGCGCCCATGCACTCGCTGCATACAAAATGATCGGCTCCAACACCGCCAGATACATCGCTCTGATCACCTCCGAGTTCAACCCCCATGATACTTTCGCGGCCCTGCACAATTGACGATAGAGGCCTTGGGCCTTGCTGCTCACGTTCTTCACGTGCGTGTTGAACGTGAGCCTATCGTCAATTGTCAGGCCGAGTATCCGAACTTCACGAGTTCGACAAAGTGGCTCTCCGCCCATATTCAATATTGGGTTGTCGTACTTAAGTTTATTGGTGAGCACCATCACATTGGTTTTGTGTGGTGCAAACCTCAACTTATTTCGGACCCCCCAATCGTGAATATCGGCGAGCACCGCATTTGCCTTCCTCGTGATGTCCCCGGTCTCTTGCCCGGAGAAGATCAGCACGACGTCGTCTGCGAACGCCTGGCAGTGTGTTCCGCTCTTGACCACCATCTCCAGGAGTGGATTTAGGAGTAGGGTCCAGAATGTTGGGCCGCCCACGGACCCCTGCACGCACCCCTTGGTGGTATCCCTGGCACACTCCGCCCCCGCGTACCTGACGGACACCTTGCGATCGCTAAAATAGCTATCGACAAGGCGCCGCAGGTCGACGGGGCAGCGAGTCTCGGCCAGTCTGCACCGTATAGCAGGCCACCAGGCGTTATCGAAGGCTCCCTCTATGTCCAATGATACCAGCACAACGATCTCCTTCTCCTTCAAGCGAGAGCGTATGTGCTGGATCAGGTCATACAGGGAGTCTTCGGTACACCTTTGCGGCATGAAGCCGTATTGGTGGCTACTGATATACGGTTTTTTATTTACGTGTGTAACAAAATGCTAAGGGAAATGCACACCCCGTCGCCAAATTGGGCCGGCGACGGTGGTAGTGTCGGACTCCAACCGACTAAAAAGCTTCACACGGTATTCCACTCTCATCCACGTGTTCGTGGGGTCGCGGGATAAAGTATTGCAGTTCATCCACGACCCCCCGAACGGCGCCCGAATGACCGGGCCCACCTCGAGGAGGGGTGTGAAGCACCCCTCCTGTTAAAAAATCCCTACGTGGCGACGCGTCGGAATACGAGACGCATCACCATATCCACCCCAGGAACCCTCTCCAAGGGGGGCACCGGCCCGACGGCCCTTGTCGGTCGCGGCGCCAGGTTCCTGCCGAGGAGCCATTCGGCGGTCGTGCGCTCGGTCCCGCCTTGCGGCGGTGAGCTGTCACCGCGCTCCGACCGCGTCCTGTCCCCTCGGCGCCCGCTCTCGGATACGTTCGGTCTCCCGCTTCTGCGTCATAACAGAGTCGCAGAATCGGGATACCGCATTCCATGACGCCTCGCCACTGACCATGGTCCGGACCACGGACGGTAGCGAGAGGTCACTCCCTATCGCCGCTACGAGCGCGGTCCTGTCCCCCCCCCATCGCGGGCAATCGGCCAAGGTGTGGGACGATGTGTCCACCGGGTGGCCACACTCGTCGCACGCCTCATCCGTCCTACTCGTGCAGTTCCGCCGGTGCAGATAGCTCCCGAAGCAACCGTGCCCCGTGAGTACCTGCACCAGGCAGAAACTGAGGACTCCGAAGTCCCGGCCCAGCCAGTCACCGATGACCGGCCGGACGGCCTCAACGGTGAGGCGACCGTACGACGGTTCGAAGAGTCGCCGCTCCCATCCCCGAAGCACCTCCCGACGCGCCTTTCGGCGCCACTTCTCCACCTCGTCGGGCGACGGAAACGAGCCCTCCCGCTCGAGGGCCCTCTTCCGCCGCCAGTAGAGGCGCGCCAGCGACTCCGCTTCGAGTTCCCACGGCGGTGTCCCGGCGAGGACGCACGCCGCCTCAAAAGAGATGGTACGGTAACCTCGTACGATCCGTATGGCCATGACGCGCTGCGGCGAGCGCAGCAGCGTCACGCCACGGGTCGACAGGTGTTGCGCCCATATGGGCGCACCGTATAGCGCCATAGAGCGCACCACCCCCGTGTAGAGTCGCCGGCATCCGACGCTCGGCCCGCCCAGATTGGGCAGGAGACGGCTCAGGGACCCGGCCGCTCGAATGAGCTTCGGGCCCAGCTGCCGAAAGTGCTCGTCGAACCTCCATCGGCCGTCGAGGACGAGTCCCAAGTACTTCATCGAAGTACCGACGGCGATGGAAGTCCCACCGACTATCAGCTCCGCTCCCGGCGGAGGCGCATTCCGGGCGCCGTGGAAGCACAAGGCCTCGCACTTGCCCAGCGCAACCTCCAGCCCCAAGCGCCGAATGCGCGAGACGACGTGGGCCACGCCCGCAGTCGCCAACACGCGCGCCTCCCTAAAGGTGCGCGCGCGAGCCGTCACCAGGGTGTCGTCGGCGTAACAAGTCACGTCGACTCCACCGAGGTTGGCTCCGCGCAACACCGAGTCGTAGCCGATGTTCCACAGGAGCGGTCCAAGGACCGACCCCTGCGGAACACCGCACGACACACCTTGCCGACACCACTCGTCGCGCGTCGGGTACCTCACGGACCTGTCCGAGAGGTACGCCCCGATCGTACGCCTCAGGTAGACCGGAACCCCGAAGTGGACCAGCGCCGCGGTGATCGTGCTCCACGGAAGGGTGTTGAACGCGTTGGCGATGTCGAGTGACACCGCCAACACCACCTCTCCGCGAGCCACCGCCGCGTCCGCCAGGGCTCGCACCCGCGCTATCGCGTCTACGGTGGACCTGCCCCGGCGGAATCCGAACTGGTGTTCGCTCAGATCCGGTCCGACCTCCTCCATGTGTCGAACGAGGCGAGCTGCGATGACGCGCTCGAAGAGCTTGCTCACCTCGTCCAACAACACGATCGGCCGATACGACGACGGTGAGTCGGCCGGTTTCCCCGCTTTCCGAAGCAGGACCAATTTCCCCGCCTTCCATATGCGTGGAAACCGACCCTGCCTCAGCAACGCCGTGAACAGCGTCCGCGTCCAGGACTCTAGGGGACCCATAACTAGAGCCCACACGCGGCCGGGTATACCGTCGGGCCCAGGAGCGGTGTCCTTGACACGCATCCTTTGAACGGCAGCCGACAGTTCCCCTACGCTGACGCCCGGGACGTCGTCCGGGTCGAAGGAGTCTTCCCCCTCCCCCCCCTCCCCAGCGCCGCGGGACAGAGTCGCTGTCGGTGGCGACCCTCGGTCGTCCCGCCGCGAGAACAGTGTGCGAACCGTCCGATCGAGAAGCTCCGGTGAGAGGCTACGAGTCAATGGGGGTCGCCAAGGGCGCAGCTTTTGCCGCACCCTCTTATACGGCTTCCCGAAAGGGTCGCCGTCCAACGACTCGAGCATCTCACGTTCGGACGCCTTCTTCGCCTCGGAGATCGCCGCCACCAGTACGGCCACGTCGGCCCTGTGCGCCGCGTACAGCCGCTCCTCCTCGGCCGTATCGCGCCTCCGTCGACGTCGGCACCTGTGGTACTTGCGTCGGCTCGCCACGCACGCGCTGCGAAGCCGGACGAGGTCCGCCGTCCACCAGTACGCACGGCACTTAGGAGGTAGGGAGCGGCGCGCCCGCGGCATGGCCGCGTCACACACGTGCGACACAGCCTGCACGAGCCTCTCCGCTTCCCGCTCCACGTCGACCGCCACCTCCTCCATGGAGAGGCCCGCTGCCTTAACCCGGCCCTCGCGGACCCAGGCCTCGACTAGGGCCGTCTCCTCGAGCCGGTCTCGGTCGAGGCGCTTCAGCGCCCACCGAGGGCCGTCCCCGATCAAGGGACGACAAGGATCGCCCGGAGTCGCCGAGGTCGCGGACACACTGTATCGGACATACAAATGATCCGACAGAGTCTCCACGCCCTCGAGCACCTCCCAATCCCCGATACGGCGGGCCACGGCGACCCCGGCGAACGTTACGTCCACTATGGAGCCGCCGTTTTTCCGCACGCACGTGTTCGCCGTCCCCCGATTAAGCACGATCAAACCCGCTCCGATCGCAAACTCCTCGAGCGCCGCACCGCGCGCGCTCGTCCGCGGGCATCCCCAAGCCACCGACTTGGCGTTGAGGTCTCCGGCGAGGAGAATGCGACTCGACCCTAGCCGGCCGATGAGAGCACCGATCTCGTCTAGAAGCCGCTCGAACTCCGCCAAGCAACGATTCGGCGAGAAATATGCTCCCACGACCAGCACGTCCCCCACCCGCCCGGCGACGTAACCCCGACCGCGCTCCACCAACTCTAGGTCGGGGGAGCCGTTCGAGGTCACCGTGCCTATGGCCACCGATCCGTCCACGTCTCCCGCCCAGCTCTCCCGCGGTGGGACGTAGTACGGCTCGGTGACCACCGCCACGTTTATCGACCGCTCCGCCATGCTCTGGAACAGAAGGTCCTGAGCTCTGGCGCAGTGGTTGATGTTCGCCTGGAGGAAGTTCAGGTCCATCGTCACTCGACGGACATTTGAACCTCCTCCCGCGCGGCTTTCTCGCTCGCGCCGAGCTCCTGCGGTAGAGTGACCCTCGGGTCCCTACCGCCGCGCCTGCCGCCCTTCGTCGCCCCACCACCGACGACGCGCGCCCTGTCGCAGGCACCACCGCCGGATTTATGGTCAGCCTGCTTACCGGCCGCGCTGCATCGGCTGCAGTGCGGATTGGCGGAGCAGGTGGCCGCTCTGTGGCCGCTCTTTCCGCAGCGATAGCACTCATCGCTGCGGTCCGAGTCGGACTTACACTGCGCCCGCACGTGCCCCTTTTCGAGGCACCGGAAGCAGCGTTGCGGTCTGCTCGCGAGCAGTGTGACCTGCGCAGACACCCAGCCAACCAGGAGTCTGCCGCCGTCCACCACCCGCTGAGCCGCAAGCACAGGACAGCGTAGCCACGCCGTCCCGAGGCCGGAGGCGCCGAAGGAGACGCTGCCCGACCGAACCTGGTCGGCCGGACAGCCCCCCGCTCGCGCCACCGCGGCGACTACGTCAGCGCTGGTGACCGAGTCATCCAGTCCGGAGACCTTCAGCTCGGCGCACTTTACCGGTCTCGAGATCCGCGCGACATCCTCGCCGAGAGACTCGCGGAGCCTCTTGGCGAGGGTATCGGCTTTCTCGCCGTTTTCAAGACCGGGCACTTCAAATATTCGTGCTCCGGTCGCCGCCGTCTTGCAACGCATCCCGAGAATGCCGAGACCGTTCAGGTCGATCCGCTCCCGCGCCTGGGCGATCACTTCGGCGTACGTGACGCCCTTCGCGACCGCCTCAGGCGCAAGAGTAACCACGACCGCCGCGGACCGTGGGGCCCGCAGCTTTCGCGGCCGGTTCTTCCTGCCGGCTTTGCGCTTCGCGCTCCGACGCTGTTGCTGTTGCTGCTGCTGCTGCGGCTTCGGCTGCGACTGCTGTCGCTGCATCTGCCGCTGCTGCGGCTTCGGCGGCAGCTCCTTCGCCCGTCGCGGCTTTCGCGCAACGACGGTCCACCCCTCCTCCAATGGAGGTGGGGCGGGCGCGGGCACGAACTTGCCTGCGGACTTAGGGAGCTTTCCCGCAGCCTTCTGCGGCCCTACTTTCCCTTTCCCCTTAGCCACGGAGGCTTTGGGGGCGGGGTTCGCGGAGGCCGCGGCTGCTTTCGGCGCTGGGCCGGCATTCTTGGCGGCCGATGCCGCCTGCCTCGCGGCAGCCAGCGGTGGCCGGACCCGCTTCTCCGGGAGAAGCCTGTCCTCCAGTGATGCCAGGTGGGCCGATACCATCGTCCCCACCTGCACCATTACAGTGCGGCAGATCTCCTCTACCGACATAGTCGCCGGTACGAGGCGATCGGCACCCGTACGCCGTTTTTTTGCCGGCCGAATCGTCCCCTCCCCAGGAGACTCATCGCCGGCGTCCGGACGAGGAGGTGCGGGTCTATCCCGTCGCTCCAACTCGTCAATCTTCGCCCTGAGGTTGGCCAACTCCTTGCGGAAATCGGCCGCCTCGGCGCGCAGGCGGGCGTTCTCCGCCTGCAGCTGCCGCGTCTCGTCCGTCGCTGTGCGAGACGCGATGGTGGTCACGGCCACCTTGATGGAGGCCGCGGCGTCATTCAGGTCACGCGCCAGGCCGGACTTGAGGTTCCTCGACTTGCTGGCGATCGTACTGATCAGCTCAGCGTCGTCGAGAACCATCCGATGCAACGCCCCAACCGTCTGCTCGTCTGGAGCCGTCCTCGACTTCAGCGCAGGCGATCGGGAGAGCTTCCGCTCCCGGTTTCGGCGGAACCTAGCCGCCGTCGCGACGAGTTCCTCTTCCGCCTGGAGCCTCAGCTCCTGACGCCTCTCGGCGTCGAACGCGGCCTTGGCCTTGCTAAGGCCGACATATTTGCCTGTCGTGGGCGGACGTCCACGTCGCTCCGGCTTGGGGCCGGGGTATAGCTCCCCGGCGCTCTTGCCGTCCTCCTCCGAGGAAGTCGACAAGCCGTCCTTGCTGGGACGCCGTCGTTTGCGGTCCTGCCAAAAGCGGGATCCGCCTGACGCAACCGCAGTGAGGCTGCCGTCTGAAACGGCAGCCTCGTTGTCGCTGATGCGGGAAACAGGGGCCATGTCGACATCGCCCCCGTTTTTGGATGGCTCCCAGGGCAGCCGCTCCAGCATCACCCGCGCTGTGGGCAGCGCGGTCAGCGATAGCGCACGTTGCGCTAGTCTGTCACCACCGTGTGGTTGGCCAGCGCCCATCGCGGGGCGCGGCACTTCCGCCATTGTGCGACTCGCCGAACCATCGGCGCTCATCTGCACACATACACCGTCGTCGAAAGCAGTCTTGCCCACCCCAGAGTACGAAGGGCAGACGGCGCCAGGCGCCGTGTGGGATTCCCCAGCCGTAAAGCTGGGACCCACCTGGGGACGAATGTCTTTAGATCTGCTTGTCATGTTGGGTTGCTGATCCACAGCTTCGGGCGCTCGGGACCAAATTCCCCTTGGCCATTCATCCCATCGGCGCGCCGTACCTTAGGATTGGGGTAATTTGGGAGGTTTTCTTCCTCTCGACTCCGGTCGCAATGACCGCAGTCCCCGCTCCGCTCGGGGTGTGCTATGAGCGGGCTACGGGTGCGCCCGGCGTGGCCGAAGCCAAAAGCCGCCCTAGGGGCGGACTCGCCGCGCGACTCGACTGATTGCGCCGAAGAGAAAATTAAATCCACGAGGGATATCAGTTTTCCCCTCAGCGGGCGGTGGGATCGTCACTTCCCGACGCCAGTGGTGTCGGATTATTAGCCGTCAGTTGCCCTATGCCCGAGAGCATAAAGCAGCTGCCGTTGCCCAGGGTACACCAGTCCCAGGAGGTGCCCTTACCCCCGGACCGAGGTCCGAAGGGTAACTGCATCCCCCGGGCACACGTGGTTATCCGACCCAGCGCCCCTACTGATATACGGTGCAGTGTACCACCGTATCCTCCGGACCATCATCTTTTTAATTCTAGGTTAGGTTAGGTTAGGTTAGGTTTTTTTTTTTTTTTTTTTTTTTTTTTTTTTTTTTTTTTTTTTTTTTTTTTTTTTTTTTTACTCATTCCCCTGCGTATGGCGGGTCAGGGCCTTTTATTTCTAGTCACTTAACATCATTTTAATTAATTACAGTTTTCCTCTTTCCCTTCTTTCATTCTTTCATCTTTCACTCAAAACTTATCTTTCTTCCTGTTTTATTCTCCACCTCGTTTCTTTCGCTCTCCATTCTATTTCCTTCTTCCATACCTCTCGCTAAGTGAAGACACCGTCGCCTCGTCGTGTCTGGAACAATTTTAATTACACTTCTTTTCTATATCTATGTGTAGGTATACTTATTCTATTAAATTTATTTCATTTTCCATTTCCATTTAGTTTGCACTTAATTTTAAATTTTAAATTTTGATTTTGATTTATTTTTATTTTTTATTTTTATTTCCTTTTATATTTACAGCTTGTTCCTATTTACTACAGTTTGTACTACATTTTTGCAGTACTCCATGAATATTCGGCGACTTTCGTCCTCACTCATCAGAGAGGCAACCGCTCCTATATCTAATTTTCTTTTTGTCCTGATTTCAAATTCAACCCTCTCCCGCCCGAATAAGGGACAGGAGAGCAGGATGTGCGCCACGGTCTGGTCCACCTCCGGGTCACAGGGGCACGCGGGACTCTCCTTGAGTTTGAACCTGTGGAGGTACTCGGAGAATCCCCCGTGCCCGGTGAACATCTGGACCAAGACCGTGTCGAGCTCGATCTGGCGAGTCACGCGATACGCTGACTTGACGTTCGGGAAGAACATCCTCGTTGTTGAAGCCGTCGTACCTTGCACATACCTCCTGTTCCATTCGTCGAGCGTCCCCAGCCTTAGCTGACGCTTGACGAATGAAACGGGGCAATCCTCGTACTCAGGTCTTCTTTTACTCTTCAGGGCCGCTTCCTTGGCCAGGTGGTCCGCCCTTTCGTTTCCCTCCAACCCCACATGCGCCTTCACCCAATACAACCTTATATTCGTCCCTTTCTCACGTGCTTTCATAATATTCTCTTTCGCTGCGATCGCCAGGGGATGGAGGGTATCAGGTTTTGCGATCGTCTCCAGGGCGGACCTCGAGTCGCTGAGTACGGCGCACGAATGCGCCGACCCGCTGGCCGCGTACCCTGTCGCTTTCGCCAAAGCCAGCAGCTCTGCCTGGTATACGGTGCAGAAGTTGCCCAACTTGAGTTTTTTGTTCGAAACCTCTGCGGCGTCCCGCAGAACGCAGAACGCCGCACCCACCTTGTCGTCGATGCGGCTGCCGTCGGTGTAGATCACCGAGTCGGCAGCCGAGGTGGCAAGTTGGACTTCTTCCGCACTTTCGCCCAGACAGGAGAATTCCACACCAAGCTGCACAGACGGGTGTGGGAGTCTCAAGTAGTTGACCGGAACCTCCAGCTCTCGGTCACCCAGTACTTGCCGGGTGTGGCCGCGCTTTACCTCAAATAAAGTGGCCGCTTCTTGGACCCGAAGGTCTAGAGGAAGCAGCCCGGCAAGTACTAGGGCCGAATGCAACGACGCGGTTCGGTGAGTTCGCGCAATTTTCTGCGCGAAGCCACGCTGAACCGCATCGAGCTGCCTTCGGACCAGCAGCTTCTTAGCCGCCGGCGCCCATGCACTCGCTGCATACAAAATGATCGGCTCCAACACCGCCAGATACATCGTTCTGATCACCTCCGAGTTCAACCCCCATGACACTTTAGCGGCCCTGCACAACTGACGATAGAGGCCTTGGGCCTTGCTGCTCACGTTCTTCACGTGCGTGTTGAACGTGAGCCTATCGTCAATTGTCAGGCCGAGTATCCGAACTTCACGAGTTCGACAAAGGGGCTCTCCGCCCATATTCAATATTGGGTTGTCGTACTTGAGTTTGTTGGTCAGCACCATCACGTTGGTTTTGTGTGGTGCAAACCTCAACTTGTTTCGGACCCCCCAATCGTGAATATCGGCGAGCACCGCATTTGCCTTCCTCGTGATGTCCCCGGTCTCTTGCCCGGAGAAGATCAGCACGACGTCGTCTGCGAACGCCTGGCAGTGTGTTCCGCTCTTGACCACCATCTCCAGGAGTGGATTTAGGAGGAGGGTCCAGAATGTTGGGCCGCCCACGGATCCTTGCACGCACCCCTTGGTGGTATCTCTGGCACACTCCGCCCCCGCGTACCTGACGGACACCTTGCGATCGCTAAAATAGCTATCGACAAGGCGCCGCAGGTCGACGGGGCAACGAGTCTCGGCCAGTCTGCACCGTATAGCAGGCCACCAGGCGTTGTCGAAGGCTCCCTCTATGTCCAATGATACCAGCACAACGATCTCCTTCTCCTTCAAGCGAGAGCGTATGTGCTGGATCAGGTCATACAGGGAGTCTTCGGTACACCTTTGCGGCATGAAGCCGTATTGGTGGCTACTGATATACGGTGCAGTGTACCACCGTATCCTCCGGACCATCATCTTTTCTAGGACCTTGCCCATGACGGGCAAGAGTCCGATGGGCCGGTAGGATTTCGGGTGCGTGTAGTCATCCTTACCGGGCTTCCGCAACACCACAACCGCTGCCTCCTTCCATCTCGTGGGGAAGTGGGCAAGAGCGAGACACCGGTTGGAGAGCGCGAGAAACAGTTCGGCATCCACGGCAACGGCCGCCCGGCAGATGTCGGCGGTGAATCCGTCGAAGCCAGGTGCCTTTTTCGCGTTGAAGGTTGACACGGACCATCGGAGCTCCTCCATCGTGAAGGGGGGTTCACATGGATCACCATGTCCCCCCTCGTTGACTTCATCGGACTGGGCTCTTACAGTACAGTGGTCCGCATTGTCCTCCCCGGGGTCATCCCCCGGGAAGAAAACCTCCGCAAGCAACCTGGCCGATCCCGCTGCGTCCAGCACCTTCCCTCCCTGGACGAGGGGGACGTCTTCACGCCTTACCTCCGTGCGACGCATCACGCGATAGATGCCGTCCCACATGGTCTCGCGCTCCTGCCTCTCGCAGAACCGCTTCCAACTTGAGGTCTGAGCACGCCTCACCTCGAGGCGGTAAGCTTCCTTCGCGTCGGCGTACTCGCGCAGGACCATCTCCTTACGGGCCGGCCGCGCGTTCGGGATCCGCCTCTTCTTCCTCAAGACGTCCGCCTTGAGGAGAGAGAGCTGTTCGGACCACCAGGGCAACTCTGTCCTCTTCCTCCCGGAGGCCTTCGGCAGGACCGAATCGCAGGCGTCCCCCACGGTTTCCAGGTACCTTCCGACGATGCCGTCTAACGCCCCCTTATCGGTGACCTCGGTCACCTCGGCTGGCGTCAGACAGCGGTCCGAGAGCAGCTGGGCGAAAGTTCCTTTGAACTCGTCCCAGTCTGCTCTGTAGGTACTGTACTTCCGTGTGGTTCGCCTGATGTCCGTACCGACGGACCTCACGAGATTCAACTCGAACAGGATCGCCCTGTGGTCCGACGAGGATAACCCGTCCGCGACTCGCCAGCCCTCCACTCGATCGAGCAGAGTGGTCGAGCAAGCAGTGACGTCGACGCAACTGGAATATCGCTTTCCGCCCCGATAGGTGTCGAACGTGGGCTCAGACCCCCGGTTCATCACGTGCAGCTCCAATGTGTCGAGTGCGGCTGCAACATCATTTCCCCTCTGGTCTCCGGACTGGCTGCCCCACCAGGTGTTGTGGGCGTTGACATCACCGCCCAGTATCACGTTGGCAGTCCCCAACCTTCCCACGACCGAGCCGATCCGGTCCAGGTATGGTCCGACGGGCTTATTTGGCTCCAGGTAGACGGACACCACCCCTATCTCCCAGGCCCCGGTTCTCAGTCTGGCAACGGTAATGTTTCCAGACGTGAGGTCGGGATACTGAGTGATATCGATGGTGTCGTCGAACAGCACAATGGCGGCTTTGACGACTTCCTCGTCGCCTCGGCTCACGCATTGTACTATCCTTGTCCCTGGGTAGTACCGCATCTCGCCAATCGCGCCGATATACGGCTCCTGGACCATCGCGAACGCCCACCCTCTCTTCGGCGCTTCGCATATCAGCTCGGCTGTGGCAAGCTCGGACCTTTGCAGGTTTAACTGCACAGCGTGATACCGGCGTAGCCCAGTCCGGATATTGCGGTCGGCCCCCGGGACGCCGTTAGCAATATGCCACCGACGCCCGAGCTATGGCGTCCCACCGTCTCCGGACCGGGCATTCTTCGTCGAACGCCCCGTGGTCCCACCGGTCCGCCTTTGCTTTCCGGCAGTTCCGGCAGGCGGGAGGTTTCCCGGCTTGCCATTCCGGGCACTCGCCTCTTAGGTGCGATCCACTGCAGTGGGTGCACCGATCCGGGATGTCACCCAGCAGATGAGCGTTCTGGGTTTTCAGTGCTTTGATGATGTCCTCATCTTTGTTATATGACATCACATCCCGCAGCACGACCAGCGGGTCTCGGCTCTGCACCTCCTCCAGCTTCAGGCCCTTGCCCGCCTTTGCCAGACGCTCGCGCACCCTCGCCAGCTCGCTCTCTGTGCCACATCCTAATATTACTCTCCCATCCCTTACCTTCCTTATTTTGTTGATCCGGAGGCCCTCCTCCTTCGCATTGAGGGCCTCACGGATCCTTCCTACCACCTGCTCCCCTGTCGCGGCCACCTCCGACGAAACCGCCACCGAGTGCACCACCTCGCTCCCCGGTGGGGGTCTTTTTGCCGGGGCGGCCGCTGCTGCCGCTGCCGCCGCGTACGTGCCCCGCTGCCGGGCGCCCTCCTCCTCCCATGCTTTGAGCGACTCCTTGAGCCTCCCAATCTCTTGGCTACTGCTCTCAAGGAGCCGCCCATGGTCCTCCAACCTCTTGAGGAGGAGGTCTGCTGTCCCCCGATCCAGCGAGGGGGAGGCGGGGTCCACCTGTCGTCCCTCTGTCTCCCGCCCCTCCTCCGCCTTCTTCGGGGGTTCCAGGACAGGGGACTTAACTCGTCTCCTGTCCGCCACGGCCTCCTTCACCAGCTCATATAATCTGTCAATTGCTGCGGTCACCCCTATCTTTATTTCTGATTTTAGGTTGCGCGAGCCCGCCAAGTGTAGCTTGGCTTTTGTCAGGCAGGCCCGCGCTTCCACTACGCGGTCGACGGGCGCCGATTTCCCCTCCTTTGAGGGGCCCGCGGCGCCCGCCCCCGCCGGTGACCGCTCTTGTACCGGTCTCGGTCCCTTATCATTTGGGGCACGTACCTTTGGCTTAGTTGCGGGGGCGGCTGCTCGGGGAGAGGTCTTCCTCCTTCCCTCGACCTTCTCCCACTCCCCTACACTCCTACGGACGCTGCCCCCTCTAGGGGCGTCCGCTATGGGCGACGCACTCCTCCGCATTGTGTCTCCTGCCTCACTAGGCAGGGTCACGTCGCCCGCGTCCGACTCCTCCTCCTCGGGGGAGTGCGGATCATGTCGAGGGGGAGGGACGCAGGGGAACTCGTCACTTATCTAAAATCTTAATCCTAGTGCAATAGGGCAATAATCAATTTTAAAACTTATATACTAAGGCAATAGGGCCAATGTCAATATTTAAAACTTAAAACTAATTGCAATAGCAACAATATACTTAAACCTAGTGCAAAAGGGCTTAACCTAATATCGTGGGTCAAAAAACCCACGATCTTACAAATATACTTATATACTAAACTCCTACTCTGACTCCGCGGCAATAGTGCAACAATACACCTTGCTATTTATTTTTGCCAGGGGAGTAGGTATTTGTCTACTTACTAAAACTTAACTAACTTAAAATTAATCTTTGGTTACTTACTATTTTATACCTAACTCCCCCAGCTGTCCCACTATTGCCCCGGAGTCAGAGTCTGAGCGTCGTCGACCTGACGCGCGGTCGGTTTTTACGGATACCGTCGTTTTCGGACAGAAAAGACGGTTCCGCTTTTTAGTCTGTTTTTGCTATTTCTGAGACCCCCGGAACAGATCTCGGTCCCGGAGGGGCAGTTTAAATCTGTGGGTTACCCCCTGCACAACACTGGTCAGCCCTCTGGGCTTTTTATAAAAAATTTCCCCCCCCTGCAATTTTACGTTTTTGAATTTTTTTGTTGATTATTTACCAAAATTTCTATGCCAAATGATTATCCCCGTCTTATACTTTATAGTTCCAGTGCTGCGCAGTTAATTAGGGCCCACCTGCGTCCCCCGGGACCTCCGGGGGTGTCAGAACTTTTCGTTCCAAATCCGTCGAGCTCCCTCCGCCTGTCGCCGGCCTCCTTAGGAACCAGGTCCGCTGGCTCCGCTGGTTACTCCGGTGTGTGTTCTGGTTACGTTTACACCAAGGCGTGGTGGTTGATCGCCTTGGTTGACGAGAGAATCGTTTGTTTGTTTGCGGGGTACTTTTAGAATATTTGTTGACAGGGAAACTTGTTTTTCCCCTATCTCCGTACCCCCTGGCCCGATTCTCTCGTGCGAGGTGTCGTTTTTGTCCTCTTGTATCCACCTACGGACCGGTGGCACCAAATCCGACAACACTTTATTGGAACACTCACTTCCGGGGGAGATGGTTAATTTCCGTCAGGAGATCCAGGAGAGTGGACAGAAAATTCTGAATCTTCGTCCACTGACTCTAGACAGGATTAGGAACCGAACTGCACTTAAAAAAGTTTGTGTCACCGATCGCTTTTTCGCAGCGTTCGGCAATGAAGTTTAACGCGGCGGTTTTTTACCGTTTCCGGCTTAACCGCTCAGCCGATTTTCGCGATTTTTACGCGGTTGCACTCGCGAGATCAGCGCGCTTATTTTGATATGCTGAACTAGGTATTTTCAGCACTTTGTCACTTGTATCGAATTTTTGAGCGCGGAGCAAAACGATTTCGCTGCGTATGCGTCAGGGCCTCGAGCGACACTGGTTAGGTTAGGTTAGGTTAGGTTAGGTTAGGTTAGGTTAGGTTAGGTTAGGTTAGGTTAGGTTAGGTTAGGTTAGGTTAGGTTAGGTTAGGTTAGGTTAGATTAGGTTAGGTTAGGTTAGGTTAGGTTAGGTTAGGTTAGGTTAGGTTAGGTTAGGTTAGGTTAGGTTTATCATACGATCTCCTTCGAGGCGGCCTGTGTCCTGGCGGGAACGCCGCCATGGGATTTGGAAGCGGAGTCTCTGGCGCAGAGATATGAAGTTGCAATGGGACTACGCAACGTACCGGGATGGCAGTCATCAGAAGGGTGGAGAACACTTCTGGATGAGCACCTGGTGAGAAGCAACCGGGTGCTCATTGAGAAGTGGAAGAAAAGACTTCAGCAACCGACTGCTGGCCACCAAATAATAGAAGCGGTGCTACCGGTACTGGACCAGTGGCTGACAAGGAGACATGGAGCTCTCACGTTCCGACTCGTGCAGATGCTGTCGGGGCATGGCTGCTTCGGAAGGTACCTGTGCAGGGTGGCGGGCAGAGAGCCCACGATGGGGTGTCATCATTGCGAAAGTGCCGAGGACACGGCCAGGCACACACTTGAAGAGTGTCCGCGGTGGAGCGAGCAGCGAAGTCACCTCGCTGCCGTAATGGGGAATGACCTGTCACTGCCAGCCGTAGTGGAAGCTATGGTAAGTAATAACGTGGCATGGGGCAAAATGGTCTACTTCTGCGAGGAGGTGATGACGCAAAAAGAAGCGATGGAAAGGGTTAGGGAAGACGACCCGTCGTCGCTACCTATCCGCCGGAAGAAAACCGGTCGCAGGCGGCTCGCTCACGATCGCCGCCTTCCTCCTTAACGAGGGCTACGGGTGGTGTCGGTGGAGAGAACGCCACCACCCGGTAACAAGTGACCTTCGAGGTGTAATGCATGCAAAAGCATAGCACACAAGATTGGGATTAAGGTTCTAGGTGGAGTCCGCACCAGGCGGACAGACGCCGGTGGAATCACGGTAGAGTGCGCAAGCGACCCCGTGGCTCTTGCCAATAAGGCGCAGCGTACGTACGTCGATGGTTTTTTAGTGGGTATTAAGGCAATCAGCCAACGAGTCCCACATACCCGCCTGGTAACCACAGGCGGGATGCGTAAATGCATTTTTCCATCAGAAAAAAAAAAAAAAAAAAAAAAAAAAAGGTTAGGTTAGGTTAGGTTAGGTTAGGTTAGGTTAGGTTAGGTTTTTTTTTTTTTTTTTTTTTTTTTTTTTTTTTTTTTTTTTTTTTTTTTTTTTTGCTTCATTCCCCTGCGTATGGCGGGTCAGGGCCTTTATTTGCATTTTTGTTTTACTTTTCACTTATCATCACTATTTCCTTATAACTAGTTTTCTCGTTCCTTTCTCTCACACTTCTATCTTTCATACCCTTCTTATCTTTCTTCCTGTTTTGCTCTCCACCTCGTTTCTTTCGCTCTCCATCCCATTTCCTTCTTTCATACCTCTCGCAAGATGTGTAAGGATTTCAGTCGCCGCGTCGATTCTTCTGCAGCTTTGCATTCCAATTTTTTCTGCTGTGAAGAAAGTCATTTCCTTTTTTTTTTTTTTTTTTTTTTTTTTTTTTTTGCATGTGTTTTCTTTATCGTTTTATTTATTACATCTTACTTATTTATCAATTTTTATACATTTTCCTAATTTAAATATTTTTACATTGAGTTTGTTTTTAGTGTCTTTTGAACTACTGCTTTGCAGTAGTCCAAGAAATTTTGGCGACTTTCGTCCTCACTCATCAGAGAGGCAACCGCTCCTATATCTAATTTTCTTTTTGTCCTGATTTCAAATTCAACCCTCTCCCGCCCGAATAAGGGACAGGAGAGCAGGATGTGCGCCACGGTCTGGTCCACCTCCGGGTCACAGGGGCACGCGGGACTCTCCTTGAGTTTGAACCTGTGGAGGTACTCGGAGAATCCCCCGTGCCCGGTGAACATCTGGACCAAGACCGTGTCGAGCTCGATCTGGCGAGTCACGCGATACGCTGACTTGACGTTCGGGAAGAACATCCTCGTTGTTGAAGCCGTCGTACCTTGCACATACCTCCTGTTCCATTCGTCGAGCGTCCCCAGCCTTAGCTGACGCTTGACGAATGAAACGGGGCAATCCTCGTACTCAGGTCTTCTTTTACTCTTCAGGGCCGCTTCCTTGGCCAGGTGGTCCGCCCTTTCGTTTCCCTCCAACCCCACATGCGCCTTCACCCAATACAACCTTATATTCGTCCCTTTCTCACGTGCTTTCATAATATTCTCTTTCGCTGCGATCGCCAGGGGATGGAGGGTATCAGGTTTTGCGATCGTCTCCAGGGCGGACCTCGAGTCGCTGAGTACGGCGCACGAATGCGCCGACCCGCTGGCCGCGTACCCTGTCGCTTTCGCCAAAGCCAGCAGCTCTGCCTGGTATACGGTGCAGAAGTTGCCCAACTTGAGTTTTTTGTTCGAAACCTCTGCGGCGTCCCGCAGAACGCAGAACGCCGCACCCACCTTGTCGTCGATGCGGCTGCCGTCGGTGTAGATCACCGAGTCGGCAGCCGAGGTGGCAAGTTGGACTTCTTCCGCACTTTCGCCCAGACAGGAGAATTCCACACCAAGCTGCACAGACGGGTGTGGGAGTCTCAAGTAGCTGACCGGAACCTCCAGCTCTCGGTCACCCAGTACTTGCCGGGTGTGGCCGCGCTTTACCTCAAATAAAGTGGCCGCTTCTTGGACCCGAAGGTCTAGAGGAAGCAGCCCGGCAAGTACTAGGGCCGAATGCAACGACGCGGTTCGGTGAGTTCGCGCAATTTTCTGCGCGAAGCCACGCTGAACCGCATCGAGCTGCCTTCGGACCAGCAGCTTCTTAGCCGCCGGCGCCCATGCACTCGCTGCATACAAAATGATCGGCTCCAACACCGCCAGATACATCGTTCTGATCACCTCCGAGTTCAACCCCCATGACACTTTAGCGGCCCTGCACAACTGACGATAGAGGCCTTGGGCCTTGCTGCTCACGTTCTTCACGTGCGTGTTGAACGTGAGCCTATCGTCAATTGTCAGGCCGAGTATCCGAACTTCACGAGTTCGACAAAGGGGCTCTCCGCCCATATTCAATATTGGGTTGGTTAGGTTAGGTTAGGTTAGGTTAGGTTAGGTTAGGTTAGGTTAGGTTAGGTTAGGTTAGGTTAGGTTAGGTTAGGTTGGGGTGCTGGGTCGGATAACCTCCTCGTGTGCCCGGGAGATGCAGTTGCCTTCGGACCTCGGTCCGGGGGTAAGGGCATCTCCTGGGACTGGTGTACCCTGGGCAACGGCAGCTGCTTTATGCTCTCGGGCATAGGGCAGCTGACGGCTAATAATCCGACAGCCGGATAACCCGGCGGGAGGGGTCTCTCCGCGTGTCCCTCTGACTATCAGAAGGCACAGTGGAAAGGCGACGGCGGGCTCGGTGTGCACTTACCCTGCCCCGGGCAGGCGGTGGGTCTTTCCTGCCGCCACCGTCGGTCGTAATCCCGTGTGATGTCGTGGTCATGTCTCGCGGTCACACGGGACCGAGGCCCTTGGCTTAACCGCCCGGGGCGCGAGGAGGACAACCTCTATAAAAAACTACCCCAACTCAAGCGGCGACGCAGCGTGAGGAGTGCATGGCTGGAGGGGAGTCCAGTCTCTACTGCGGACCCCGACAGGGGACCGGCCGACCCCCTGGACGCGACACCTAGGCTTACCGGAGGCAACACGGGCTCTGTCGAAGGTGGACCTCAATAACCCGTGACTCGTGGGAACTTTATGGAAACTGAGAAACAAATACAAAAAACTTTACGGGTGGAACTCACAAGTTTGCCCATAGAGAATGTCGGGCCCGAGATGGGCGAAGGTGTTGTGCCTGCGACGGGCGGAGTTGATGCGGTGCCCGTGAGGGGCGGAGCAAAGAGACGGAGAGCCTCCCGATCGGGAGAGGGGGCGAAGTTGGTGGCCGCGGTCGCGAAGACCACTGGCGGCCCGCGGCGCGACTCTAGGATGACGTTGAGGTCGACGTCCCGCAGGGGGAGGAGCGCGGGATCGTCGCGAGGCATGGACTCCTCTGGGGGAGCTTCGCCTGCCCCGGAGAGTGGGGTGAGCGGCGCGACGAGCAGGGACCGGTCGAGGTCCCGGTCGCCTGTGGAGGTAGCCACCTTCCGGGCGATCGTGGACACCGATCGGTTCCGCAAGCCGGGGCCGCCTGCTTCGGAGGGCGACGGCGGGACCGGAAAGCTGAGGAGGACCGCCAGGGAAATGACCACCGTGGAGCTGGTCAGCAAAGTGGAGGGAGCCGCCGATGACATCTCGCTCGTCTGTAAGACGAGCAAATCGCTGTCCGGCGGCTTCCAGAAGAAGCTGAACCAGGCCGTCCTCTCCATCAAGGAGGCGGTGGTAGCCCTGGCGGCGCGACTCGAGCCGGAGGAGAACCTCCGTCTCCGCTGCGACAATCGTCGCCTGGAGACGGAGGTGGACTATATTAGGCGTGAGCTCCTCGCCTTCAAAAAGTCCAACGAGGAGCTCAGCCAGCAGGTGGCGGCACTGCGCACTGGGGCGGGGCCCGTGCCAGTAGAGGCTCCGGCTCGTCCTCCTCCTCCTGAGCCGGCGGATTTTGCGGCCCTCATCAACGCGGCCGTGGAGCGGGCATCCGAACAGATGCTCGGTGCCACGGCGCGGATGATCGAGGGTCGCTTCGCCGGGCTGGAAGACCGCCTACTTCCAGCCCCCATCATCCGTCCGCCTCTGGCGGCGGATAGAAGGAAGGCGCGGGGTGGCAATCCTGTTTCGCAGGCCCCCGCGCCTGCAGACGCGGCCACTTCGGCTAGGACCCGGCCGGCGGCGCCCTCGGCGCCCCGACAGGCGCCTGCGCCGGCACCACTACCTCGCCGGGCGCCGATGAAGGCCTCGACCTCCCGCCCTCAGCCAACAACAACATCCTCGGCTGAGGGAGAGATGGAGGTGGAAAACGTGCCGCTGCCCGGGCCCTCCACGGAGGAGGGCTCGTGGGTGAAGGTGGTCGGCCGGAAGGCGCGGGCCAAGGCCGCCAAGAAGGCGGCCCCCGCCATGAAGGCGGCCCCCGCCGAGAAGGCGGCCCCCGCCAAGAAGGGGCCCAAGCTTGCGCCGCCCAAGACGGCCGCAGTGATAGTCAAGCTGCGGCCCGAGGCGGTGGCCGAGGGGACGTCTTACCGGGAGATCATGAGCTCCCTGGTGAAGACGTCCGCCCTCGAGGACTTGGGCCTCGTGGGCCAAGTGCGGGTGCGGCCCACTATGGCGGGGGCCCGCCTGTTCGAGCTGGGTGTCAGCCACGGCCACGACGTTGCAGACCAGCTAGCGGAGAAGATGAAGACTTCGCTGGCTGGGGTGGCCGACGTCGTCCGGCCGGTCAAAACCGCGGATCTGCGGGTGACCGAGCTGGACGACTCGGCCACCAAAGAGACGGTCGAGGCTGCGGTCGTCGCAGCAACGGGCTGCCCAGCCGGGCAGGTGAAGGCCCTGTCCGTAAGGGACGGGCCCGGGGGGATGGGCACCACCATCGTAACGTGTCCGGTCGCCGCCGCGAAGCTGCTGGCGGAGAAGGGCCGCGTCCTGGTCGGGTGGACCTCGGCTAGGATCGTGGCTCTGGAGCAGCGCCCCTTGCGCTGCTTCAACTGCATGGCGATCGGGCACACCTCCGCTACGTGCCCATCCCCCAAATGCCGGAAGGATCAGTGCTTCCGATGCGGGAAGGTGGGTCACAGGGCCGGCGAGTGCCAGTCGGAGTTCCGATGCTCCGTCTGCGCCGACTCTGGTCGGAAGTCCAACCACTTGATGGGGGGGAGAACTTGTCTCCCCCCCAGGGTCAAGGGAAAGGCTGCGGCCGGGACACCTTCCCGCGTCGCGGAGAAGAATAGTGCGCCTGCAGGAGGTGAGAACATGGTCATCAATTAATTGATGGCCCACATCTCACTCCTGCAGGCGAATCTCAACCACTCCGCCGGCGCTCAGGACTTGTTCCTGCAGTCGTTGGCGGAGTGGGGATGCCACATTGGCGTGGCATCAGAGCCGTACAGGATTCCCGCCCAATCATCCTGGGTTGGGGACCTGGACGGCACGGTGGCGGTGCTGGCGAGAGCGGGCGCCTGCCCCCTCTTCAAGTCACTAGAGAGGGGGCACGGCTACGCGGCGGCAGGTTGGGGGAGGTACGCTGTCATCGGGGTGTACTTCTCCCCCAACCGATCCCTGGCAGAGTTCGAGGTGTTTCTCGACTCTGTTAGGGCCGCCGCGGGCAGGTTGTCACCGAGGGAGATCTTGGTCCTCGGCGACTTCAACGCCAAGTCTCGCTCTTGGGGCGGCACCGCCACCGACGCGAGAGGGAGAGCAGTTGAGGCATGGGCACTGCTCTCCGGTCTGAGCCTCCTCAACGAGGGAAACGCGCTCACGTGCGTGCGAGGGTCGGGGGGGTCCATCGTGGACCTCTCCTTTGCCTCACCGGCGCTCGCGCGCCGTGTGGCAAATTGGCGGGTGGAAGAGGAGGTGGAGACCTTATCGGATCACCGATATATCAGGTTCGAGGTCTCCCCTCCTCAGGGACGCGGCACAACATCATCGCGCCCCGGGTTCCACTTCCCTCGTTGGGTCCTCGGCAAGTTCGACAAGGAGCTCGCCGAGGAGGCGGCGCTGTTCCAGAGATGGAACATGCCCCGAGGCTCAGACGACGTCGGCGTCGACGAGCTGGAAGGTCGCATCCACAGCGCTCTTCAGGAGGTGTGCGATGCGGCCATGCCTAGGATGCAGCGACGTCCTGCGGACCGCCGCCAGCTGTACTGGTGGTCGGAGGAGCTCTCCGGCCTCCGGGCGGCGGCCCAGGCTCGTCGCCGGGCACTGCAGCGTTGTCGGCGTCGGCGCACGCAGGTGACGGGGGAGGAGGAGCGGCTGCAGGTTCAGTATGCCGAAGCCCGCAAGACCCTGCGGCTCGCCATAGTCCGGGCGAAGACCCTTGCCTGGGAGGAACTACTGGCAGGGGTCGACAGGGATCCATGGGGGCGCCCGTTCAAGACGGCACGGAAGAAACTCTGTGCCGCAGGCGCCCCCTTAACGGAGGCCCTGGACCCGGACTTCCTCCAAGGGGTGGTGGACCGGTTGTTCCCGGGGGCTGACGCGTCATTCCAGCCCCCGGTTATGTCCACCACCGCCCCCGCGGCGGCCACAGACGAGGGCCCTCCTCTGACGGAAGAGGAGCTGGACGTGGCCCTGGGTCGTCTCCGGGGTCGACGTACGGCTCCGGGGCCCGACGGGGTCCCATCGAGGGCCCTCTGGGTGGCCGCGAGTCACCTGCGCGAGGAGCTCCGGGGACTGTACGATGCCTGCATTCGGTACGTGCAGTTCCCGGAGCGCTGGAAGACGGGCAGGCTTTGCCTGCTGCGGAAGGGGGACCGTCACCCCGACTCCCCTTCCGCGTACAGACCGATCGTCCTTCTGGACGAGGCGGGTAAGGTCTTCGAGAAGATCTTGGCCGGCCGTCTCGTTCGGCACCTCGCCGAGGTGGGACCGGGCCTCCATGAGGCCCAGTACGGATTTCGGGCAGGGCGATCCACGTTGGACGCCCTGCTCGACCTGAAGGGCCTCTGTCTGGAGGCCTTCGGTGACGGCGAGGTGGTCCTGGGGGTGTCCTTAGATATCGAGAACGCCTTCAACAGCCTGCCATTCGCGACGATCAGGGGGGCGCTGGAGTTTTTCCGGCTCCCCCCCTACATGGTCGGGCTGTTGGGGGCGTACCTCAAGGACAGGACGATCGTCTGGGTTGATGGCAGCGGCGAATTACATCGGCGGCGCGTGGAGAGCGGGGTTCCACAGGGGTCGGTCTTGGGCCCCTTGCTGTGGAACCTCGCGTACGACTGGCTGCTGCGGCAGCCGGTCCTCCCCGGGACGAGGGTACTATGCTACGCGGACGACACCCTCGTCTCGGCCCGGGGGAGGAGTTACGACGAGGCTGCTCGTCTGGCCGCCACTAGCACGTCGCTGGTGGTGGACCGGATCGAGCAGCTGGGTCTGAGGGTCTCCGTCACGAAGACGGAGGCCCTCCTCTTCCACGGACCCCGCAGGGGTCCACCCCGGGGCGCGATCATCCCCGTCCGGGGCGAGAGGGTCCCAGTGCGGGGAGCCCTCAAGTATTTAGGGCTCACTCTGGACGGGCGATGGAGCTTCGGGGAGCACTTCGAACGGCTTCTCCCGAAGCTCACCGCCACCGCCGCTGCGCTGGGCAGATTGCTGCCCAATGTCGGGGGGCCGGGTCATTTGTGTCGGCGCCTATACTCTGGCATCCTGCGGAGTATGGCACTGTACGGAGCGCCCGTATGGGTGGATAGGTGCGAGACCGCCAGGAACGGGCCCGTGTTGAAGAGGGCCCAACGTATCCTGGCGAACCGAGCCTGTCGGGCGTACCGTACGGTGTCCTGGACGGCGGGTACGCTTCTCGCGGGCGATGCGCCTTGGCATCTACAGGCGCAGTCGCTCGCGGAAGTGTACCTCTTCCTGCGGGATGCCGGAGAGCGTCGGCCGGACCCGGCCACGGTCCGCCGGATCAGGCGCGTTGCCCATGACGCCCTGATCCGGCGGTGGGAGACGGAGTTAGGTAACCCTGCCGCCGGCCGGGACACGGTGGAGGCCATCAGGCCCCACCTGTCCCGGTGGATGAGCCGGCGGTACGGGGCCTTGACGTTCCACCTGGTGCAGGTGCTGACAGGCCATGGATGTTTCGGCAAGTACCTGCACCAGGTGGCTCGTAGAGAGATGACGCAGGAATGCGTCGAGTGTGGTGCGCCGATTGACACGGCGCACCACACTCTGGCGGAGTGCCCGGCATGGGGGCCGCAACGCCACGCCCTCGTCGCGCAAGTCGGCAGTGACCTCTCGCTGCCGACTGTAATCGATCGTATGTTGAGCAGCGAGAGGTCTTGGAGGGCGGTAGCCTCCTTCTGCGGCGCAGTGATGCGTCAGAAGGAGGCCGCCGAGCGCACGAGGGAGGCCGACGCCGCTGCCGCACCTTGCAGGCGGCGGCGGGCCGGCGGGAGAGCGCGGCGGCAGAACCACGCCGTCCGCTTCCTCCCGCCGTGAGCGATGGGCCCCTAGCCGGGCACGGTGTGATGGGGCGTTCGGGCCGTTGGGCGTGGCCCTTTGGGCCTTTTGTCGTGTTTCCCCTGGGGGTGCGTCCCCCGGGGGAGTCTTGGTTTTTGTCCCCCCCCTCCCACTTCGACGAGGGGGGGAGTCTGGAGGGAGGAGGCCGCCGCCCAATTCCTTCACGGGAGGGCGGCGGCCGAGCATGCGCTCCGTCGTGGGCGCGCGCGGTCGTCTGTGGGGTCGGGGGGCCCCAACGTGCCGGTCCCGCGAGGGGCCGGTACGGGACGGCAGGTGGGTGCCTTTGCTCCCCGCGGGTACCCACCAAGAGGAGTTTTATACGCGGAGGCGCCCGGAGAGTTGCTTGGCTGAAACCCGGGCGTCTCCAGTATGCGTGTGGCGGGACAAGCGGTGGTGGTTTTAGTGGGTATGGGGGTCACGCACAACATCTCAGTGGCCCCGAGCCCCACATAACTCGGCGTCCCCCCCCTCGAAAAGGACGCTGGGTATGCGTTAACAGCATTTCCACCACCGATATCAAAAAAAAAAAAAAAAAAAAAAAGGTTTACCTCCTAAGGAGAACTGGGTTGGCGATGTAGACAAGAAGGTGCTCTTAGTCACACAGACTGCTGCTGGCTCCCCGCCTTTTGAGCAAGTAGCAAAGGGTCAGGGATGCGTGGCCGCAACTGTGGATGGCCTGTCAGTGGTTGGCGTCTATTTTTCGCCCAACCGAAGCCTGGCCGATTTTGAGCGATTCCTTCAACGCGTCGGGGACATCGTTAACCAATGTCGACCAAATCCGGTGCTGATCGCGGGGGACTTCAATGCCAAATCGGTGGCTTGGGGATCTCCAGCGACTGATGCACGGGGGGAGGTGCTAGAGGAGTGGGTCGTAGCGACGGGACTGGTAATCCTAAACCAGGGGTCGGTCAGCACCTGCGTACGTACACAGGGTGAGTCGATAGTGGACGTGACGTTCGCAAGTCCCACGGTGGCTCATCGAGTAAACGGGTGGCAGGTGCTGGACAGTGTGGAAACTCTGTCGGACCACCGGTACATCCAATTTGGCATGGAGGCGCCTTCCTTGCCAGCCGCAGATACCCTCAATCGGTCTCCATCTGGGTCGGGACCGAGGTGGGCGATTAAAAAGCTGGACAAGGAACTCCTACGGGAGGCAGCAATTGTGCAGGCATGGTTTCATGACACAAAGAGTCCTGCAGAAGTGAGCGAGGAAGCAGAACGGCTCCATGAGGCAATGACAAACGTCTGTGACGCTGCCATGCCTCGGGCCGGGGCTTTCAAGGCCGGGAGGCAGGTGTACTGGTGGTCTGACCGGTTAACGCAACTCCGGCAGGCATGCGTCGTGGCCAGGCGCCGCTACCTTCGAAGCCGAAGAAGAGCTCATCGAGAGGAAAGGCAAGAGGCCAGTCTCTACGATGACTATAGACATAAACAAAAAGAGCTTCAGGTGGCGATAAGCAAGGCCAAGCCGAAAGCGTGGAATGAAATGCTGGAGAAACTAGATAAAGACCCATGGGGAAGGCCCTATAGATTAGTTCGATCCAAACTTCGTCCCTGGACCCCACCACTGACTCAGACCCTACAGCCTCTACTCTGTGAAAGCATCGTAGAGGCTCTATTTCCGGAAAAAGACGAATACCTACCACCAAGCATGGTACCGCCGGAGATAACAGTCGAAGGCAGTTCTGGTAGGTCAGAAGCCGTATCGGAGCCCGAGCTCAAAGCGGCGGAGCTACGGATGCGAGCCAAGAAGGTTGCTCCAGGGCCAGACGGCATACCAGGAACTGTTTGGTGCCCTGCTCTCGAGGCACTAGGGCCATGGATCAGGACGCTCTTTAGTGCGTGCCTCGAGCAGGGCCGATATCCAAACAGCTGGAAAACCGGTAGGCTAGTGCTGCTGAAGAAAGAGGGTCGTCCAGCGGACTCGCCATCTGCATATCGCCCCATCGTCGTGCTGAACGAGGTGAATAAGCTGTTCGAGCGGATAATTGCTGAGCGGCTTACTAAGCACCTGACGGAGGAAGGGCCAGATCTTAGCGGGTGTCAATACGGCTTTCGCAAGCTAAGGTCAACGATCGATGCCATAATGAGAGTCAAAGCGCTGACAGCGGACGCAATATCTCAGGGCGATGTTGTGGTGGCGGTGTCCCTGGACATCAAAAACGCCTTTAACACCCTACCCTGGAGCTGCATAAAGGAAGCCCTCCGTTACCATGCCGTACCTCGCTATCTGCGACAGATTGTGGCGGCATACCTATCGGACAGGGCGGTGACGTATCCCACCAAGACAGGTTGGTGTAGAAGGACGGTGTCGTGTGGGGTTCCACAGGGGTCGGTTCTTGGACCCCTCCTGTGGAACATAGGATACGATTGGGTGTTGCGAGGAGCAAACCCGGAGGGAGTAGAGGTCGTCTGCTATGCGGACGATACGCTCGTAACAGCGCGAGCTGGGACGCATAGGCAGGCGGTCCTCCTGGCAACGGCAGGTGTAGCACACACCGTCCAGAGGATACGGCGGCTGGGACTTGAAGTCTCTGTGGAGAAGTCGGAAGCTATATGTTTCCACGGACCTAGGAACGCACCGCCCACAGGACTGGAGATGGTGGTGGGTGGAGTTTCCATCGGTATCGAGAAGACCTTGCGCTACCTGGGTCTAGTCCTCGATAGCCGGTGGAACTTTAAGGAACATTTCAGTGGCCTGGCTCCGAGACTCATTCGAGCGGCGGGCGCGTTAGGTAAGCTCTTGCCCAACATTGGAGGACCTAGAGCTCAGTGCCGCCGCCTCTATACGGGAGTCGTCAAGTCGATGGCCCTCTATGGAGCTCCTATCTGGGTGGACGCTCTGAACGCCCATAACAAAACCCTCCTACGCAGACCGCAACGGGTTATGGCGGTGAGAGTCATAAGGGGCTATCATACGATCTCCTTCGAGGCGGCCTGTGTCCTGGCGGGAACGCCGCCATGGGATTTGGAGGCGGAGTCTCTGGCGCAGAGATATGAAGTTGCAATGGGACTACGCAACGTACCGGGATGGCAGTCATCAGAAGGGTGGAGAACACTTCTGGATGAGCACCTGGTGAGAAGCAACCGGGTGCTCATTGAGAAGTGGAAGAAAAGACTTCAGCAACCGACTGCTGGCCACCAAATAATAGAAGCGGTGCTACCGGTACTGGACCAGTGGCTGACAAGGAGACATGGAGCTCTCACGTTCCGCCTCGTGCAGATGCTGTCGGGGCATGGCTGCTTCGGAAGGTACCTGTGTAGGGTGGCGGGCAGAGAGCCCACGATGGGGTGTCATCATTGCGAAAGTGCCGAGGACACGGCCAGGCACACACTTGAAGAGTGTCCGCGGTGGAGCGAGCAGCGAAGTCACCTTGCTGCCGTAATGGTCAATGACCTGTCACTGCCAGCCGTAGTGGAAGCTATGGTAAGTAATAACGTGGCATGGGGCAAAATGGTCTACTTCTGCGAGGAGGTGATGACGCAAAAAGAAGCGATGGAAAGGGTTAGGGAAGACGACCCGTCGTCGCTACATATCCGCCGGAAGAAAACCGGTCGCAGGCGGCTCGCTCACGATCGCCGCCTTCCTCCTTAACGAGGGCTACGGGTGGTGTCGGTGGAGAGAACGCCACCACCCGGTAACAAGTGACCTTCGAGGTGTAATGCATGCAAAAGCATAGCACACAAGATTGGGATTAAGGTTCTAGGTGGAGTCTGCACCAGGCGGACAGACGCCGGTGGAATCACGGTAGAGTGCGCAAGCGACCCCGTGGCTCTTGCCAATAAGGCGCAGCGTACGTACGTCGATGGTTTTTTAGTGGGTATTAAGGCAATCAGCCAACGAGTCCCACATACCCGCCTGGTAACCACAGGCGGGATGCGTAAATGCATTTTTCCATCAGAAAAAAAAAAAAAAAAAAAAGGTTAGGTTAGGTTAGGTTTTTTTTTTTTTTTTTTTTTTTTTTTTTTTTTTTTTTTTTTTTTTTTTTCTCATTCCCCTGCGTATGGCGGGTCAGGGCCTTTATTTACACTTTTTGTATACATATCACTTATCATCTCTATTCCTTTATAACTAATTCCTCGTTCCTTTCTCTCGCACTTCTATCTTTCATTCCTTTCTTATCTTTCTTCCTGTAGTTTCTCCACCTCTTTTCTGTCGCTCTCCATTCTATTTCCTTCTTGCATACCTCTCGCTAAGTGAAGACTTCGTCGCCTCGTCAGTTCTGGAACAATTCCCTGTAATTAAGGCATCCATTTTTGGTCAGCTCCCACTCCTTTTCTTTTATTTATTTTAAGCCTTTCAGGTTACATTTGTTTATATGTTTTTTATATTGCAATTTTTTACTTTATTTTATTTATAATTACATTTTTTACATTTTACATTTTTTTTTTTTTTTTTTTTTTTTTTTTTTTTTTTTTTTTTTTTTGTTTTTACTTCATTCCCCTGCGTATGGCGGGTCAGGGCCTTTATTTGCATTTTTGTTATACTTTTCACTTATCATCACTATTTCCTTATAACTAGTTTTCTCGTTCCTTTCTCTCACACTTCTATCTTTCATACCCTTCTTATCTTTCTTCCTGTTTTGCTCTCCACCTCGTTTCTTTCGCTCTCCATCCCATTTCCTTCTTTCATACCTCTCGCAAGATGTGTAAGGATTTCAGTCGCCGCGTCGATTCTTCTGCAGCTTTGCATTCCAATTTTTTTTCTGCTGTGAAGAAAGTCATTTCCTTTTTTTTGCATGTGTTTTCTTTATCGTTTTATTTATTACATCTCACTTATTTATCAATTTTTTATACATTTTCCTAATTTAAATATTTTTACATTGAGTTTGTTTTTAGTGTCTTTTGAACTACTGCTTTGCAGTAGTCCAAGAAATTTTGGCGACTTTCGTCCTCACTCATCAGAGAGGCAACCGCTCCTATATCTAATTTTCTTTTTATCCGTATTTCGAAATCAACCCTCTCCCGCCCGAATAAGGGACAGGAGAGCAGGATGTGCGCCACGGTCTGGTCCACCTCCGGGTCACAGGGGCACGCGGGACTCTCCTTGAGTTTGAACCTGTGGAGGTACTCGGAGAATCCCCCGTGCCCGGTGAACATCTGGACCAAGACCGTGTCGAGCTCGATCTGGCGAGTCACGCGATACGCTGAGGTCAGGTTAGGTTAGGTTAGGTTAGGTTAGGTTAGGTTAGGTTAGGTTTTTTTTTTGTTGTTAATTCGTCAGGTGATGTTCTGACGACCTGATTATCCTCTGACTTGATCAGAGACTTTGTTTGCAAGACATGTTGTTCATACTTTTAATAGATTTGTATGTATTATTTATAGAAAAGCAAAAACATTTTTAAATATTCATTAATTAGATTTGCTTGGATTGGTGCGTAGTTTATAGTTAATGATTGAATCAAAAAAACAATGGTGGCAATCAAAATTATACCGGGACAATTAACTCTGGTATTATGACTATGTTCATAATACTATGCTATGATACAATCAGTTTTTAGATTAAGAAATGTAAAGACATGTAATATATTAAAATAATAGTAATATAGCAGTGTATGTATCATTTTTTTTTTTTTTTTTTTTTTCTTTTATTTAATATATGTATTTTTTTTTTTTTTTAATATTTTTTTTTTTTTTTTTTTTTTTTTTTTTTTTTTTTTTCCCTATTTTGATTTCTTTATATTTAATATAATTCTTTATTTTTTTTATGAATCTTTTTTTTTTTTTTTTTTTTTTTTTTTTTTTTTTTTTTTTTTTTTTTTTTTTTATTGAATCTTTTCTTTTTTTTTTTAATGTATCGTATATCTACTTAATAATAAAGAAAATATGTAATTGACAAAGAAAAAAAAAAAAAAAAAAAAAAAATAAAATAAAATATATATATGTACTCTTCAATCATTTTACTTCTTTCTTCTTAAGGTGCCTCTCCGACTAGCGAAGGTTGGCGGTCAGTTCTCCAAATTAAATCATTTCACTAATTGCCCTTTTCCATTCTTGTTGCTTTATTTATTTCTTCTTACTGCGTCTTGTGTTATTTTTTCTATAAAGTTGAATACAACTTCCCTGTTTTTTATTTGTATAATTTCATTTAGATTTTCTTTCTTTATTTCTATTCCCAATCTTAACTCTATATCCACTCTTTCCCTAATATATATTGGACATTCTGTGAGTAAGTGTATTATGCTTTCTTCGCTATTATTGTCACAAATACAAGAAGGTGTGTCTTTGCGTTTAAATTTGTACAGGTATTGGCCAAAACCTCCGTGTCCTGTTAAAGCTTGAACAATTATAGGATTTAATGAATTATTTTTTAAGAATGAGTATGCATTGTCTATGTTTGGAAGAAACATTTTGGTAATAGCTCCGGTACTGCTTTCTTTATATCTGTTGCTCCATTTATTGCAGGTTAGGGATCTGAGTGTATATTTAACGTGGGATATGGGATACTTGTCATAATCGGGTGCAGTCTTTTTGTATAGGGCCGCTTCTTTCGCCAGAGTGTCTGCTCGCTCGTTTCCTTTAATTCCTATGTGCGCTCTTACCCAGAACATTGCTATTTGCTGATCGTTGTTCTTAAGCTTTCTGATATTGGCGCGGATTTCGAATGCCAATGGGTGGAAAGATGTTGAGTTTCTTAGGAGTTCCAATGCCGCTCTAGAGTCGCTAAAGATGTTTATATGTGTATCTTTAATTTTTACAGCTAACTCTGTAGCTTTAAGCAAAGCGTAAAGCTCTGCTTGAAATACAGTGCAAAATGATTCCAACTTGAATTTTTTATTTGTTATCTCGACGTCTTCCCTCCATAGGGTTAATGCGGCTCCAACCTTCCCATCTATTTTGCTTCCATCTGTAAAGATAAAAGCGCCTTGCACGCGATGGTCTGCAAGGGTTTGTGGTTGCATGTCCTCTAAGCATTCGTAATCTATGCATGTATCCTGTGCTGGGTGGGGTGCTTCTGCAAATCTCACTTTTCTTTCAATTGATCTATCCCTCATGAATCCTAATTTGATGCCACGTTTCGCTTCGTAACATTGGGCTGCTTCTAGGACTCGCATGTCCAGCGGAAGCAGGCCCGATAGGACTACTGCAGCTGTGCATGAGACGGTGCGATAGCATTTGGTGATTTTTTGGGCGAAGCCCCTTTGAACGGTGTTAAGTTGTTTTATCACTGATAGTTTTCCTGCAGCTGGAGCCCAAACACTCGCAGCATATAGGATAATAGGCTCAGTTACTGCCAAGTATATAGTTCTAATTATTTCTGGATTTAGTCCCCATGAAATCCTCGCTGTACGGCTTATTTGTTTGTAGATGTTTGTAGCTTTTTGACAGATGTAACTGACGTGCTTTTGGTAGGTTAACTTGTTGTCTATTATGAGGCCTAAAATTTTTATTTCTTCTTGTAAATTGATTCTTGCGTTACCCATGTGGATACACGGGTTTTCGAATTTTAACTTGTTGGTAATAACCATGGCTTGGGTTTTGTGGGCAGAAAATTTTAACTTGTTGTTGATGCCCCATGTATTTACGTAAGTTAGATATCGGTTAGCTACAGTTTCGATTTCCATCTTTGTGTGACCAGAAAAAACTATAACTACATCGTCAGCGAAAGCTTGGCAATAGATACTCTGCCGGTCTAGTTCCTCCAGCAGAGGGTTCAATAACAGGTTCCAGAATGTAGGCCCTCCAATTGACCCTTGAATGCACCCTTTAGATGTTGTTTTGGTGTAGGAACCTCCCGCATAGTTCACTCTAACTTTCCGATCGGCAAAATAGCTTGTTACCAGCCTTCGAAGATTTTGTGGGCATTTCTTCTCAATTAGCATGGTTTTAACCGCAGGCCACCAAGCGTTGTCAAAGGCCCCCTCTATGTCCAAAGAAACAACTACGTTAATAAGTTTCTTTTGCAGGTTACTATTAATGTGTTGAATTAGATCATAGAGGGAGTCCTCCGTGCAGCGCTGGGGCATGAAACCATATTGTCGCGGGCTAATTTTAGGGAGCAAATGCCATTTAATTCGTCCCATCATCAGCTTTTCCATGGTTTTTCCGAGCACAGATAAGAGTCCTATCGGTCGGTAAGACTTGGCTTGATGGTAGTCGTCTCTCCCAGGTTTGCGGATAACAACAATCGCTGCTTCCTTCCATTGCCTCGGAAAATAAGAGAGTTCAAGACATTTGTTTATTATTCCTAAAAATAATTGAGGATTTTCTCGTATAGCCGTCCCGCATATGTCAGCTGTAAGGCCATCGAGGCCCGGAGCCTTTTTTGGGTTAAGTTCAGCCACTGCTCTTTCAAGTTCGTGTTGAGTAAACGGGGGGTCTTCAGAGTCTCCTGGAATTGGTTCATCTGTTAGCTCAGCTGCTTGTCTAATTAATTTGTGGGTTTCAGTGTCGTCTTCTGTCGTATCGTCTGGGAAGAATGTAGTTGCCAGATGTTTTGCCGAGTCTTGTGGATTGAGTGCTACGCCATCCTTTATTAATAACTGGTCTTCTTGTCTTTTCCCTGTGTATCGTATAACTCTATAGACTCTATCCCACATACTTTCCCTATCTTGTGATGTGCAAAAATCCTTCCAGCTGTTAGTTTGTGCTTCTTTAGCTGCCTTCTCGAACTTTTCCTTTGCTTCCAGGTATCTGTTAACCACCAAGGTGCGTCGTGACGGAGCCGCACATGAAATTCTCCTTTTCGACCTTACCATGTCTCTTTTGAGTTCAGTAAGGTTGTTATTCCACCAGGGAGTTTTTACTTTTTGTTGCTTTTTAATTTCTGGTATAGATATTTTACATGATTCTTGTATACAGTTTACATATTTAATGACTATTTCTTCTAACTTATTTTTCTGATCTATGTGTTTAATATTTTCCGTTGTTAAATTATTCTTCGCTAAGTTTTCTGTTAATGCATTCCTAAATAATTTCCAATTAGCTTTTTTTGTAAAATAAATTCTTGTTGTATAATTCTTCTTTACTTCTGTAGGTTTTTCTAAATTTATTGTAAATATTATCGCGTTATGATCAGAACTTGTTATGCTTTTGTCCACTCTCCAGTTGTCAATTCTCCCTATTAAGTGGGTGTTACATGCGGTAACATCCACGTGACTTTGAAAGATTTTTCCTCCTCTTATGGTGAAAAATGTTGGTACGGTTCCCTGGTTTAGAATTTCCATGTGCATTTCCGTAAGAGCGCTAGCAAAGACTTCCCCTCTATGGTTTTCTATAGAGCTACCCCACCACGTGCTCCATGCGTTGGTATCTCCTCCGATCAAGATGTTGTTTGATTTTAGTTGTTTACAAATTTTAGAGATGCTTTCTATGTCTTCTTCAATGGGGTTATTTTCTTCTAAATATATAGAAACTAACTCCATTGTCCAAGTATTGGTTTTCAGAGTAGCTACTGCTATATTCTCGGTTGTAAGTTGTGGGTGTTCGAGTATTTGTATTTCTGGGTCGAATACTATTATGGCAGCCTTGTTCGGTTTCTTTCTATTGAGAGTGCGTTGGATTATTCTCAAACCGCTTTGTGATTTAAGTACACCCTCTGCTCCTATGTAGGGTTCCGAGACCAGTGCGATTGCTGTTTTTCTTGTAACCGATTCAATTATAAGTTCTTGTGTTGCTATTTTCTTCCGTTGTAAGTTTGCCTGGATTACTTCATATTTAATTTTAGTATTCGATCCCACCAGATTGTTCCCAACGAGTGTTGCAGTCGTATCCGTAGTTGCGCCCTTAGCAATACGCCGTTGTAGTGCGAGCTAAAGCATCCCACTTTCTTCTAATTGGGCAATTGTTGTCGAAGGCGTTGTGGTTGTCAGCAGATACTTTTGCCAAACTGCAGTTGCAGCACTTCGGTGCCTCACCCGAGCGGCGTGACTCGCACTCCACAGATTTGTGGGTGCCTCCGCAGTGGCTGCACTTTTCTGCAGTTTCTTTGCAGAAGCGTCTGCTGTGCCCGTATCCGAGGCACTGCGAGCACTGAACTAAAGGCGATTGGTCCTCCACATATACCCTCTGTAGGTCTATATGCAGGCGCCCTGCCGCCGTCGCGCGCTGCCATATCTTGGGGGACACTTGTACGACTATGTGTGCGGTGTGCGGGTTCCTCGCTCGACGTCTATATTTTACGGAGATCCTTTTATCGTTCTCTGTTAGGCCGTAAAACAGATCCGGGTTCTGATTAGCCAAAGCCTTCACCAATTCGTCATCCGTATGAACGGACAAGACGTCCCTAATCAGAACCAGCGGATCCCTATTTTCTGCGACTTTCACATTGAGCTTTTTGTTCTTGATCGCTTCACTGATTTTATCTATTTCGGCCTTGTCATGGCAGCTTATAACTACCTTCTGATCCCTCGCCTTCCGCAGCCGATCCACGCGAGCTCCGCTGTTTTTGGCGTCGACAGCACTCTTTATTTTGGTAATGACATCTTGACTAGTGTCTTCCTTATTGTCGGAGCTGACAATGATGGTGTGTAGGGGTGCTGGGTTCTTCATAATCGGCCGATTTTCTGCCACCACGTGGACTGCTTGCGTGACTGCTTGGGAACGGATTTCATTCCTAATTTCCGTTAGTGAGTTCGATATTCTAGCGATCTCTGCGTAAGTAAATTTTTTTCTTTCAGCTTCCTCAGGTTTTTGCATGGCTTTTATCTCCGCAGTCAGAGATATAGTTTGCTGTTTGCACTCTTGCAGTGCCTTGTGGTGTTCTTCCATCTTACTCATTAGCTTTTCCATCATCTCTGTCTGCGGAGACCCCTCTTGCGGCACCGTTGTAACCTGACCTGCTGGCAATTGATAAGATTTCTCCTCACCTTTTGCCAGCAAGTACAGCCTTTCAACAGCTTCCGTTACTCCTTGTTTAATATCAGCTCTCAGGTTCCTCGATTCCCCCATGAGTGTCTTAGCTCTTACTAAGCAAGCTTTGGCTTCGGCTTCTCTGCTTACATATTTCGGTTTCGGTGGTGGAGAAATAGTTAAGACTTCTGAAATCACGCGCTTCAACTGAGAACAATCCTCTTCCAATTTATCAGCCAGATTACAGCTCACTGATGTGAGTGTAGGTGTTGAGGAAGAAGAAGATAAGGTATCTATTTGAGAGTGGCCTGCGCTTTCTGGCTGATCTTCCGAGGTCTTCGCACGTGAAACAGACTTCTTAACCGGGGTACGGTTTGTGGCAAACATATTCTCGGTTATGGGTATTTAAATGAGAATTATATATGAATCCGTTAGTAAAACGGTGTATTCTATATGCCTCCACGTAAAAGGTGGCTGGAGCTCTGCCGCACTCGACAACCGACGCGCGTCGAGGCCAAAATACCGGCCAATCAAGTTAGTTAGAAAAACCACGTTAAAAACTGCTATTTGCGGTCCGTGGCCTTCTTGTTTTAATTATAACTTCCCTTGGGGGAGGGCTAGTATCTTCAGACAAACACAGGTGGACAGCGGGTGAATTTCTCCACCGGATAGAATTTTGAATAGAATTATTATTTAAATTTAAGAATTTTTAATTTTGAATACAAATTTAAATTTTTAATTTTTCAACTGTATTATATGATGTTTTATTTTATTTACCAAAAACTAATCAAAATTGTTAAACTTTTTTACTGGATTTGCCAAAGGGGGGACTTGTCTAATACTAATGAAATTTTTCTGACCCACCTGCGGTTATCGTTCGCCCCCTAGGGGTGCCTTTTGGCCCCGCGCGACGTCTTACAGTTATTTAATTTTAAGAAATATATTCTTAACTTAAAACCCCGCTTGTGGGGTGTCGTTGGATACAGCTTTTCTTCCCGGTTCCAACGATGCCCAAAAAGTGGGGGGTCGTCGCTTTTGATCTTGATGTAGGCGGCTCCGAAGATAGGGGTAGTTTTTGGTACTTTGCCCCCTCACTGCTCCTTCCTCAGAGGTCGGATCCTGGACCCCGAGGTGTCAACGATCTCGCCTTGCTCTCCTCTTTCTGGTGGTATATTTTGCGTTCTCCTAGGACTTCGGGATCAAAAACCACGTGCCACGTGGTTTTTTGTTTTTTATTAATTTCTCCGCAACCCCTTGTCCAAAAAATCTGGATTTTTAGGAGTTAACGGAGACCACTGGGAGGCACTTATTTCCACAAAAAAATTTGGGGGTCACCGATCTTATTTTTGCAGCACGCGCACACAAAGTTTTTTAACCTCAAAATTTAGGGTTTTTTGACTATAACTTTTTAGATTCTTAACCGATCACTTTAATTTTTATATACGCGCACTACACACATTAAGACGAATCTAACGATATATAATACTTAATAATTCGCGACAAAAATCCCACGTAACGGATTTTTTAATTGCGGAGCTAATAATTTTGCTGCGTTCGCTTCAAGGTCTCGAGCGCTACTGGGGTTAGGTTAGGTTAGGTTAGGTTAGGTTAGGTTAGGTTAGGTTAGGTTAGGTTAGGTTAGGTTAGGTTAGGTTAGGTTAGGTTAGGTTAGGTTAGGTTAGGTTAGGTTAGGTTAGGTTAGGTTAGGTTAGGTTAGGTTAGGTTAGGTTAGGTTCCCCCCCAAGGGGTTTCCGCCTTGTCGTGGCGGGGGGGCTCAGTAGCCGTGGCTTCGATGCCTCTTGGTGAAGCTAAGTGGAACCCACCCGGCCAGCACCTTGTGTGGGGCTGGCCCGAGTCCTAGCTCCGGGCTTGAGCTCCTGGGTGTAGTTAGCTCGCCTAGGATGCGTACGGGAGAAGGAAGACGCGGTGCAGTGCATCGCGCTAACAGAAGTGGGGACCTCACCCCGACAGAAGGAAAAAAGGTGACGAGTCGCGTATGGTACGTCATAAAACAAAAATCAACGCAATATGAATGCGGATGAAGTAACAAATCTCCGGGAGGGTCTGGCTAGCCAGGAATCCCTCTCTGTGCGCGAGTCGGAAAGCTCTTTGCATACTGACACGCGTACAGGCTGCCCCACTGTATACGGAGGGGGCAAACATTCGCAAGTGGATCAAAATCAATCGACTTTGGCTTCGTATAAGGACTCTGAGATGCATTCGAATGTGGATGGAGTAGGCTTAGAATCAGACAGTGATTCTAGCCGACGACTTGAGATTACCACGGCGAGATTGACCCGTTCACAGAAACGGAAGAACGACGAGTCAAACTTGGCTTGCAAGTCTGCGTCAAAAATTTCTTCAGCTTCAAGAGGTAGAAGCGTTACTCCTCCGGCAGGCCGATGGGCTGGACTGGCTATGACCAGGAAAGCAATAAAGGATGCTGAGCGAGAGGAAGAAATAAACAGAGCGGAACGGGAAGTAGCTGAGATGTCGGAGAAAAACCGGAGCAATAAGACCTCATGTCTTGAGAGACTTGCGCCTCTAGAAATTGAAGACGCCTCGGCCCTCGAACTGAACCAGGTGGTGATGGACAACGTGGCAACCATATTTAAGGTAGCCACGTCGTCGAAAAACTTAAAGGGCACCTTTGTACATGCCCTAAAAGAGTCAGCGTCGGCGATCAAAGAGGCAGTCGCAGTACTAAGCGCTAGATCGGTGACGAAGGAGACGAAAAAGCTACAGGCAGAAAATGCCAGGCTTAGGGAGGACCTGACTGACCTAAGGGAGGAAATAACACTGATCAGGACGGAGTTAGCGGAGGCAAGGAAAAACACCTACGTGTCATCCTACCCAGCTGCTCCCACACCCAACCGAGATGTAAATACCTCCCTCTTGGAAACATTTTCGCGTACCATTATGGAGCAAGTTGGCCAAATGGTGAACGAAAAACTAGAAGCCCTAGAGGGAAGGTTGGTGGCAAAACCGAGCGTACGCCTACCACCTGCTCCGGATGGAGGTAACCCGTCGAAGCCTCCTGGGAAGGGGGAGAACGGGAAGGAGGCGACCAGTAAAGGAACGGGACCGAATAATCCGCAAGTCTCGGAGAAGGAACCGAAAAGAGGGAAAGCTAAAAGAAGGAAGAAGGCACAAGGAGCGTCGCAGAGCGTATCTGTTGCTGTTGCTGATACAAACGACGCACAAAGGCCAAAACCGAAGCCGAACCCAACAACCACAGAGGGGGAGTGGGTGCAAGTGGTTAAAAAGCGTCCAAAGAAAACGGTAGCACAATCGAGACCAACCGCGAGTAAGCTACGGCTCCCGCGCTCTGCAGCGGTCTCAATCACTCTTCGGGGCGGTGCTGAGGAGAGAGGAGTCACCTACAAAAAGGTACTGGAGGAAGCCAAAGAAAAGATTGACATCTCTTCCCTCGGTCTTCCCGGTCTCTGGTTTAGAAGAGCCAAATCCGGTGCGAGGATCCTAGAGGTCCCTGGAGTGAACAGTGGAGAGAAAGCAGATATGCTTGCCTCAAAACTGAAGGACTTTCTAGGGGACGACAACGTCCACATAGGCAGGCCTACTAAGTGCTCGGAAATGCGCATCTCCGGGCTAGACGATTCCGTCACGACAGACGAAGTTGTGACGGCCATCGCGAAAGTAGGCGAGTGCTCTAAGGAATCAGTGAAATGCGGCGACATAAGACCTGACCACACAGGTCTAGGCACAGCCTGGGTGCGGTGCCCGATACCCGCTGCCAAAAAGGTGGCTACGAGCGGAAGGCTATTGGTGGGCTGGGTGGCCGCTCAAGTGAAGCTTCTGGCACCTAGGGTGCTCCGCTGCTACCGGTGCCTGGAGGTTGGACACGTTAGAGGACAGTGTACCGCCGAAGTGGATCGCAGCGGAATATGCTACCGTTGCAGCCAGTCGGGTCATAGAGCGGGGCAATGTACCGCTGCACCGCATTGTGTACTGTGCTCCGACCGTAAAAGACCAGCTGAGCATGGAGTCGGCAGCGGAGCATGTGTAGCTCGCGCTGCCAAACAAAGCAAGAGGAAGGGGCATGACATGAATAAATCTGTCCCGCAGGTGACTCTACCCATTGCCAGGGCCGAGGTGGAACCTAAACGTAAGAAATAACAATGGCCTCACGATCCATACGATTTCTACAGGGTAATATCAATCACTGTGCCAGAGCTCAGGACCTACTAGTCCAGAGCCTGGCGGAGCGATCGATACACATTGGGATTATCGCGGAACCCTACTCCATACCTCCTAAGGAGAACTGGGTTGGCGATGTAGACAAGAAGGTGCTCTTAGTCACACAGACTGCTGCAGGCTCCCCGCCTTTTGAGGAAGTAGCAAAGGGTCAGGGATGCGTGGCCGCAACTGTGGATGGCCTGTCAGTGGTTGGCGTCTATTTTTCGCCCAACCGAAGCCTGGCCGACTTTGAGCGATTCCTTCAACGCGTCGGGGACATCGTTAACCAATGTCGACCAAATCCGGTGTTGATCGCGGGGGACTTCAATGCCAAATCGGTGGCTTGGGGATCTCCAGCGACTGATGCACGGGGGGAGGTGCTAGAGGAGTGGGTCGTAGCGACGGGACTGGTAATCCTAAACCAGGGGTCGGTCAGCACCTGCGTACGTGCGCAGGGTGAGTCGATAGTGGACGTGACGTTCGCAAGTCCCACGGTGGCTCATCGAGTAAACGGGTGGCAGGTGCTGGACAGTGTGGAAACTCTGTCGGACCACCGGTACATCCAATTTGGCATGGAGGCGCCTTCCTTGCCAGCCGCAGATACCCTCAATCGGTCTCCATCTGGGTCGGGACCGAGGTGGGCGATTAAAAAGCTGGACAGGGAACTCCTACGGGAGGCAGCAATTGTGCAGGCATGGTTTCATGACACAGAGAGTCCTGCAGAAGTGAGCGAGGAAGCAGAACGGCTCCATGAGGCCATGACAAACGTCTGTGACGCTGCCATGCCTCGGGCCGGGGCTTTCAAGGCCGGGAGGCAGGTGTACTGGTGGTCTGACCGGTTAACGCAACTCCGGCAGGCATGCGTCTTGGCCAGGCGCCGCTACCTTCGAAGCCGAAGAAGAGCTCATCGAGAGGAAAGGCAAGAGGCCAGTCTCTACGATGACTATAGACATAAACAAAAAGAGCTTCAGGTGGCGATAAGCAAGGCCAAGCCGAAAGCGTGGAATGAAATGCTGGAGAAACTAGATAAAGACCCATGGGGAAGGCCCTATAGATTAGTTCGATCCAAACTTCGTCCCTGGACCCCACCACTGACTCAGACCCTACAGCCTCTACTCTGTGAAAGCATCGTAGAGGCTCTATTTCCGGAAAAAGACGAATACCTACCACCAAGCATGGTACCGCCGGAGATAACAGTCGAAGGCAGTTCTGGTAGGTCAGAAGCCGTATCGGAGCCCGAGCTCAAAGCGGCGGAGCTACGGATGCGAGCCAAGAAGGTTGCTCCAGGGCCAGACGGCATACCAGGAACTGTTTGGTGCCCTGCTCTCGAGGCACTAGGGCCATGGATCAGGACGCTCTTTAGTGCGTGCCTCGAGCAGGGCCGATATCCAAACAGCTGGAAAACCGGTAGGCTAGTCCTGCTGAAGAAAGAGGGTCGTCCAGCGGACTCGCCATCTGCATATCGCCCCATCGTCGTGCTGAACGAGGTGAATAAGCTGTTCGAGCGGATAATTGCTGAGCGGCTTACTAAGCACCTGAGGGAGGAAGGGCCAGATCTTAGCGGGTGTCAATACGGCTTTCGCAAGCTAAGGTCAACGATCGATGCCATAATGAGAGTCAAAGCGCTGACAGCGGACGCAATATCTCAGGGCGATGTTGTGGTGGCGGTGTCCCTGGACATCAAAAACGCCTTTAACACCCTACCCTGGAGCTGCATAAAGGAAGCTCTCCGTTACCATGCCGTACCTCGCTATCTGCGACAGATTGTGGCGGCATACCTATCGGACAGGGCGGTGACGTATCCCACCAAGACAGGTTGGTGTAGAAGGACGGTGTCGTGTGGGGTTCCACAGGGGTCGGTTCTTGGACCCCTCCTGTGGAACATAGGATACGATTGGGTGTTGCGAGGAGCAAACCCGGAGGGAGTAGAGGTCGTCTGCTATGCGGACGATACGCTCGTAACAGCGCGAGCTGGGACGCATAGGCAGGCGGTCCTCCTGGCAACGGCAGGTGTAGCACACACCGTCCAGAGGATACGGCGGCTGGGACTTGAAGTCTCTGTGGAGAAGTCGGAAGCTATATGTTTCCACGGACCTAGGAACGCACCGCCCACAGGACTGGAGATGGTGGTGGGTGGAGTTTCCATCGGTATCGAGAAGACCTTGCGCTACCTGGGTCTAGTCCTCGATAGCCGGTGGAACTTTAAGGAACACTTCAGTGGCCTGGCTCCGAGACTCATTCGAGCGACGGGCGCGTTAGGTAAGCTCTTGCCCAACATTGGCGGACCTAGAGCTCAGTGCCGCCGCCTCTATACGGGAGTCGTCAAGTCGATGGCCCTCTATGGAGCTCCTATCTGGGTGGACGCTCTGAACGCCCATAACAAAACCCTCCTACGCAGACCGCAACGGGTTATGGCGGTGAGAGTCATAAGGGGCTATCATACGATCTCCTTCGAGGCGGCCTGTGTCCTGGCGGGAACGCCGCCATGGGATTTGGAGGCGGAGTCTCTGGCGCAGAGATATGAAGTTGCAATGGGACTACGCAACGTACCGGGATGGCAGTCATCAGAAGGGTGGAGAACACTTCTGGATGAGCACCTGGCGAGAAGCAACCGGGTGCTCATTGAGAAGTGGAAGAAAAGACTTCAGCAACCGACTGCTGGCCACCAAATAATAGAAGCGGTGCTACCGGTACTGGACCAGTGGCTGACAAGGAGACATGGAGCTCTCACGTTCCGCCTCGTGCAGATGCTGTCGGGGCATGGCTGCTTCGGAAGGTATCTGTGCAGGGTGGCTGGTAGAGAGCCCACGATGGGGTGTCATCATTGCGAAAGTGCCGAGGACACGGCCAGGCACACACTTGAAGAGTGTCCGCGGTGGAGCGAGCAGCGAAGTCACCTCGCTGCCGTAATGGGGAATGACCTGTCACTGCCAGCCGTAGTGGAAGCTATGGTAAGTAATAACGTGGCATGGGGCAAAATGGTCTACTTCTGCGAGGAGGTGATGACGCAAAAAGAAGCGATGGAAAGGGTTAGGGAAGACGACCCGTCGTCGCTACCTATCCGCCGGAAGAAAACCGGTCGCAGGCGGCTCGCTCACGACCGCCGCCTTCCTCCTTAACGAGGGCTACGGGTGGTGTCGGTGGAGAGAACGCCACCACCCGGTAACAAGTGACCTTCGAGGTGTAATGCATGCAAAAGCATAGCACACAAGATTGGGATTAAGGTTCTAGGTGGAGTCTGCACCAGGCGGACAGACGCCGGTGGAATCACGGTAGAGTGCGCAAGCGACCCCGTGGCTCTTGCCAATAAGGCGCAGCGTACGTACGTCGATGGTTTTTTAGTGGGTATTAAGGCAATCAGCCAACGAGTCCCACATACCCGCCTAGTAACCACAGGCGGGATGCGTAAATGCATTTTTCCATCAGAAAAAAAAAAAAAAAAAAAAAAAAAAAAAAAAAAAAAAAAAAAAAAAAAAAAAAAAAAAAAAAAAAAAAGGTTAGGTTAGGTTAGGTTAGGTTAGGTTAGGTTAGGTTAGGTTAGGTTAGGTTAGGTTAGGTTAGGTTAGGTTAGGTTGGGGTGCTGGGTCGGATAACCTCCTCGTGTGCCCGGGAGATGCAGTTGCCTTCGGACCTCGGTCCGGGGGTAAGGGCATCTCCTGGGACTGGTGTACCCTGGGCAACGGCAGCTGCTTTATGCTCTCGGGCATAGGGCAACTGACGGCTAATAATCCGACAGGAGTGGCTGGGGTGTACTTGCGTGATGTGTATGGGAGGAATGTTAGATCGCGTGTGAATCTTACTGTGAGACGTATGTGTGGTTGTATCATGGTGATGGATGATGTGCACTTATATCGTGGGGATGGACGACATGTATTTGTAGCGTGGTGATGGATGATATGTATTTGTATCGTGGTGATGGATGATGCGTAATCCCGTGCTTGACCCCGGCCAAGGGATGAATGGTTGGACGGGGGTGCCAACCGTTAGGGGTCAACAGTTTCGTAGTGGAGATGGGTTTTGCTCAACCCAAATGAGCAAACATAAAATATGGAACACAGCAGTAAGGAAAATAGTCCCCGGGTGGGTCCCCTTCGGGGGGAATCCCACACTTCTGTCGCTCACGCTTCAGGAGTCTGCCCTTCGTACTACGGGGTGGGCACTAACTGCTCCGAGGGCGAGCATTCTACTCGCTCTCGCTCTTTAGAGGAGACACAGGACGATACCTATCCAAAAGAGAGAAGGGAAACCCGCGCCAAGCGCGGAAGGGGCAGGCCACCAACTACTGGTGAGTATGTGGGGCTTGCCCAAGCCAAACGAGACTATGCCGCTGCGGAACGGGAAGCGCAGGAGGCTGAAGCAGACAAGGAAGTGGCGGCCCTGGCGCGTCGCATAATAAGACCGCGCGTGGCCACGATCTCAGAGTCGTCACTTCCTTTGTCGCTAGACGACAACTCAGACTCGGAATCGACTACGAGCGCTCTTAAGGAAACGATTGCCTCGAGCTTGGCCACAATCGCCGGAGTGGCCAAGAGCTCGAAAAACCTTAAGGGAACTGCAATCAAGGCGTTGAAAGAGGCTTCCGCCGCGATAAGCGAGGCGACAGCGATGCTTCTTCGGAGGAATACATCCGAAGAGACAAAGCTGCTAGAGGCAGAAAACGCGCGCCTGTCCAAAGACCTAGAACAGGTCAAAAGAGAGATCGCCGAGTTGAGACGGGAGATGGCCAGCGCAAACTCGCAGGCTATCCCTGCACCCGCGGCAGCAGTAGACTTTGAAGAGCTACTGCAGCGAGCCGTCCGCGAGGCTGTGACGCAATCGAGCGCCCGGATGGACGCTCGGTTAGAGAGCCTCGAGGCCCGTCTTCTCCGTGAGTCGCGTCCTCGCCCATCGATGTCAGCTGGTAGAAGGCGGGATGATGCGACATCACAGCAGGAGCCACAGGCTCAGCCACAACCGGCTCAACTACCACAGCCTGGACAAAGAGAAGTGACGACATTGATGCCACCGGCTAATCCAGCGCCGAGGAGAAGAGCTCCAAAGCACAAAGAAGCGGGCGACCCGGCATCGAAACGCCCTCTTACGGAAAAGAGAGCGCCTACCAATCATGGAGAATGGACAGTGGTTGGGCCTGGAGGAAGAAAATCCAAGGCAAAGAAGACAAAAGATACAAGGAGGCAGCGATACAAACTGCGTGCCCCTAAAACAGCCGCTGTAGTAATCTCGCTGCAGCCTGGCGCTGAAGAAAACGGAAAGACATATGCTGGTGTCCTCGCTGACGCAAAGCAAAAAATGAAATTGACTGCTCTCGAGATATCGGCGGTCCGTTTTAGATCGGCGGTAACGGGGGCTCGAATCCTTGAAGTTACTGGTGCGGACAGTCAAGTAAAGGCTGACGCGCTGGCGAATAAACTCAGGGAGGTTCTCGGGGAGCAAGATGTACGCATCTCCCGTCCACAAAAGTGCGCGGGGCTGCGTATCAGTGGTCTTGATGACTCGGCAACAGCGGACGAGATCGCTAGTGCTGTCTCCACAGTTGCGCTGTGCCCACCGGAGTCTATCAAGGTAGGTGACATTCGCCGAGACAGGAGAGGTCTCGGCACCGCCTGGGTGAGATGCCCCGTTGAGGGTGCGCACAAGGTTGCGACCGGTAAGAAGCTACTGGTTGGATGGACACTGGCGAATGTCACACTGCTGCCCGCTCGACCAATGCTGTGCTTCCGGTGTCAGGAGACAGGCCACGCTCGTGCCAAGTGCACCTGCGAGACAGACCGCAGCGAGCTGTGTTTCCGCTGCGGCCAGGCTGGCCACAAATCCGCGCAATGTGCAGGGAAACCTCACTGCGCGGTCTGTGCCGCACGTGGAAAACCGGCTGAACACCGTGTGGGCAGTGATGCCTGTCACAAGTCCAGCCGGAAGAAGAAGGTGGGTGCCCCTAGGGGCAATACATCCCAGAAGCCTCCACCACCCAACTCGGTGGTCATAGCTCCTGCGGCCGAGACGGACACCAATACGGCCTCTCCGTGATGGCTCCTCTACGTATGTTGCAGGTCAACTTGAACCACTGCGCCCAGGCACAGGACCTACTGATCCAGTCCATGGCGCAGTGGTCGATCGATGTCGCTGTGGTAGCGGAGCCTTATCGTGTGCCATCCGGCAACAACTGGATAGGTGACGTGGGGTCCTCAACCGCCCTGGTCTTGGGCCCTGGAGTGTCGACAAGTCGCACCATCAAGTGCCAAGACTTCGTCGCCTCCATCGTCGGCGGTCTCATGGTGGTGGGGGTCTATTTCTCTCCTAATAGATCCCTAACCGAATTCGAGACGTTCCTTGTGAGACTGGGCGCCTTCCTTGGTGGGGTCTCACAACCTGTGCTCGTCGCCGGGGACTTCAACGCGAAGTCCACGCTATGGGGCTCCCCGTCGACGGATGCTAGGGGTGACGTTCTGCAGGACTGGATGGTGGAGTCCGGGATGGCGATGCTCAACCGCGGCAGCGTCGACACATGCGTGAGGCAGCGAGGCGGGTCCATCGTGGACCTCACTCTCGCGAGCCCCACCGTTGCGCGCAGAATAGTGGGCTGGCGGGTCCTCGAGGAAGTGGAGACGTTATCGGACCACCGATATATTCGCTTCAACGTCTCTGCGGAATCGCCAAGGAGCCCGCCGAGCTCAGCTCGGGCTCGGTGCGGCCCCAGATGGGCCTTGAGTAAAATAGATAGAGAAATGCTGAAAGAGGCAGCGATTGTCCAGTCATGGGTTCCGCTTCGCTCCGGGACGGATGTGGACAGCCTGGCGGATTGGTTAGGTCAGACCATGACCCAGGTGTGCGACGCATCCATGCCGAGAGTGGGCCCTCCTGCGCCTCGACGTCGCTCCTATTGGTGGCGCCCCGAGCTGCAGTTGCTGCGAGAGGCGTGCATCTCGGCGCGTCGCCAGTACACAAGGCTACGCAGGAGGAAAACGGGTGTCCTCAATGAGGCTCAGGACGCTGCCTACGATGCCTACCGTTCCGCTCGTCGAGCTCTGCGGGATGGCATTCGACAGGCAAAAACCGAGGCCTGGAAGGAATTTCTGGCGTCCCTTGAGTGTGACCCGTGGGGTAGGCCCTACAAATGGGTGCGGAATAAGCTCCGCCCGGCCGCCTTGCCGCTCACGGCAAGTCTCGGACCAGAGTTGAGAGAGTGCGTGGTCTCTTCTTTGTTTCCGCTAAGAGGAAAGTGGACCCCACCAGCTATGGTGTCACCCGTAGCTGCCAGTGGGTCGGACGAGGAAGTGCCGCCAGTGTCGCCGGAAGAGCTGGGTGTGGCGGTGCACAAAATGTCTCTCAAAGATAGTGCCCCGGGTCTCGATGGAATACCGGGTCGTGCTTGGGTGCTATCTTTGAGAGAATCGGATGAACACCTACTTCATGTGTTCTCAGAGTGCCTGAGGCAGGGTCGTTTCCCGACTAGGTGGAAGACAGGGAAACTTGTACTGTTGAGAAAGGAGGGCCGGCCGGAAGACCAACCTTCGGCCTATCGCCCTATAGTCCTGCTCGACGAGGTAGGCAAGCTTCTCGAGCGTGTGATCGTTGCTCGTCTGGCACGGCACATGGCAGACGTGGGTCCGAGCCTGAGCGACCACCAGTTTGGGTTTCGTCCGGGGCGGTCTACGATCGGTGCGATCGGGCAAGTCCGGGCGGTAGTAGAGAAGGAGGTGTCCCGGGGTGGAGTCGTTGTTGCGGTGTCACTCGACATATCCAACGCTTTCAACTCTCTGCCCTGGGAAACAATACGCGAGGGGCTGAGGTATCATGCCGTACCACGGTACCTGCAGAGGGTAGTAGGTGACTACCTTTCGACGCGCGCAGTCGGCTACCCGACGCAGGAGGGGTGGCGCACGAGGGAGGTAGTGTGTGGTGTTCCGCAGGGGTCTGCTTTAGGACCCCTCCTGTGGAACATCGGATACGACTGGGTTCTTCGTGGCGCCAATCTCCGTGGAGTGCACCTCATCTGCTACGCGGATGATACCTTAGTCGTTGCCTGCGCTCAGTCGCACCGACAGGCTGGAATCCTGGCAACCGCAGCGGTAGCACAGGTCGTCCGGCGCATACGAGCTCTGGGACTGGAGGTAGCCCTGGCAAAGTCAGAGGCCATTACTTTCCACGGGCCCAGAAACGTTCCGCCGCCGGACATGTCCATCGAAGTGGGAGGGACGAGAATCAAGGTCGGGTCGACGCTGTCGTACCTCGGCCTGATCCTCGACAGCAGATGGACTTTCAGACAGCACTTCACCTGGCTGTTTGAAAGGGTGAAGAAGTCCGCTGCGAGTCTCGCTTGGCTGCTGCCAAATATGGGTGGGCCGTCGCTAGCATGCCGGCACCTGTACTTGGGGGTGATTCGCTCGATGGTCATGTACGGAGCACCTGTGTGGGTGGAAGATTTATCCACTCACAACCGACTCGTGTTGGGCAGGTTGCAACGTATAATGGCCATCAGAGTCATTCGTGGGTACCGTACGGTCTCCAGGGACGCGGCGTGCGCTCTCGCGGGCAGCATCCCTTGGGACCTAGAGGCTAGAGCTCTGGCCGACGTGCACAGACGCTGTGCGCGTGTACGCGAGGAGGGGTCAAGACCGGCGCCAGAAGAAGTGCGCCGGTGGAGACGGATCGAGAGGGACAACGCCCTTCGCTCATGGGCAGTGCGACTTGAAAATCCACAAGTGAGCATAGAGCTGCTCACAGCTATGCAGCCGGTGCTGCGGGAGTGGGTTGAGCGGACTGGCGGTGCGCTCACGTTCCACCTCACACAGCTATTGACGGGACACGGATGTTTCGGCCGATACCTGTGTGAGGTGTTGAGAAACGAATCGACCCCGGCCTGCCACCACTGTGGCTCGGACCGGGACACAGGGCAACACACGCTGGAAGAATGCCCGGCGTGGGCAGAAGAGCGTCAAACGCTATCTGCCACTCTAGGAGTGGACCTTTCGCTGCCAACACTCATAAGATCGATGGTCGGCAGCAAAGATAAGTGGAACGCGGCCGCCTCCTTTGCTGGAGACGTAATGCGCCGCAAACAAGAAGCGGAACGTATGAGGGAGGCCGAGGCCTCACCCACAACAAGAGCTCCGAGGGGCAGGCAACGATACCAGCCGCCCTAACAAGGATCGCATGACAACGACTTTGGGACTGTCGTCGTCCGCGAATTGCATCCCGAGCGTAAGACGTGCTGCGTGTTCCGGCATGTCCCGATGTAGTTAAGGGGGATCCCGATATCAAATCCTCCCCGAAGAGAGCCTAACACACAGGGCAACCGCTGGTAGAGTCACGGAGGTATGCTAACGCGTTCCCGTGGCTCTATTTCAAGCGGCAAGCAGAGCGCCGCTGGGGTTTAGTGGGTATGGGGAACCGCTTCACGGTCCCGAGTCCCACATAATCATCGGCTTCTTCGAGGCCGGTGATATGCGTAACTGCATTCCCCAGCGAAAACAAAAAAAAAAAAAAAAAAAAAAAAAAAAAAAAAAAAAAAAAAAAAAAAAAAAAAAAAAAAAAGGTTAGGTTAGGTTAGGTTCCCCCCCGGGGTGCTGGGTCGGATAACCTCCTCGTGTGCCCGGGAGATGCAGTTGCCTTCGGACCTCGGTCCGGGGGTAAGGGCATCTCCTGGGGCTGGTGTACCCTGGGCAACGGCAGCTGCTTTATGCTCTCGGGCATAGGGCAACTGACGGCTAATAATCCGACAGGAGTGGCTGGGGTGTACTTGCGTGATGTGTATGGGATGAATGTTAGATCGCGTGTGAATCTTACTGTGAGACGTATGTGTGGTTGTATCACGGTGATGGATGATGTGCACTTATATCGTGGGGATGGACGACATGTATTTGTAGCGTGGTGATGGATGATATGTATTTGTATCGTGGTGATGGATGATGCGTAATCCCGTGCTTGACCCCGGCCAAGGGATGAATGGTTGGACGGGGGTGCCAACCGTTAGGGGTCAACAGTGTCGTAGTGGAGATGGGTTTTGCTCAACCCAAATGAGCAAACATAAAATATGGAACACAGCAGTAAGGAAAATGGTCCCCGGGTGGGTCCCCTTCGGGGGGAATCCCACACTTCTGTCGCTCACGCTTCAGGAGTCTGCCCTTCGTACTACGGGGTGGGCACTAACTGCTCCGAGGGCGAGCATTCTACTCGCTCTCGCTCTTTAGAGGAGACACAGGACGATACCTATCCAAAAGAGAGAAGGGAAACCCGCGCCAAGCGCGGAAGGGGCAGGCCACCAACTACTGGTGAGTATGTGGGGCTTGCCCAAGCCAAACGAGACTATGCCGCTGCGGAACGGGAAGCGCAGGAGGCTGAAGCAGACAAGGAAGTGGCGGCCCTGGCGCGTCGCATAATAAGACCGCGCGTGGCCACGATCTCAGAGTCGTCACTTCCTTTGTCGCTAGACGACAACTCAGACTCGGAATCGACTACGAGCGCTCTTAAGGAAACGATTGCCTCGAGCTTGGCCACAATCGCCGGAGTGGCCAAGAGCTCGAAAAACCTTAAGGGAACTGCAATCAAGGCGTTGAAAGAGGCTTCCGCCGCGATAAGCGAGGCGACAGCGATGCTTCTTCGGAGGAATACATCCGAAGAGACAAAGCTGCTAGAGGCAGAAAACGCGCGCCTGTCCAAAGACCTAGAACAGGTCAAAAGAGAGATCGCCGAGTTGAGACGGGAGATGGCCAGCGCAAACTCGCAGGCTATCCCTGCACCCGCGGCAGCAGTAGACTTTGAAGAGCTACTGCAGCGAGCCGTCCGCGAGGCTGTGACGCAATCGAGCGCCCGGATGGACGCTCGGTTAGAGAGCCTCGAGGCCCGTCTTCTCCGTGAGTCGCGTCCTCGCCCATCGATGTCAGCTGGTAGAAGGCGGGATGATGCGACATCACAGCAGGAGCCACAGGCTCAGCCACAACCGGCTCAACTACCACAGCCTGGACAAAGAGAAGTGACGACATTGATGCCACCGGCTAATCCAGCGCCGAGGAGAAGAGCTCCAAAGCACAAAGAAGCGGGCGACCCGGCATCGAAACGCCCTCTTACGGAAAAGAGAGCGCCTACCAATCATGGAGAATGGACAGTGGTTGGGCCTAGAGGAAGAAAATCCAAGGCAAAGAAGACAAAATTAACAAGGAGGCAGCGATACAAACTGCGTGCCCCTAAAACAGCCGCTGTAGTAATCTCGCTGCAGCCTGGCGCTGAAGAAAACGGAAAGACATATGCTGGTGTCCTCGCTGACGCAAAGCAAAAAATGAAATTGACTGCTCTCGAGATATCGGCGGTCCGTTTTAGATCGGCGGTAACGGGGGCTCGAATCCTTGAAGTTACTGGTGCGGACAGTCAAGTAAAGGCTGACGCGTTGGCGAATAAACTCAGGGAGGTTCTCGGGGAGCAAGATGTACGCATCTCCCGTCCACAAAAGTGCGCGGGGCTGCGTATCAGTGGTCTTGATGACTCGGCAACAGCGGACGAGATCGCTAGTGCTGTCTCCACAGTTGCGCTGTGCCCACCGGAGTCTATCAAGGTAGGTGACATTCGCCGAGACAGGAGAGGTCTCGGCACCGCCTGGGTGAGATGCCCCGTTGAGGGTGCGCACAAGGTTGCGACCGGTAAGAAGCTACTGGTTGGATGGACACTGGCGAATGTCACACTGCTGCCCGCTCGACCAATGCTGTGCTTCCGGTGTCAGGAGACAGGCCACGCTCGTGCCAAGTGCACCTGCGAGACAGACCGCAGCGAGCTGTGTTTCCGCTGCGGCCAGGCTGGCCACAAATCCGCGCAATGTGCAGGGAAACCTCACTGCGCGGTCTGTGCCGCACGTGGAAAACCGGCTGAACACCGTGTGGGCAGTGATGCCTGTCACAAGTCCAGCCGGAAGAAGAAGGTGGGTGCCCCCAGGGGCAATACATCCCAGAAGCCTCCACCACCCAACTCGGTGGTCATAGCTCCTGCGGCCGAGACGGACACCAATACGGCCTCTCCGTGATGGCTCCACTACGTATGTTGCAGGTCAACTTGAACCACTGCGCCCAGGCACAGGATCTACTGATCCAGTCCATGGCGCAGTGGTCGATCGATGTTGCTGTGGTAGCGGAGCCTTATCGTGTGCCATCCGGCAATAACTGGATAGGTGACGCGGGGTCCTCAACCGCCCTGGTCTTGGGCCCTGGAGTGTCGACAAGTCGCACCATCAAGTGCCAAGACTTCGTCGCCTCCATCGTTGGCGGTCTCATGGTGGTAGGTGTCTATTTCTCTCCTAATAGATCCCTAACCGAATTCGAGACGTTCCTTGTGAGACTGGGCGCCTTCCTTGGTGGGGTCTCACAACCTGTGCTCGTCGCCGGGGACTTCAACGCGAAGTCCACGCTATGGGGCTCCCCGTCGACGGATGCTAGGGGTGACGTTCTGCAGGATTGGATGGTGGAGTCCGGGATGGCGATACTCAACCGCGGCAGCGTCGACACATGCGTGAGGCAGCGAGGCGGGTCCATCGTGGACCTCACTCTCGCGAGCCCCACCGTTGCGCGCAGAATAGTGGGCTGGCGGGTCCTCGAGGAAGTGGAGACGTTATCGGACCACCGATATATTCGCTTCAACGTCTCTGCGGAATCGCCAAGGAGCCCGCCGAGCTCGGCTCGGGTTCGGTGCAGCCCCAGATGGGCCTTGAGTAAAATGGATAGAGAAATGCTGAAAGAGGCAGCGATTGTCCAGTCATGGGTTCCGCTTCGCTCCGGGACGGATGTGGACAGCCTGGCGGATTGGTTAGGTCAGACCATGACCCAGGTGTGCGACGCATCCATGCCAAGAGTGGGCCCTCCTGCGCCTCGACGTCGCTCCTATTGGTGGCGCCCCGAGCTGCAGTTGCTGCGAGAGGCGTGCATCTCGGCGCGTCGCCAGTACACAAGGCTACGCAGGAGGAAAACCGGTGTCCTCAATGAGGCTCAGGACGCTGCCTACGATGCCTACCGTTCCGCTCGTCGAGCTCTGCGGGATGGCATTCGACAGGCAAAGACCGAGGCCTGGAAGGAATTTATCGCGTCCCTTGAGCGTGACCCGTGGGGTAGGCCCTACAAATGGGTGCGGAATAAGCTCCGCCCGGCCGCCTTGCCGCTCACGACAAGTCTCGGACCAGAGTTGAGAGAGTGCGTGGTCTCTTCTCTGTTTCCGCTAAGAGGAAAGTGGACCCCACCAGCTATGGTGTCACCCGTAGCTGCCAGTGGGTCGGACGAGGAAGTGCCGCCAGTGTCGCCGGAAGAGCTGGGTGTGGCGGTGCACAAAATGTCTCTCAAAGATAGTGCCCCGGGTCTCGATGGAATACCGGGTCGTGCTTGGGTGCTATCTTTGAGAGAATCGGATGAACACCTACTCCATGTGTTCTCAGAGTGCCTGAGGCAGGGTCGTTTCCCGACTAGGTGGAAGACAGGGAAACTTGTACTGTTGAGAAAGGAGGGCCGGCCGGAAGACCAACCTTCGGCCTATCGCCCTATAGTCCTGCTCGACGAGGTAGGCAAGCTTCTCGAGCGTGTGATCGTTGCTCGTCTGGCACGGCACATGGCAGACGTGGGTCCGAGCCTGAGCGACCACCAGTTCGGGTTTCGTCCGGAGCGGTCTACGATCGGTGCGATCGGGCAAGTCCGGGCGGTAGTAGAGACGGAGGTGTCCCGGGGTGGAGTCGTTGTTGCGGTGTCACTCGACATATCCAACGCATTCAACTCTCTGCCCTGGGAAACAATACGCGAGGGGCTAAGGTATCATGCCGTGCCACGGTACCTGCAGAGGGTAGTAGCTGACTACCTCTCGGCGCGCGCGGTCAGCTACCCGACGCAGGAGGGGTGGCGCACGAGGGAGGTCGTGTGTGGTGTTCCGCAGGGGTCTGCTTTAGGGCCCCTCCTGTGGAACATCGGATACGACTGGGTTCTTCGTGGCGCCAATCTCCGTGGAGTGCACCTCATCTGCTACGCGGATGATACCTTGGTCGTTGCCTGCGCACAGTCGCACCGACAGGCTGGAATCCTGGCAACCGCAGCGGTAGCACAGGTCGTCCGGCGCATACGAGCTCTGGGACTGGAGGTAGCCCTGGCAAAGTCAGAGGCGATTACTTTCCACGGTCCTAGAAATGCTCCGCCGCCGGACATGTCCATAGAAGTGGGAGGGACAAGGATCAAGGTCGGGTCGACGCTGTCGTACCTCGGCCTGATCCTCGACAGCAGATGGACTTTCAGACAGCACTTCACCTGGCTGTTTGAAAGGGTGAAGAAGTCCGCTGCGAGTCTCGCTTGGCTGCTGCCAAATATGGGTGGGCCGTCGCTAGCATGCCGGCACCTGTACTTGGGGGTGATTCGCTCGATGGTCATGTACGGAGCACCTGTGTGGGTGGAAGATTTATCCGCTCACAACCGACTCGTGTTGGGCAGGTTGCAACGTATAATGGCCATCAGAGTCATTCGTGGGTACCGTACGGTCTCCAGGGACGCGGCGTGCGCTCTCGCGGGCAGCATCCCTTGGGACCTAGAGGCTAGAGCTCTGGCCGACGTGCACAGACGCTGTGCGCGTGTACGCGAGGAGGGGTCAAGACCGGCGCCAGAAGAAGTGCGCCGGTGGAGACGGATCGAGAGGGACAACGCCCTTCGCTCATGGGCAGTGCGACTTGAAAATCCACAAGTGAGCATAGAGCTGCTCACAGCTATGCAGCCGGTGCTGCAGGAGTGGGTTGAGCGGTCTGGCGGTGCGCTCACGTTCCGCCTCACACAGCTATTGACGGGACACGGATGTTTCGGCCGATACCTGTGTGAGGTATTGAGCGTCGAATCGACCCCGGCCTGCCACCACTGTGGCTCCGACCGGGACACAGGGCAACACACGCTGGAAGAATGCCCGGCGTGGGCAGAAGAGCGTCAAGCGCTATCTGCCACTTTAGGAGTAGACCTTTCGCTGCCGACTCTCATAAGATCGATGGTCGGCAGCGAAGACAAGTGGAACGCGGCCGCCTCCTTTGCTGAAGGCGTAATGCGTCGAAAAGAAGAAGCGGAACGTATGAGGGAGGCCGAGGCCTCACCCACAACAAGAGCTCCAAGGGGCAGGCAACGTTATCAGCCGCCCTAGCAAAGGGTCGCAGGACGACGACTCTGGGACTGTCGTCGTCCGCGAATTGCGTCCCGAGCGGCCAGACGTGCCGCGTGTTCCGGCATGTCTCGATGTAGTTAAAGGGGATCCCGATATCAAATCTTCCCCGAAGAGAGCCTAACACACAGGGCAACCGCTGGTAGAGTCACGGAGGTATGCTAACGCGTTCCCGTGGCTCTATTTCAAGCGGCAAGCAGAGCGCCGCTGGGGTTTAGTGGGTATGGGGCACCGCTTCACGGTCCCGAGTCCCACATAATCATCGGCTTCTTCGAGGCCGGTGATATGCGTAACTGCATTCCCCAGCGAAAACAAAAAAAAAAAAAAAGGTTAGGTTCCCCCCCAAGGGGTTTCCGCCTTGTCGTGGCGGGGGGGCTCAGTAGCCGTGGCTTCGATGCCTCTTGGTGAAGCTAAGTGGAACCCACCCGGCCAGCACCTTGTGTGGGGCTGGCCCGAGTCCTAGCTCCGGGCTTGAGCTCCTGGGTATAGTGAGCTCACCTAGGATGCGTACGGGAGAAGGAAGACGCGGTGCAGTGCATCGCGCTTACAAAAGTGGGGACCTCACCCCGACAGAAGGAAAAAAGGTGACGAGTCGCGTATGGTACGTCATAAAACAAAAATCAACGCAATATGAATGCGGATGAAGTAACAAATCTCCGGGAGGGTCTGGCTAGCCAGGAATCCCTCTCTGTGCGCGAGTCGGAAAGCTCTTTGCATACTGACACGCGTACAGGCTGCCCCACTGTATACGGAGGGGGCAAACATTCGCAAGTGGATCAAAATCAATCGACTTTGGCTTCGTATAAGGACTCTGAGATGCATTCGGATGTGGATGGAGTAGGCTTAGAATCAGACAGTGATTCTAGCCGACGACTTGTGATTACCACGGCGAGATTGACCCGTTCACAGAAACGGAAGAACGACGAGTCAAACTTGGCTTGCAAGTCTGCGTCAAAAATTTCTTCACCTTCAAGAGGTAGAAGCGTTACTCCTCCGGCAGGCCGATGGGCTGGACTGGCTATGACCAGGAAAGCAATAAAGGATGCTGAGCGAGAGGAAGAAATAAACAGAGCGGAACGGGAAGTAGCTGAGATGTCGGAGAAAAACCGGAGCAATAAGACCTCATGTCTTGAGAGACTTGCGCCACTGGAAATTGAAGACGCCTCGGCCCTCGAACTGAACCAGGTGGTGATGGACAACGTGGCAACCATATTTAAGGTAGCCGCGTCGTCGAAAAACTTAAAGGGCACCTTTGTACATGCCGTAAAAGAGTCAGCGTCGGCGATCAAAGAGGCAGTCGCAGTATTAAGCGCTAGATCGGTGACGAAGGAGACGAAAAAGCTACAGGCAGAAAATGCCAGGCTTAGGGAGGACCTGACTGACCTAAGGGAGGAAATAACACTGATCAGGACGGAGTTAGCGGAGGCAAGGAAAAACACCTACTTGTCATCCTACCCAGCTGCTCCCACACCCAACCGAGATGTAAATACCTCCCTCTTGGAAACCTTTTCGCGTACCATTATGGAGCAAGTTGGCCAAATGGTGAACGAAAAGCTAGAAGCCCTAGAGGGAAGGTTGGTGGCAAAACCGAGCGTACGCCTACCACCTGCTCCGGATGGAGGTGACCCGTCGAAGCCTCCTGGGAAGGGGGAGAACGGGAAGGAGGCGACCAGTAAAGGAACGGGACCGAATAATCCGCAAGTCTCGGAGAAGGAACCGAAAAGAGGGAAAGCTAAAAGAAGGAAGAAGGCACAAGGAGCGTTGCAGAGCGTATCTGTTGCTGTTGCTGTTGCTGATACAAACGACGCACAAAGGCAAAAACCGAAGCCGAACCCAACAACCACAGAGGGGGAGTGGGTGCAAGTGGTTAAAAAGCGTCCAAAGAAAACGGTAGCTCAATCGAGACCAACCGCGAGTAAGCTACGGCTCCCGCGCTCTGCAGCGGTCTCAATCACTCTTCGGGGCGGTGCTGAGGAGAGAGGAGTTACCTACAAAAAGGTACTGGAGGAAGCCAAAGAAAAGATTGACATCTCTTCCCTCGGTCTTCCCGGTCTCTGGTTTAGAAGAGCCAAATCCGGTGCGAGGATCCTAGAGGTCCCTGGAGTGAACAGTGGAGAGAAAGCAGATATGCTTGCCTCAAAACTGAAGGACTTTCTAGGGGACGACAACGTCCACATAGGCAGGCCTACTAAGTGCTCGGAAATGCGCATCTCCGGGCTAGACGATTCCGTCACGACAGACGAAGTTGTGACGGCCATCGCGAAAGTAGGCGAGTGCTCTAAAGAATCGGTGAAATGCGGCGACATAAGACCTGACCACACAGGTCTAGGCACAGCCTGGGTGCGGTGCCCGATACCCGCTGCCAAAAAGGTGGCTACGAGCGGAAGGCTATTGGTGGGCTGGGTGGCCGCTCAAGTGAAGCTGCTGGCACCTAGGGTGCTCCGCTGCTACCGGTGCCTGGAGGTTGGACACGTTAGAGGACAGTGTACCGCCGAAGTGGATCGCAGCGGAATATGCTACCGTTGCAGCCAGTCGGGTCATAGAGCGGGGCAATGTACCGCTGCACCGCATTGTGTACTGTGCTTCGACCGTAAAAGACCAGCTGAGCATGGAGTCGGCAGCGGAGCATGTGTAGCTCGCGCTGCCAAACAAAGCAAGAGGAAGGGGCATGACATGAATAAATCTGTCCCGCAGGTGACTCTACCCATTGCCAGGGCCGAGGTGGAACCTAAACGTAAGAAATAACAATGGCCTCACGATCCATACGATTTCTACAGGGTAATATCAATCACTGTGCCAGAGCTCAGGACCTACTAGTCCAGAGCCTGGCGGAGCGATCGATACACATTGGGATTATCGCGGAACCCTACTCCATACCTCCTAAGGAGAACTGGGTTGGCGATGTAGACAAGAAGGTGCTCTTAGTCACACAGACTGCTGCTGGCTCCCCGCCTTTTGAGCAAGTAGCAAAGGGTCAGGGATGCGTGGCCGCAACTGTGGATGGCCTGTCAGTGGTTGGCGTCTATTTTTCGCCCAACCGAAGCCTGGCCGACTTTGAGCGATTCCTTCAACGCGTCGGGGACATCGTTAACCAATGTCGACCAAATCCGGTGCTGATCGCGGGGGACTTCAATGCCAAATCGGTGGCTTGGGGATCTCCAGCGACTGATGCACGGGGGGAGGTGCTAGAGGAGTGGGTCGTAGCGACGGGACTGGTAATCCTAAACCAGGGGTCGGTCAGCACCTGCGTACGTGCACAGGGTGAGTCGATAGTGGACGTGACGTTCGCAAGTCCCACGGTGGCTCATCGAGTAAACGGGTGGCAGGTGCTGGACAGTGTGGAAACTCTGTCGGACCACCGGTACATCCAATTTGGCATGGAGGCGCCTTCCTTGCCAGCCGCAGATACCCTCAATCGGTCTCCATCTGGGTCGGGACCGAGGTGGGCGATTAAAAAGCTGGACAAGGAACTCCTACGGGAGGCAGCAATTGTGCAGGCATGGTTTCATGACACAAAGAGTCCTGCAGAAGTGAGCGAGGAAGCAGAACGGCTCCATGAGGCCATGACAAACGTCTGTGACGCTGCCATGCCTCGGGCCGGGGCTTTCAAGGCCGGGAGGCAGGTGTACTGGTGGTCTGACCGGTTAACGCAACTCCGGCAGGCATGCGTCGTGGCTAGGCGCCGCTACCTTCGAAGCCGAAGAAGAGCTCATCGAGAGGAAAGGCAAGAGGCCAGTCTCTACGATGACTATAGACATAAACAAAAAGAGCTTCAGGTGGCGATAAGCAAGGCCAAGCCGAAAGCGTGGAATGAAATGCTGGAGAAACTAGATAAAGACCCATGGGGAAGGCCCTATAGATTAGTTCGATCCAAACTTCGTCCCTGGACCCCACCACTGACTCAGACCCTACAGCCTCTACTCTGTGAAAGCATCGTAGAGGCTCTATTTCCGGAAAAAGACGAATACCTACCACCAAGCATGGTACCGCCGGAGATAACAGTCGAAGGCAGTTCTGGTAGGTCAGAAGCCGTATCGGAGCCCGAGCTCAAAGCGGCGGAGCTACGGATGCGAGCCAAGAAGGTTGCTCCAGGGCCAGACGGCATACCAGGAACTGTTTGGTGCCCTGCTCTCGAGGCACTAGGGCCATGGATCAGGACGCTCTTTAGTGCGTGCCTCGAGCAGGGCCGATATCCAAACAGCTGGAAAACCGGTAGGCTAGTGCTGCTGAAGAAAGAGGGTCGTCCAGCGGACTCGCCATCTGCATATCGCCCCATCGTCGTGCTGAACGAGGTGAATAAGCTGTTCGAGCGGATAATTGCTGAGCGGCTTACTAAGCACCTGACGGAGGAAGGGCCAGATCTTAGCGGGTGTCAATACGGCTTTCGCAAGCTAAGGTCAACGATCGATGCCATAATGAGAGTCAAAGCGCTGACAGCGGACGCAATATCTCAGGGCGATGTTGTGGTGGCGGTGTCCCTGGACATCAAAAACGCCTTTAACACCCTACCCTGGAGCTGCATAAAGGAAGCCCTCCGTTACCATGCCGTACCTCGCTATCTGCGACAGATTGTGGCGGCATACCTATCGGACAGGGCGGTGACGTATCCCACCAAGACAGGTTGGTGTAGAAGGACGGTGTCGTGTGGGGTTCCACAGGGGTCGGTTCTTGGACCCCTCCTGTGGAACATAGGATACGATTGGGTGTTGCGAGGAGCAAACCCGGAGGGAGTAGAGGTCGTCTGCTATGCGGACGATACGCTCGTAACAGCGCGAGCTGGGACGCATAGGCAGGCGGTCCTCCTGGCAACGGCAGGTGTAGCACACACCGTCCAGAGGATACGGCGGCTGGGACTTGAAGTCTCTGTGGAGAAGTCGGAAGCTATATGTTTCCACGGACCTAGGAACGCACCGCCCACAGGACTGGAGATGGTGGTGGGTGGAGTTTCCATCGGTATCGAGAAGACCTTGCGCTACCTGGGTCTAGTCCTCGATAGCCGGTGGAACTTTAAGGAACATTTCAGTGGCCTGGCTCCGAGACTCATTCGAGCGGCGGGCGCGTTAGGTAAGCTCTTGCCCAACATTGGAGGACCTAGAGCTCAGTGCCGCCGCCTCTATACGGGAGTCGTCAAGTCGATGGCCCTCTATGGAGCTCCTATCTGGGTGGACGCTCTGAACGCCCATAACAAAACCCTCCTACGCAGACCGCAACGGGTTATGGCGGTGAGAGTCATAAGGGGCTATCATACGATCTCCTTCGAGGCGGCCTGTGTCCTGGCGGGAACGCCGCCATGGGATTTGGAGGCGGAGTCTCTGGCGCAGAGATATGAAGTTGCAATGGGACTACGCAACGTACCGGGATGGCAGTCATCAGAAGGGTGGAGAACACTTCTGGATGAGCACCTGGTGAGAAGCAACCGGGTGCTCATTGAGAAGTGGAAGAAAAGACTTCAGCAACCGACTGCTGGCCACCAAATAATAGAAGCGGTGCTACCGGTACTGGACCAGTGGCTGACAAGGAGACATGGAGCTCTCACGTTCCGACTCGTGCAGATGCTGTCGGGGCATGGCTGCTTCGGAAGGTACCTGTGCAGGGTGGCGGGCAGAGAGCCCACGATGGGGTGTCATCATTGCGAAAGTGCCGAGGACACGGCCAGGCACACACTTGAAGAGTGTCCGCGGTGGAGCGAGCAGCGAAGTCACCTCGCTGCCGTAATGGGGAATGACCTGTCACTGCCAGCCGTAGTGGAAACTATGGTAAGTAATAACGTGGCATGGGGCAAAATGGTCTACTTCTGCGAGGAGGTGATGACGCAAAAAGAAGCGATGGAAAGGGTTAGGGAAGACGACCCGTCGTCGCTACCTATCCGCCGGAAGAAAACCGGTCGCAGGCGGCTCGCTCACGATCGCCGCCTTCCTCCTTAACGAGGAATACGGGTGGTGTCGGTGGAGAGAACGCCACCACCCGGTAACAAGTGACCTTCGAGGTGTAATGCATGCAAAAGCATAGCACACAAGATTGGGATTAAGGTTCTAGGTGGAGTCTGCACCAGGCGGACAGACGCCGGTGGAATCACGGTAGAGTGCGCAAGCGACCCCGTGGCTCTTGCCAATAAGGCGCAGCGTACGTACGTCGATGGTTTTTTTTTTTTTTTTTTTTTTTTTTTTTTTTTTTTTTTTTTTTTTTTTTTTTTAGTGGGTATTAAGGCAATCAGCCAACGAGTCCCACATACCCGCCTGGTAACCACAGGCGGGATGCGTAAATGCATTTTTCCATCAGAAAAAAAAAAAAAAAAAAAAAAAAAAAAAAAAGGTTAGGTTAGGTTAGGTTAGGTTAGGTTAGGTTAGGTTAGGTTTTTTTTTTTTTTTTTTTTTTTTTTTTTTTTTTTTTTTTTTTACTTCATTCCCCTGCGTATGGCGGGTCAGGGCCTTTATTTGCATTTTTGTTATTCTTTTCACTTATCATCATTATTTCCTTATAACTAGTTTTCTCGTTCCTTTCTCTCACACTTCTATCTTTCATACCCTTCTTATCTTTCTTCCTGTTTTGCTCTCCACCTCGTTTCTTTCGCTCTCCATCCCATTTCCTTCTTTCATACCTCTCGCAAGATGTGTAAGGATTTCAGTCGCCGCGTCGATTCTTCTGCAGCTTTGCATTCCAATTTTTTCTGCTGTGAAGAAAGTCATTTCCTTTTTTTTTTTTTTTTTGCATGTGTTTTCTTTATCGTTTTATTTATTACATCTCATTTATCAATTTTTATACATTTTCCTAATTTAAATATTTTTACATTGAGTTTGTTTTTAGTGTCTTTTGAACTACTGCTTTGCAGTAGTCCAAGAAATTTTGGCGACTTTCGTCCTCACTCATCAGAGAGGCAACCGCTCCTATATCTAATTTTCTTTTTATCCGTATTTCGAAATCAACCCTCTCCCGCCCGAATAAGGGACAGGAGAGCAGGATGTGCGCCACGGTCTGGTCCACCTCCGGGTCACAGGGGCACGCGGGACTCTCCTTGAGTTTGAACCTGTGGAGGTACTCGGAGAATCCCCCGTGCCCGGTGAACATCTGGACCAAGACCGTGTCGAGCTCGATCTGGCGAGTCACGCGATACGCTGACTTGACGCTCGGGAAGAACATCCTCGTTGTTGAAGCCGTCGTACCTTGCACATACCTCCTGTTCCATTCGTCGAGCGTCCCCAGCCTTAGCTGACGCTTGACGGATGAAACGGGGCAATCCTCGTACTCAGGTCTTCTTTTGCTCTTCAGGGCCGCTTCCTTGGCCAGGTGGTCCGCCCTTTCGTTCCCCTCCAACCCCACATGCGCCTTCACCCAATACAACCTTATATTCGTCCCTTTCTCACGCGCTTTCATAATATTCTCTTTCGCTGCGATCGCCAGGGGATGGAGGGTATCAGGTTTTGCGATCGTCTCCAGGGCGGACCTCGAGTCGCTGAGTACGGCACACGAATGCGCCGACCCGCTGGCCGCGTACCCTGTCGCTTTCGCCAAAGCCAGCAGCTCTGCCTGGTATACGGTGCAGAAGTTGCCCAACTTGAGTTTCTTGTTGGAAACCTCTGCGGCGTCCCGCAGAACGCAGAACGCCGCACCCACCTTGTCGTCGATGCGGCTGCCGTCGGTGTAAATCACCGAATCGGCAGCCGAGGTGGCAAGTTGGACTTCTTCCGCACTTTCGCCCAGACAGGAGAATTCCACACCAAGCTGCACAGACGGGTGTGGGAGTCTCAAGTAGCTGACCGGAACCTCCAGCTCTCGGTCACCCAGTACTTGCCGGGTGTGGCCGCGCTTTACCTCAAATAAAGTGGCTGCTTCTTGGACCCGAAGGTCCAGAGGAAGCAGCCCGGCAAGTACTAGGGCCGAATGCAACGACGCGGTTCGGTGAGTTCGCGCAATTTTCTGCGCGAAGCCACGCTGAACCGCATCGAGCTGCCTTCGGACCAGCAGCTTCTTAGCCGCCGGCGCCCACGCACTCGCTGCATACAAAATGATCGGCTCCAACACCGCCAGATACATCGTTCTGATCACCTCCGAGTTCAACCCCCATGATACTTTCGCGGCCCTGCACAACTGACGATAGAGGCCTTGGGCCTTGCTGCTCACGTTCTTCACGTGCGTGTTGAACGTGAGCCTATCGTCAATTGTCAGGCCGAGTATCCGAACTTCACGAGTTCGACAAAGGGGCTCTCCGCCCATATTCAATATTGGGTTGTCGTACTTGAGTTTGTTGGTGAGCACCATCACATTGGTTTTGTGTGGTGCAAACCTCAACTTGTTTCGGACCCCCCAATCGTGAATATCGGCGAGCACCGCATTTGCCTTCCTCGTGATGTCCCCGGTCTCTTGCCCGGAGAAGATCAGCACGACGTCGTCTGCGAACGCCTGGCAGTGTGTTCCGCTCTTGACCACCATCTCCAGGAGTGGATTTAGGAGGAGGGTCCAGAATGTTGGGCCGCCCACGGATCCCTGCACGCACCCCTTGGTGGTATCCCTGGCACACTCCGCCCCCGCGTACCTGACGGACACCTTGCGACCGCTAAAATAGCTATCGACAAGGCGCCGCAGGTCGACGGGGCAGCGAGTCTCGGCCAGTCTGCACCGTATAGCAGGCCACCAGGCGTTGTCGAAGGCTCCCTCTATGTCCAATGATACCAGCACAACGATCTCCTTCTCCTTCAAGCGAGAGCGTATGTGCTGGATCAGGTCATACAGGGAGTCTTCGGTACACCTTTGCGGCATGAAGCCGTATTGGTGGCTACTGATATACGGTGCAGTGTACCACCGTATCCTCCGGACCATCATCTTTTCTAGGACCTTGCCCATGACGGGCAAGAGTCCGATGGGCCGGTAGGATTTAGGGTGCGTGTAATCGTCCTTACCGGGCTTCCGCAACACCACAACCGCTGCCTCCTTCCATCTCGTGGGGAAGTGGGCAAGAGCGAAACACCGGTTGGAGAGCGCGAGAAACAGACCGGCATCCACGGCGATGGCCGCCCGGCAGATGTCAGCAGTGAATCCGTCGAAGCCAGGTGCCTTTTTCGCATTGAAGGTTGACACGGACCATCGGAGCTCCTCCATCGTGAAGGGGGGTTCACATGGATCACCATGTCCCCCCTCGTTGACTTCATCGGACTGGGCTCTTACAGTACAGTGGTCCGCATTGTCCTCCCCGGGGTCATCTCCCGGGAAGAAAACCTCCGCAAGCAACCTGGCCGATCCCACTGCGTCCAGCACCTTCCCTCCCTGGACGAGGGGGACGTCTTCACGCCTTACCTCCGTGCGACGCATCACACGATAGATGCCGTCCCACATGGTCTCGCGCTCCTGCCGCTCGCAGAACCGCTTCCAGCTGGAGGTCTGAGCACGCCTCACCTCGAGGCGGTAAGCCTCCTTTGCGTCGAAATACTCGCGCAGGACCATCTCCTTACGGGCCGGCCGCGCGTTCGGGATCCGTCTCTTCTTCCTCAAGGCGTCTGCCTTGAGGAGAGAGAGCTGTTCGGACCACCAGGGCAATTCTGTCCTCTTCCTCCCGGAGGCCTTCGGCAGGACCGAATCGCAGGCGTCCCCCACGGTTTCCACATACCGCCCGACGATGCCGTCCAACGCCCCCTTATCGGTGACCTCGGTCACCTCGGCTGGCGTCAGACAGCGGTCTGAGAGCAGCTGGGCGAAAGTTCGTTTGAACTCGTCCCAGTCTGCTCTATGGGTAGTGTACTTCCGTGTTGAACACCTGATGTCCGTACCGACGGACCTCGCGAGATTCAACTCGAACAGGATCGCCCTGTGGTCCGACGAAGATACTCCGTCCGCGACTCGCCAACCCTCCACTCGATCGAGCAGAGAGGTCGAGCAAGCAGTAATATCGACGCAGCTGGAGTACCGCTTTCCGCCCCGATAGGTGTCAAACGTAGGCTCAGACCCCCGGTTCAGCACGTGCAACTCCAGTTGGTCGAGCACGGCTGCAACATCAGTGCCTCGCTGGTCTCCGGACTGGCTGCCCCACCAGGTGTTATGGGCGTTGACGTCACCGCCCAGTACCACGTTGGCAGTCCCCAACCTTCCCACGACCGAGCCGATCCGGTCCAGGTATGGTTCGATGGGCTTGTTTGGCTCCAGGTAGACGGATACCACCCCTATCTCCCAAGCCCCGGTTCTCAGTCTGGCGACAGAAATGTTGCCAGAGGTGAGGTCAGGACATTGGGTGATATCGATGGTATCGTCGAACAGTACAATGGCGGCCTTGACGACCTCCCCGTCACCTCGGCTCACGCATTGTACTATCCTTGTCCCTGGGTAGTGCCGCATCTCGCCAATTGCGCCGATATACGGCTCCTGGACCATTGCGAACGCCCACCCTCTCTTCGGCGCTTCGCATATCAGCTCGGCTGTGGCAAGCTCGGACCTTTGCAGGTTTAACTGCACAGCGCGATACTGGCGTCGCCCAGTCCGGATATTGCGGTCGGCCCCCGGGGCGCCGTTAGCAATACGCTACCGACGCCCGGGCTATGGCGTCCCACCTTCTCCGGACCGGGCATTCGGCGTCGAACGCCCCGTGGTCCCACCGGTCCGCCTTCGCCTTCCGGCAGTTCCGGCAGGCGGGAGGCTTCCCGGCTTGCCATTCCGGGCACTCGCCCCTTAGGTGCGGTCCGCTGCAGTGGGTGCACCGATCTTCACGTTCGGTGCACATCCGCTTGCTGTGGCCGTAGCCCAAGCAGCGAGTGCACTGAACCAGCGGGGACTGATCCTCCACCCGGACCCGCTGGAGGTCCACGTGCATCACTCCCGCTGCTGTGAGGCGGCTCCATAGTTTTGGCGACACGCGCAAGACCACATGGGTCATCAGCGCGTTTCGCGCCCTCCGCCTGAAGCGAACCTCGGCGCGCAGGTCACGCTCGGGGATGCCGCCCAGCAGATGGCCGTTCTGGGACTTGGTTAGGTTAGGTTAGGTTAGGTTAGGTTAGGTTAGGTTAGGTTAGGTTAGGTTAGGTTAGGTTAGGTTACCCGGGGGAGTCTTGGTTTTTGTCCCCCCCCTCCCACTTCGACGAGGGGGGGGAGTCTGGAGGGAGGAGGCCGCCGCCCAATTCCTTCACGGGAGGGCGGCGGCCGGGCATGCGCTCCGTCGTGGGCGCGCGCGGTCGTCTGTGGGGTCGGGGGGCCCCAACGTGCCGGTCCCGCGAGGGGCCGGTACGGGACGGCAGGTGGGTGCCTTTGCTCCCCGCGGGCACCCACCAAGAGGAGTTTTATACGCGGAGGCGCCCGGAGAGTTGCTTGGCTGAAACCCGGGCGTCTCCAGTATGCGTGTGGCGGGACAAGCGGTGGTGGTTTTAGTGGGTATGGGGGTCACGCACAACATCTCAGTGGCCCCGAGCCCCACATAACCCGGCGTCCCCCCCCTTGAAAAGGACGCTGGGTATGCGTTAACAGCATTTCCACCACCGATATCAAAAAAAAAAAAAAAAAAAAAAAAAAAAAAAAAAAAAAAAAAAAAAAAAAAAAGGTTAGGTTAGGTTAGGTTAGGTTAGGTTAGGTTAGGTTAGGTTAGGTTAGGTTAGGTTAGGTTGGGGTGCTGGGTCGGATAACCTCCTCGTGTGCCCGGGAGATGCAGTTGCCTTCGGACCTCGGTCCGGGGGTAAGGGCAACTCCTGGGACTGGTGTACCCTGGGCAACGGCAGCTGTTTTATGCTCTCGGGCATAGGGCAACTGACGGCTAATAATCCGACAGGAGTGGCTGGGGTGTACTTGCGTGATGTGTATGGGATGAATGTTAGATCGCGTGTGAATCTTACTGTGAGACGTATGTGTGGTTGTATCATGGTGATGGATGATGTGCACTTATACCGTGGTGATGGACGACATGTATTTGTAACGTGGTGATGGATGATAGGTATCTGTATCGTGGTGATGGATGATGCGTAATCCCGTGCTTGACCCCGGCCAAGGGATGAATGGTTGGACGGGGGTGCCAACCGTTAGGGGTCAACAGTGTCGTAGTGGAGATGGGTTTTGCTCAACCCAAATGAGCAAACATAAAATATGGAACACAGCAGTAAGGAAAATGGTCCCCGGGTGGGTCCCCTTCGGGGGGAATCCCACACTTCTGTCGCTCACGCTTCAGGAGTCTGCCCTTCGTACTACGGGGTGGGCACTAACTGCTCCGAGGGCGAGCATTCTACTCGCTCTCGCTCTTTAGAGGAGACACAGGACGATACCTATCCAAAAGAGAGAAGGGAAACCCGCGCCAAGCGCGGAAGGGGCAGGCCACCAACTACTGGTGAGTATGTGGGGCTTGCCCAAGCCAAACGAGACTATGCCGCTGCGGAACGGGAAGCGCAGGAGGCTGAAGCAGACAAGGAAGTGGCGGCCCTGGCGCGTCGCATAATAAGACCGCGCGTGGCCACGATCTCAGAGTCGTCACTTCCTTCGTCGCTAGACGACAACTCAGACTCGGAATCGACTACGAGCGCTCTTAAGGAAACGATTGCCTCGAGCTTGGCCACAATTGCCGGAGTGGCCAAGAGCTCGAAAAACCTTAAGGGAACTGCAATCAAGGCGTTGAAAGAGGCTTCCGCCGCGATAAGCGAGGCGACAGCGATGCTTCTTCGGAGGAATACATCCGAAGAGACAAAGCTGCTAGAGGCAGAAAACGCGCGCCTGTCCAAAGACCTAGAACAGGTCAAAAGAGAGATCGCCGAGTTGAGACGGGAGATGGCCAGCGCAAACTCGCAGGCTATCCCTGCACCCGCGGCAGCAGTAGACTTTGAAGAGTTACTGCAGCGAGCCGTCCGCGAGGCTGTGACGCAATCGAGCGCCCAGATGGACGCTCGGTTAGAGAGCCTCGAGGCCCGTCTTCTCCGTGAGTCGCGTCCTCGCCCATCGATGTCAGCTGGTAGAAGGCGGGATGATGCGACATCACAGCGGGAGCCACACGCTCAGCCACAACCGGCCCAACTACCAGAGCATGGACAAAGTGAAGTGACGACATTGATGCCACCGGCTAATCCAGCCTCGAGGAGAAGAGGTCAAAAACACAGACCGAATGTCGCTGCTAAAGAGGCGGGCGACCCGGCATCGAAACGCCCTCTTACGGAAAAGAGAGCGCCTACCAATCATGGAGAATGGACAGTGGTTGGGCCTGGAGGAAGAAAATCCAAGGGAAAGACGACAAAAGATACAAGGAGGCAGCGATACAAACTGCGTGCCCCAAAAACAGCCGCTGTAGTAATCTCGCTGCAGCCCGGCGCTGAAGAAAAGGGAAAGACATATGCTGGTGTCCTCGCTGACGCAAAGCAAAAAATGAAATTGACTGCTCTTGAGATATCGGCGGTCCGTTTTAGATCGGCGGTAACGGGGGCTCGAATCCTTGAAGTTACTGGTGCGGACAGTCAAGTAAAGGCCGACGCGCTGGCGAATAAACTCAGGGAGGTTCTCGGGGAACAAGATGTACGCATCTCTCGTCCACAAAAGTGCGCGGGGCTGCGTATCAGTGGTCTTGATGACTCGGCAACAGCGGACGAGATCGCTAGTGCTGTCTCCACAGTTGCCCTGTGCCCACCGGAGTCTATCAAGGTAGGTGACATCCGCCGAGACAGAAGAGGTCTCGGCACCGCCTGGGTGAGATGCCCCGTTGAGGGTGCGCACAAGGTTGCGACCGGTAAGAGGCTACTGGTTGGATGGACACTGGCGAATGTCACACTGCTGCCCGCTCGACCAATGCTGTGCTTCCGGTGTCAAGAGACAGGCCACGCTCGTGCCAAGTGCACCTGCGAGACAGACCGCAGCGAGCTGTGTTTCCGCTGCGGCCAGGCTGGCCACAAATCCGCGCAATGTGCAGGGAAACCTCACTGCGCGGTCTGTGCCGCACGTGGAAAACCGGCTGAACACCGTGTGGGCAGTGATGCCTGTCACAAGTCCAGCCGGAAGAAGAAGGTGGGTGCCCCCAGGGGCAATACATCCCAGAAGCCTCCACCACCCAACTCGGTGGTCATAGCTCCTGCGGCCGAGACGGACACCAATACGGCCTCTCCGTGATGGCTCCACTACGTATGTTGCAGGTCAACTTGAACCACTGCGCCCAGGCACAGGATCTACTGATCCAGTCCATGGCGCAGTGGTCGATCGATGTTGCTGTGGTAGCGGAGCCTTATCGTGTGCCATCCGGCAATAACTGGATAGGTGACACGGGGTCCTCAACCGCCCTGGTCTTGGGCCCTGGAGTGTCGACAAGTCGCACCATCAAGTGCCAAGACTTCGTCGCCTCCATCGTTGGCGGTCTCATGGTGGTAGGTGTCTATTTCTCTCCTAATAGATCCCTAACCGAATTCGAGACGTTCCTTGTGAGACTGGGCGCCTTCCTTGGTGGGGTCTCACAACCTGTGCTCGTCGCCGGGGACTTCAACGCGAAGTCCACGCTATGGGGCTCCCCGTCGACGGATGCTAGGGGTGACGTTCTGCAGGACTGGATGGTGGAGTCCGGGATGGCGATGCTCAACCGCGGCAGCGTCGACACATGCGTGAGGCAGCGAGGCGGGTCCATCGTGGACCTCACTCTCGCGAGCCCCACCGTTGCGCGCAGAATAGTGGGCTGGCGGGTCCTCGAGGAAGTGGAGACGTTATCGGACCACCGATATATTCGCTTCAACGTCTCTGCGGAATCGCCAAGGAGCCCGCCGAGCTCAGCTCGGGCTCGGTGCGGCCCCAGATGGGCCTTGAGTAAAATGGATAGAGAAATGCTGAAAGAGGCAGCGATTGTCCAGTCATGGGTTCCGCTTCGCTCCGGGACGGATGTGGACAGCCTGGCGGATTGGTTAGGTCAGACCATGACCCAGGTGTGCGACGCATCCATGCCGAGAGTGGGCCCTCCTGCGCCTCGACGTCGCTCCTATTGGTGGCGCCCCGAGCTGCAGTTGCTGCGAGAGGCGTGCATCTCGGCGCGTCGCCAGTACACAAGGCTACGCAGGAGGAAAACTGGTGTCCTCAATGAGGCTCAGGACGCTGCCTACGATGCCTACCGTTCCGCTCGTCGAGCTCTGCGGGATGGCATTCGACAGGCAAAGACCGAGGCCTGGAAGGAATTTCTGGCGTCCCTTGAGTGTGACCCGTGGGGTAGGCCCTACAAATGGGTGCGGAATAAGCTCCACCCGGCCGCCTTGCCGCTCACGGCAAGTCTCGGACCAGAGTTGAGAGAGTGCGTGGTCTCTTCTCTGTTTCCGCTAAGAGGAAAGTGGACCCCACCAGCTATGGTGTCACCCGTAGCTGCCAGTGGGTCGGACGAGGAAGTGCCGCCAGTGTCGCCGGAAGAGCTGGGTGTGGCGGTGCACAAAATGTCTCTCAAAGATAGTGCCCCGGGTCTCGATGGAATACCGGGTCGTGCTTGGGTGCTATCTTTGAGAGAATCGGATGAACACCTACTCCATGTGTTCTCAGAGTGCCTGAGGCAGGGTCGTTTCCCGACTAGGTGGAAGACAGGGAAACTTGTACTGTTGAGAAAGGAGGGCCGGCCGGAAGACCAACCTTCGGCCTATCGCCCTATAGTCCTGCTCGACGAGGTAGGCAAGCTTCTCGAGCGTGTGATCGTTGCTCGTCTGGCACGGCACATGGCAGACGTGGGTCCGAGCCTGAGCGACCACCAGTTTGGGTTTCGTCCGGGGCGGTCTACGATCGGTGCGATCGGGCAAGTCCGGGCGGTAGTAGAGACGGAGGTGTCCCGGGGTGGAGTCGTTGTTGCGGTGTCACTCGACATATCCAACGCATTCAACTCTCTGCCCTGGGAAACAATACGCGAGGGGCTAAGGTATCATGCCGTGCCACGGTACCTGCAGAGGGTAGTAGCTGACTACCTCTCGGCGCGCGCGGTCAGCTACCCGACGCAGGAGGGGTGGCGCACGAGGGAGGTCGTGTGTGGTGTTCCGCAGGGGTCTGCTTTAGGGCCCCTCCTGTGGAACATCGGATACGACTGGGTTCTTCGTGGCGCCAATCTCCGTGGAGTGCACCTCATCTGCTACGCGGATGATACCTTGGTCGTTGCCTGCGCACAGTCGCACCGACAGGCTGGAATCCTGGCAACCGCAGCGGTAGCACAGGCCGTCCGGCGCATACGAGCTCTGGGACTGGAGGTAGCCCTGGCAAAGTCAGAGGCGATTACTTTCCACGGTCCTAGAAATGCTCCGCCGCCGGACATGTCCATAGAAGTGGGAGGGACAAGGATCAAGGTCGGGTCGACGCTGTCGTACCTTGGCCTGATCCTCGACAGCAGATGGACTTTCAGACAGCACTTCACCTGGCTGTTTGAAAGGGTGAAGAAGTCCGCTGCGAGTCTCGCTTGGCTGCTGCCAAATATGGGTGGGCCGTCGCTAGCATGCCGGCACCTGTACTTGGGGGTGATTCGCTCGATGGTCATGTACGGAGCACCTGTGTGGGTGGAAGATTTATCCACTCACAACCGACTCGTGTTGGGCAGGTTGCAACGTATAATGGCCATCAGAGTCGTTCGTGGGTACCGTACGGTCTCCAGGGACGCGGCGTGCGCTCTCGCGGGCAGTATCCCTTGGGACCTAGAGGCTAGAGCTCTGGCCGACGTGCACAGACGCTGTGCGCGTGTACGCGAGGAGGGGTCAAGACCGGCACCAGAAGAAGTGCGCCGGTGGAGACGGATCGAGAGGGACAACGCCCTTCGCTCATGGGCAGCGCGACTTGAAAATCCACAAGTGAGCATAGAGCTGCTCACAGCTATGCAGCCGGTGCTGCAGGAGTGGGTTGAGCGGTCTAGCGGTGCGCTCACGTTCCGCCTCACACAGCTGTTGACGGGACACGGATGTTTCGGCCGATACCTGTGTGAGGTGTTGAGCGTCGAATCGACCCCGGCCTGCCACCACTGTGGCTCCGACCGGGACACAGGGCAACACACGCTGGAAGAATGCACGGCGTGGGCAGAAGAGCGTCAAGCGCTATCTGCTACTTTAGGAGTAGACCTTTCGCTGCCGACTCTCATAAGATCGATGGTCGACAGCGAAGATAAGTGGAACGCGGCCGCCTCCTTTGCTGAAGGCGTAATGCGTCGAAAAGAAGAAGCGGAACGTATGAGGGAGGCCGAGGCCTCACCCACAACAAGAGCTCCAAGGGGCAGGCAACGCTATCAGCCGCCCTAGCAAGGGTCGCAGGGCGACGACATGGGACTGTCGTCGTCCGCTAATTGCGTCCCGAGCGGTCAGACGTGCCGCGTGTCTCGGCATGTTTCGATGTAGTTTAGGGGGATACCGAAATCAAATCCTCCCCGAAGAGAGCCTAACACACAGGGCAACCGCTGGTAGAGTCACGGAGGTATGCTAACGCGTTCCCGTGGCTCTATTTCAAGCGGCAAGCAGAGCGCCGCTGGGGTTTAGTGGGTATGGGGCACCGCTTCACGGTCCCGAGTCCCACATAATCATCGGCTTCTTCGAGACCGGTGATATGCGTAACTGCATTCCCCAGCGAAAACAAAAAAAAAAAAAAAAAAAAAAAAAAAGGTTAGGTTAGGTTAGGTTAGGTTAGGTTAGGTTAGGTTAGGTTAGGTTAGGTTTATATATATCGTGGGGATGGACGACATGTATTTGTAGCGTGGTGATGGATGATATGTATTTGTATCGTGGTGATGGATGATGCGTAATCCCGTGCTTGACCCCGGCCAAGGGATGAATGGTTGGACGGGGGTGCCAACCGTTAGGGGTCAACAGTGTCGTAGTGGAGATGGGTTTTGCTCAACCCAAATGAGCAAACATAAAATATGGAACACAGCAGTAAGGAAAATGGTCCCCGGGTGGGTCCCCTTCGGGGGGAATCCCACACTTCTGTCGCTCACGCTTCAGGAGTCTGCCCTTCGTACTACGGGGTGGGCACTAACTGCTCCGAGGGCGAGCATTCTACTCGCTCTCGCTCTTTAGAGGAGACACAGGACGATACCTATCCAAAAGAGAGAAGGGAAACCCGCGCCAAGCGCGGAAGGGGCAGGCCACCGACTACTGGTGAGTATGTGGGGCTTGCCCAAGCCAAACGAGACTATGCCGCTGCGGAACGGGAAGCGCAGGAGGCTGAAGCAGACAAGGAAGTGGCGGCCCTGGCGCGTCGCATAATAAGACCGCGCGAGGCCACGATCTCAGAGTCGTCACTTCCTTTGTCGCTAGACGACAACTCAGACTCGGAATCGACTACGAGCGCTCTTAAGGAAACGATTGCCTCGAGCTTGGCCACTATCGCCGGAGTGGCCAAAAGCTCGAAAAACCTTAAGGGAACTGCAATCAAGGCGTTGAAAGAGGCTTCCGCCGCGATAAGCGAGGCGACAGCGATGCTTCTTCGGAGGAATACATCCGAAGAGACAAAGCTGCTAGAGGCAGAAAACGCGCGCCTGTCCAAAGACCTAGAACAGGTCAAAAGAGAGATCGCCGAGTTGAGACGGGAGATGGCCAGCGCAAACTCGCAGGCTATCCCTGCACCCGCGGCAGCAGTAGACTTTGAAGAGCTACTGCAGCGAGCCGTCCGCGAGGCTGTGACGCAATCGAGCGCCCGGATGGACGCTCGGTTAGAGAGCCTCGAGGCCCGTCTTCTCCGTGAGTCGCGTCCTCGCCCATCGATGTCAGCTGGTAGAAGGCGGGATGATGCGACATCACAGCAGGAGCCACAGGCTCAGCCACAACCGGCTCAACTACCACAGCCTGGACAAAGAGAAGTGACGACATTGATGCCACCGGCTAATCCAGCGCCGAGGAGAAGAGCTCCAAAGCACAAAGAAGCGGGCGACCCGGCATCGAAACGCCCTCCTACGGAAAAGAGAGCGCCTACCAATCATGGAGAATGGACAGTGGTTGGGCCTGGAGGAAGAAAATCCAAGGCAAAGAAGACAAAAGATACAAGGAGGCAGCGATACAAACTGCGTGCCCCTAAAACAGCCGCTGTAGTAATCTCGCTGCAGCCTGGCGCTGAAGAAAACGGAAAGACATATGCTGGTGTCCTCGCTGACGCAAAGCAAAAAATGAAATTGACTGCTCTCGAGATATCGGCGGTCCGTTTTAGATCGGCGGTAACGGGGGCTCGAATCCTTGAAGTTACTGGTGCGGACAGTCAAGTAAAGGCTGACGCGCTGGCGAATAAACTCAGGGAGGTTCTCGGGGAGCAAGATGTACGCATCTCCCGTCCACAAAAGTGCGCGGGGCTGCGTATCAGTGGTCTTGATGACTCGGCAACAGCGGACGAGATCGCTAGTGCTGTCTCCACAGTTGCGCTGTGCCCACCGGAGTCTATCAAGGTAGGTGACATTCGCCGAGACAGGAGAGGTCTCGGCACCGCCTGGGTGAGATGCCCCGTTGAGGGTGCGCACAAGGTTGCGACCGGTAAGAAGCTACTGGTTGGATGGACACTGGCGAATGTCACACTGCTGCCCGCTCGACCAATGCTGTGCTTCCGGTGTCAGGAGACAGGCCACGCTCGTGCCAAGTGCACCTGCGAGACAGACCGCAGCGAGCTGTGTTTCCGCTGCGGCCAGGCTGGCCACAAATCCGCGCAATGTGCAGGGAAACCTCACTGCGCGGTCTGTGCCGCACGTGGAAAACCGGCTGAACACCGTGTGGGCAGTGATGCCTGTCACAAGTCCAGCCGGAAGAAGAAGGTGGGTGCCCCTAGGGGCAATACATCCCAGAAGCCTCCACCACCCAACTCGGTGGTCATAGCTCCTGCGGCCGAGACGGACACCAATACGGCCTCTCCGTGATGGCTCCTCTACGTATGTTGCAGGTCAACTTGAACCACTGCGCCCAGGCACAGGACCTACTGATCCAGTCCATGGCGCAGTGGTCGATCGATGTCGCTGTGGTAGCGGAGCCTTATCGTGTGCCATCCGGCAACAACTGGATAGGTGACGTGGGGTCCTCAACCGCCCTGGTCTTGGGCCCTGGAGTGTCGACAAGTCGCACCATCAAGTGCCAAGACTTCGTCGCCTCCATCGTCGGCGGTCTCATGGTGGTGGGGGTCTATTTCTCTCCTAATAGATCCCTAACCGAATTCGAGACGTTCCTTGTGAGACTGGGCGCCTTCCTTGGTGGGGTCTCACAACCTGTGCTCGTCGCCGGGGACTTCAACGCGAAGTCCACGCTATGGGGCTCCCCGTCGACGGATGCTAGGGGTGACGTTCTGCAGGACTGGATGGTGGAGTCCGGGATGGCGATGCTCAACCGCGGCAGTGTCGACACATGCGTGAGGCAGCGAGGCGGGTCCATCGTGGACCTCACTCTCGCGAGCCCCACCGTTGCGCGCAGAATAGTAGACTGGCGGGTCCTCGAGGAAGTGGAGACGTTATCGGACCACCGATATATTCGCTTCAACGTCTCTGCGGAATCGCCAAGGAGCCCGCCGAGCTCGGCTCGGGCTCGGTGCGGCCCCTGGTGGGCCTTGAATAAAATGGACAGAGAGATGCTGAAAGAGGCAGCAATTGTCCAGTCCTGGGTTCCGCTTCGCTCCGGGACGGATGTGGACAGCCTGGCGGATTGGTTAGGCCAGACGATGACCCAGGTGTGCGACGCATCCATGCCGAGAGTGGGCCCTCCTGCGCCTCGACGACGCTCCTATTGGTGGCGCCCCGAGCTGCAGTTGCTGCGAGAGTCGTGCATCGCGGCGCGTCGCCAGTACACAAGGCTGCGCAGGAGGAAAACCGGTGTCCTCAATGAGGCTCAGGACGCTGCCTACGATGCCTACCGTTCCGCTCGTCGAGCTCTGCGGGATGGCATTCGACAGGCAAAGACCGAGGCCTGGAAAGAATTTATAGCGTCCCTTGAGCGTGACCCGTGGGGTAGGCCCTACAAATGGGTGCGGAATAAGCTTCGCCCGGCCGCCTCGCCGCTCACGACAAGTCTCGGACCAGAGTTGAGAGAGTGCGTGGTCTCTTCTCTGTTTCCGCCAAGAGGAAAGTGGACCCCACCAGCTATGGTGTCACCCGCAGCTGCCAGTGGGTCGGACGAGGAAGTGCCGCCAGTGTCGCCGGAAGAGCTGGGTGTGGCGATGCACAAAATGTCTCTCAAAGATAGCGCCCCGGGTCTCGATGGCATACCGGGTCGTGCTTGGGTGCTATCTTTGAGAGAATCGGATGAACACCTACTTCATGTGTTCTCAGAATGCCTGAGGCAGGGCCGTTTCCCGACTAGGTGGAAGACGGGGAAGCTTGTACTGCTGAGAAAGGAGGGCCGGCCGGAAGACCAACCTTCGGCCTATCGCCCTATAGTCCTGCTCGACGAGGTAGGCAAGCTTCTCGAGCGTGTGATCGTTGCTCGTCTGGCACGGCACATGGCAGACGTGGGTCCGAGCCTGAGCGACCACCAGTTTGGGTTTCGTCCGGGGCGGTCTACGATCGGTGCGATCGGGCAAGTCCGGGCGGTAGTAGAGACGGAGGTGTCCCGGGGTGGAGTCGTTGTTGCGGTGTCACTCGACATATCCAACGCATTCAACTCCCTGCCCTGGGAAACAATACGCGAAGGGCTAAGGTATCATGCCGTGCCACGGTACCTGCAGAGGGTAGTAGCTGACTACCTCTCGGCGCGCGCGGTCAGCTACCCGACGCAGGAGGGGTGGCGCACGAGGGAGGTCGTGTGTGGTGTTCCGCAGGGGTCTGCCTTAGGGCCCCTCCTGTGGAACATCGGATACGACTGGGTTCTTCGTGGCGCCAATCTCCGTGGAGTGCACCTCATCTGCTACGCGGATGATACCTTGGTCGTTGCCTGCGCACAGTCGCACCGACAGGCTGGAATCCTGGCAACCGCAGCGGTAGCACAGGTCGTCCGGCGCATACGAGCTCTGGGACTGGAGGTAGCCCTGGCAAAGTCAGAGGCCATTACTTTCCACGGGCCCAGAAACGCTCCGCCGCCGGACATGTCCATCGAAGTGGGAGGGACGAGAATCAAGGTCGGGTCGACGCTGTCGTACCTCGGCCTGATCCTCGACAGCAGATGGACTTTCAGACAGCACTTCACCTGGCTGTTTGAAAGGGTGAAGAAGTCCGCTGCGAGTCTCGCTTGGCTGCTGCCAAATATGGGTGGGCCGTCGCTAGCATGCCGGCACCTGTACTTGGGGGTGATTCGCTCGATGGTCATGTACGGAGCACCTGTGTGGGTGGAAGATTTATCCGCTCACAATCGACTCGTGTTGGGCAGGTTGCAACGTATAATGGCCATCAGAGTTATTCGCGGATACCGTACGGTCTCCAGGGACGCGGCGTGCGCTCTCGCGGGCAGCATCCCTTGGGACCTAGAGGCTAGAGCTCTGGCCGACGTGCACAGACGCTGTGCGCGTGTACGCGAGGAGGGGTCAAGACCGGCGCCAGAAGAAGTGCGCCGGTGGAGACAGATCGAGAGGGACAACGCCCTTCGCTCATGGGCAGTGCGACTGGAAAATCCGCAAGTGAGCATAGAGCTGCTCACAGCTATGCAGCCGGTGCTGCAGGAGTGGGTTGAGCGGTCTGGCGGTGCGCTCACGTTCCACCTCACACAGCTATTGACGGGACACGGATGTTTCGGCCGATACCTGTGTGAGGTGTTGAGCGTCGAATCGACCCCGGCCTGCCACCACTGTGGCTCCGACCGGGACACAGGGCAACACACGTTGGAAGAATGCCCGGCGTGGGCAGAAGAGCGTCAAGCGCTATCTGCCACTCTAAGAGTAGACCTTTCGCTGCCGACTCTCATAAGATCGATGGTCGACAGCGAAGATAAGTGGAACGCGGCCGCCTCCTTTGCTGAAGGCGTAATGCGTCGAAAAGAAGAAGCGGAACGTATGAGGGAGGCCGAGGCCTCACCCACAACAAGAGCTCCAAGGGGCAGGCAACGTTACCAGCCGCCCTAGCAAAGGGTCGCAGGACAACGACTCTGGGACTGTCGTCGTCCGCGAATTGCGTCCCGAGCGGCCAGACGTGCCGCGTGTTCCGGCATGTCTCGATGTAGTCAAGGGGGATCCCGATATCAAATCCTCCCCGAAGAGAGCCTAACACACAGGGCAACCGCTGGTAGAGTCACGGAGGTATGCTAACGCGTTCCCGTGGCTCTATTTCAAGCGGCAAGCAGAGCGCCGCTGGGGTTTAGTGGGTATGGGGCACCGCTTCACGGTCCCGAGTCCCACATAATCATCGGCTTCTTCGAGACCGGTGATATGCGTAACTGCATTCCCCAGCGAAAACAAAAAAAAAAAAAAAGGTTAGGTTAGGTTGGGGTGCTGGGTCGGATAACCTCCTCGTGTGCCCGGGAGATGCAGTTGCCTTCGGACCTCGGTCCGGGGGTAAGGGCAACTCCTGGGACTGGTGTACCCTGGGCAACGGCAGCTGCTTTATGCTCTCGGGCATAGGGCAACTGACGGCTAATAATCCGACAGGAGTGGCTGGGGTGTACTTGCGTGATATGTATGGGATGAATGTTAGATCGCGTGTGAATCTTACTGTGAGACGTATGTGTGGTTGTGTCATGGTGATGGATGATGTGCACTTATATCGTGGGGATGGACGACATGTATTTGTAGCGTGGTGATGGATGATATGTATTTGTATCGTGGTGATGGATGATGCGTAATCCCGTGCTTGACCCCGGCCAAGGGATGAATGGTTGGACGGGGGTGCCAACCGTTAGGGGTCAACCGTGTCGTAGTGGAGATGGGTTTTGCTCAACCCAAATGAGCAAACATAAAAAATGGAACAAAGCAGTAAGAAAATTGGTCCCCGGGTGGGTCCCCTTCGGGGGGAATCCCACACTTCTGTCGCTCACGCTTCAGGAGTCTGCCCTTCGTACTACGGGGTGGGCACTAACTGCTCCGAGGGCGAGCATTCTACTCGCTCTCGCTCTTTAGAGGAGACACAGGACGATACCTATCCAGAAGAGAGAAGGGAAACCCGCGCCAAGCGCGGAAGGGGCAGGCCACCAACTACTGGTGAGTATGTGGGGCTTGCCCAAGCCAAACGAGACTATGCCGCTGCGGAACGGGAAGCGCAGGAGGCTGAAGCAGACAAGGAAGTGGCGGCCCTGGCGCGTCGCATTATAAGACCGCGCGTGGCCACGATCTCAGAGTCGTCACTTCCTTTGTCGCTAGACGACAACTCAGACTCGGAATCGACTACGAGCGCTCTTAAGGAAACGATTGCCTCGAGCTTGGCCACAATCGCCGGAGTGGCCAAGAGCTCGAAAAACCTTAAGGGAACTGCAATCAAGGCGTTGAAAGAGGCTTCCGCCGCGATAAGCGAGGCGACAGCGATGCTTCTTCGGAGGAATACATCCGAAGAGACAAAGCTGCTAGAGGCAGAAAACGCGCGCCTGTCCAAAGACCTAGAACAGGTCAAAAGAGAGATCGCCGAGTTGAGACGGGAGATGGCCAGCGCAAACTCGCAGGCTATCCCTGCACCCGCGGCAGCAGTAGACTTTGAAGAGCTACTGCAGCGAGCCGTCCGCGAGGCTGTGACGCAATCGAGCGCCCGGATGGACGCTCGGTTAGAGAGCCTCGAGGCCCGTCTTCTCCGTGAGTCGCGTCCTCGCCCATCGATGTCAGCTGGTAGAAGGCGGGATGATGCGACATCACAGCGGGAGCCACAGGCTCAGCCACAACCGGCTCAACCACCACAGCCTGGACAAAGAGAAGTGACGACATTGATGCCACCGGCTAATCCAGCCCCGAGGCGAAGAGCTCTAAAGCACAGACCGAATGTCGCTGCTAAAGAGGCGGGCGACCCGGCATCGAAACGCCCTCCTACGGAAAAGAGAGCGCCTACCAATCATGGAGAATGGACAGTGGTTGGGCCTGGAGGAAGAAAATCCAAGGCAAAGAAGACAAAAGGAACAAGGAGGCAGCGATACAAACTGCGTGCCCCTAAAACAGCCGCTGTAGTAATCTCGCTGCAGCCTGGCGCTGAAGAAAACGGAAAGACATATGCTGGTGTCCTCGCTGACGCAAAGCAAAAAATGAAATTGACTGCTCTCGAGATATCGGCGGTTCGTTTTAGATCGGCGGTAACGGGGGCTCGAATCCTTGAAGTTACTGGTGCGGACAGTCAAGTAAAGGCCGACGCGCTGGCGAATAAACTCAGGGAGGTTCTCGGGGAGCAAGATGTACGCATCTCCCGTCCACAAAAGTGCGCGGGGCTGCGTATCAGTGGTCTTGATGACTCGGCAACAGCGGACGAGATCGCTAGTGCTGTCTCCACAGTTGCGCTGTGCCCACCGGAGTCCATCAAGGTAGGTGACATCCGCCGAGACAGGAGAGGTCTCGGCACCGCCTGGGTGAGATGCCCCGTTGAGGGTGCGCACAAGGTTGCGACCGGTAAGAAGCTACTGGTTGGATGGACACTGGCGAATGTCACACTGCTGCCCGCTCGACCAATGCTGTGCTTCCGGTGTCAGGAGACAGGCCACGCTCGTGCCAAGTGCACCTGCGAGACAGACCGCAGCGAGCTGTGTTTCCGCTGCGGCCAGGCTGGCCACAAATCCGCGCAATGTGCAGGGAAACCTCACTGCGCGGTCTGTGCCGCACGTGGAAAACCGGCTGAACACCGTGTGGGCAGTGATGCCTGTCACAAGTCCAGCCGGAAGAAGAAGGTGGGTGCCCCTAGGGGCAATACATCCCAGAAGCCTCCACCACCCAACTCGGTGGTCATAGCTCCTGCGGCCGAGACGGACACCAATACGGCCTCTCCGTGATGGCTCCTCTACGTATGTTGCAGGTCAACTTGAACCACTGCGCCCAGGCACAGGACCTACTGATCCAGTCCATGGCGCAGTGGTCGATCGATGTCGCTGTGGTAGCGGAGCCATATCGTGTGCCATCCGGCAACAATTGGATAGGTGACGTGGGGTCCTCAACCGCCCTGGTGTTGGGCCCTGGAGTGTCGACAAGTCGCACCATCAAGTGCCAAGACTTCGTCGCCTCCATCGTCGGCGGTCTCATGGTGGTGGGGGTCTATTTCTCTCCTAATAGATCCCTAACCGAATTCGAGATGTTCCTTGTGAGACTTGGCGCCTTCCTTGGTGGGGTCTCACAACCTGTGCTCGTCGCCGGGGACTTCAACGCGAAGTCCACGCTATGGGGCTCCCCGTCGACGGATGCTAGGGGTGACGTTCTGCAGGACTGGATGGTGGAGTCCGGGATGGCGATGCTCAACCGCGGCAGCGTCGACACATGCGTGAGGCAGCGAGGCGGGTCCATCGTGGACCTCACTCTCGCGAGCCCCACCGTTGCGCGCAGAATAGTGGACTGGCGGGTCCTCGAGGAAGTGGAGACGTTATCGGACCACCGATATATTCGCTTCAACGTCTCTGCGGAATCGCCAAGGAGCCCGCCGAGCTGGGCTCGGGCTCGGTGCGGCCCCAGATGGGCCTTGAATAAAATGGACAGGGAGATGCTGAAAGAGGCAGCAATTGTCCAGTCCTGGGTTCCGCTTCGCTCCGGGACGGATGTGGACAGCCTGGCGGATTGGTTAGGCCAGACGATGACCCAGGTCTGCGACGCATCCATGCCGAGAGTGGGCCCTCCTGCGCCTCGACGACGCTCCTATTGGTGGCGCCCCGAGCTGCAGTTGCTGCGAGAGTCGTGCATCGCGGCGCGTCGCCAGTACACAAGGCTGCGCAGGAGGAAAACCGGTGTCCTCAATGAGGCTCAGGACGCTGCCTACGATGCCTACCGTTCCGCTCGTCGAGCTCTGCGGGATGGCATTCGACAGGCAAAGACCGAGGCCTGGAAAGAATTTATATCGTCCCTTGAGCGTGACCCGTGGGGTAGGCCCTACAAATGGGTGCGGAATAAGCTCCGCCCGGCCGCCTCGCCGCTCACGACAAGTCTCGGACCAGAGTTGAGAGAGTGCGTGGTCTCTTCTCTGTTTCCGCTAAGAGGAAAGTGGACCCCACCAGCTATGGTGTCACCCGCAGCTGCCAGTGGGTCGGACGAGGAAGTGCCGCCAGTGTCGCCGGAAGAGCTGGGTGTGGCGATGCACAAAATGTCTCATGTGGCGATGCACAATTCTCTCAAAGATAGCGCCCCGGGTCTCGATGGCATACCGGGTCGTGCTTGGGTGCTATCTTTGAGAGAATCGGATGAACACCTACTTCATGTGTTCTCAGAATGCCTGAGGCAGGGCCGTTTCCCGACTAGGTGGAAGACGGGGAAGCTTGTACTGCTGAGAAAGGAGGGCCGGCCGGAAGACCAACCTTCGGCCTATCGCCCTATAGTCCTGCTCGACGAGGTAGGCAAGCTTCTCGAGCGTGTGATCGTTGCTCGTCTGGCACGGCACATGGCAGACGTGGGTCCGAGCCTGAGCGACCACCAGTTTGGGTTTCGTCCGGGGCGGTCTACGATCGGTGCGATCGAGCAAGTCCGGGCGGTAGTAGAGACGGAGGTGTCCCGGGGTGGAGTCGTTATTGCGGTGTCACTCGACATATCCAACGCATTCAACTCCCTGCCCTGGGAAACAATACGCGAAGGGCTAAGGTATCATGCCGTGCCACGGTACCTGCAGAGGGTAGTAGCTGACTACCTCTCGGCGCGCGCGGTCAGCTACCCGACGCAGGAGGGGTGGCGCACGAGGGAGGTCGTGTGTGGTGTTCCGCAGGGGTCTGCCTTAGGGCCCCTCCTGTGGAACATCGGATACGACTGGGTTCTTCGTGGCGCCAATCTCCGTGGAGTGCACCTCATCTGCTACGCGGATGATACCTTGGTCGTTGCCTGCGCACAATCGCACCGACAGGCTGGAATCCTGGCAACCGCAGCGGTAGCACAGGTCGTCCGGCGCATACGAGCTCTGGGACTGGAGGTAGCCCTGGCAAAGTCAGAGGCCATTACTTTCCACGGGCCCAGAAACGCTCCGCCGCCGGACATGTCCATCGAAGTGGGAGGGACGAGAATCAAGGTCGGGTCGACGCTGTCGTACCTCGGCCTGATCCTCGACAGCAGATGGACTTTCAGACAGCACTTCACCTGGCTGTTTGAAAGGGTGAAGAAGTCCGCTGCGAGTCTCGCTTGGCTGCTGCCAAATATGGGTGGGCCGTCGCTTGCATGCCGGCACCTGTACTTGGGGGTGATTCGCTCGATGGTCATGTACGGAGCACCTGTGTGGGTGGAAGATTTATCCGCTCACAACCGACTCGTGTTGGGCAGGTTGCAACGTATAATGGCCATCAGAGTTATTCGCGGATACCGTACGGTCTCCAGGGACGCGGCGTGCGCTCTCGCGGGCAGCATCCCTTGGGACCTAGAGGCTAGATCTCTGGCCGACGTGCACAGACGCTGTGCGCGTGTACGCGAGGAGGGGTCAAGACCGGCGCCAGAAGAAGTGCGCCGGTGGAGACAGATCGAGAGGGACAACGCCCTTCGCTCATGGGCAGTGCGACTGGAAAATCCGCAAGTGAGCATAGAGCTGCTCACAGCTATGCAGCCGGTGCTGCAGGAGTGGGTTGAGCGGTCTGGCGGTGCGCTCACGTTCCACCTCACACAGCTATTGACGGGACACGGATGTTTCGGCCGATACCTGTGTGAGGTGTTGAGCGTCGAATCGACCCCGGCCTGCCACCACTGTGGCTCCGACCGGGACACAGGGCAACACACGTTGGAAGAATGCCCGGCGTGGGCAGAAGAGCGTCAAGCGCTATCTGCCACTCTAGGAGTAGACCTTTCGCTGCCGACTCTCATAAGATCGATGGTCGGCAGCGAAGATAAGTGGAACGCGGCCACCTCCTTTGCTGGAGACGTAATGCGCCGCAAACAAGAAGCGGAACGTATGAGGGAGGCCGAGGCCTCACCCACAACAAGAGCTCCAAGGGGCAGGCAACGTTATCAGCCGCCCTAGCAAAGGTTCGCAGGACGACGACTCTGGGACTGTCGTCGTCCGCGAATTGCGTCCCGAGCGGCCAGACGTGCCGCGTGTTCCGGCATGTCTCGATGTAGTTAAAGGGGAACCCGATATCAAATCTTCCCCGAAGAGAGCCTAACACACAGGGCAACCGCTGGTAGAGTCACGGAGGTATGCTAACGCGTTCCCGTGGCTCTATTTCAAGCGGCAAGCAGAGCGCCGCTGGGGTTTAGTGGGTATGGGGCACCGCTTCACGGTCCCGAGTCCCACATAATCATCGGCTTCTTCGAGGCCGGTGATATGCGTAACTGCATTCCCCAGCGAAAACAAAAAAAAAAAAAAAAAAAAAAGGTTAGGTTAGGTTAGGTTAGGTTAGGTTAGGTTCCCCCCCAAGGGGTTTCCGCCTTGTCGTGGCGGGGGGGCTCAGTAGCCGTGGCTTCGATGCCTCTTGGTGAAGCTAAGTGGAACCCACCCGGCCAGCACCTTGTGTGGGGCTGGCCCGAGTCCTAGCTCCGGGCTTGAGCTCCTGGGTATAGTGAGCTCACCTAGGATGCGTACGGGAGAAGGAAGACGCGGTGCAGTGCATCGCGCTTACAAAAGTGGGGACCTCACCCCGACAGAAGGAAAAAAGGTGACGAGTCGCGTATGGTACGTCATAAAACAAAAATCAACGCAATATGAATGCGGATGATGTAACAAATCTCCGGGAGGGTCTGGCTAGCCAGGAATCCCTCTCTGTGCGCGAGTCGGAAAGCTCTTTGCATACTGACAAGCGTACAGGCTGCCCCACTGTATACGGAGGGGGCAAACATTCGCAAGTGGATCAAAATCAATCGACTTTGGCTTCGTATAAGGACTCTGAGATGCATTCGAATGTGGATGGAGTAGGCTTAGAATCAGACAGTGATTCTAGCCGACGACTTGTGATTACTACGGCGAGATTGACCCGTTCACAGAAACGGAAGAACGACGAGTCAAACTTGGCTTGCAAGTCTGCGTCAAAAATTTCTTCACCTTCAAGAGGTAGAAGCGTTACTCCTCCGGCAGGCCGATGGGCTGGACTGGCTATGACCAGGAAAGCAATAAAGGATGCTGAGCGAGAGGAAGAAATAAACAGAGCGGAACGGGAAGTAGCTGAGATGTCGGAGAAAAACCGGAGCAATAAGACCTCATGTCTTGAGAGACTTGCGCCACTGGAAATTGAAGACGCCTCGGCCCTCGAACTGAACCAGGTGGTGATGGACAACGTGGCAACCATATTTAAGGTAGCCGCGTCGTCGAAAAACTTAAAGGGCACCTTTGTACATGCCCTAAAAGAGTCAGCGTCGGCGATCAAAGAGGCAGTCGCAGTATTAAGCGCTAGATCGGTGACGAAGGAGACGAAAAAGCTACAGGCAGAAAATACCAGGCTTAGGGAGGACCTGACTGACCTAAGGGAGGAAATAACACTGATCAGGACGGAGTTAGCGGAGGCAAGGAAAAACACCTACGTGTCATCCTACCCAGCTGCTCCCACACCCAACCGAGATGTAAATACCTCCCTCTTGGAAACCTTTTCGCGTACCATTATGGAGCAAGTTGGCCAAATGGTGAACGAAAAGCTAGAAGCCCTAGAGGGAAGGTTGGTGGCAAAACCGAGCGTACGCCTGCCACCTGCTCCGGATGGAGGTGACCCGTCGAAGCCTCCTGGGAAGGGGGAGAACGGGAAGGAGGCGACCAGTAAAGGAACGGGACCGAATAATCCGCAAGTCTCGGAGAAGGAACCGAAAAGAGGGAAAGCTAAAAGAAGGAAGAAGGCACAAGGAGCGTTGCAGAGCGTATCTGTTGCTGTTGCTGATACAAACGACGCACAAAGGCAAAAACCGAAGCCGAACCCAACAACCACAGAGGGGGAGTGGGTGCAAGTGGTTAAAAAGCGTCCAAAGAAAACGGTAGCTCAATCGAGACCAACCGCGAGTAAGCTACGGCTCCCGCGCTCTGCAGCGGTCTCAATCACTCTTCGGGGCGGTGCTGAGGAGAGAGGAGTTACCTACAAAAAGGTACTGGAGGAAGCCAAAGAAAAGATTGACATCTCTTCCCTCGGTCTTCCCGGTCTCTGGTTTAGAAGAGCCAAATCCGGTGCGAGGATCCTAGAGGTCCCTGGAGTGAACAGTGGAGAGAAAGCAGATATGCTTGCCTCAAAACTGAAGGACTTTCTAGGGGACGACAACGTCCACATAGGCAGGCCTACTAAGTGCTCGGAAATGCGCATCTCCGGGCTAGACGATTCCGTCACGACAGACGAAGTTGTGACGGCCATCGCGAAAGTAGGCGAGTGCTCTAAAGAATCGGTGAAATGCGGCGACATAAGACCTGACCACACAGGTCTAGGCACAGCCTGGGTGCGGTGCCCGATACCCGCTGCCAAAAAGGTGGCTACGAGCGGAAGGCTATTGGTGGGCTGGGTGGCCGCTCAAGTGAAGCTTCTGGCACCTAGGGTGCTCCGCTGCTACCGGTGCCTGGAGGTTGGACACGTTAGAGGACAGTGTACCGCCGAAGTGGATCGCAGCGGAATATGCTACCGTTGCAGCCAGTCGGGTCATAGAGCGGGGCAATGTACCGCTGCACCGCATTGTGTACTGTGCTCCGACCGTAAAAGACCAGCTGAGCATGGAGTCGGCAGCGGAGCATGTGTAGCTCGCGCTGCCAAACAAAGCAAGAGGAAGGGGCATGACATGAATAAATCTGTCCCGCAGGTGACTCTACCCATTGCCAGGGCCGAGGTGGAACCTAAACGTAAGAAATAACAATGGCCTCACGATCCATACGATTTCTACAGGGTAATATCAATCACTGTGCCAGAGCTCAGGACCTACTAGTCCAGAGCCTGGCGGAGCGATCGATACACATTGGGATTATCGCGGAACCCTACTCCATACCTCCTAAGGAGAACTGGGTTGGCGATGTAGACAAGAAGGTGCTCTTAGTCACACAGACTGCTGCTGGCTCCCCGCCTTTTGAGCAAGTAGCAAAGGGTCAGGGATGCGTGGCCGCAACTGTGGATGGCCTGTCAGTGGTTGGCGTCTATTTTTCGCCCAACCGAAGCCTGGCCGACTTTGAGCGATTCCTTCAACGCGTCGGGGACATCGTTAACCAATGTCGACCAAATCCGGTGCTGATCGCGGGGGACTTCAATGCCAAATCGGTGGCTTGGGGATCTCCAGCGACTGATGCACGGGGGGAGGTGCTAGAGGAGTGGGTCGTAGCGACGGGACTGGTAATCCTAAACCAGGGGTCGGTCAGCACCTGCGTACGTGCACAGGGTGAGTCGATAGTGGACGTGACGTTCGCAAGTCCCACGGTGGCTCATCGAGTAAACGGGTGGCAGGTGCTGGACAGTGTGGAAACTCTGTCGGACCACCGGTACATCCAATTTGGCATGGAGGCGCCTTCCTTGCCAGCCGCAGATACCCTCAATCGGTCTCCATCTGGGTCGGGACCGAGGTGGGCGATTAAAAAGCTGGACAAGGAACTCCTACGGGAGGCAGCAATTGTGCAGGCATGGTTTCATGACACAAAGAGTCCTGCAGAAGTGAGCGAGGAAGCAGAACGGCTCCATGAGGCCATGACAAACGTCTGTGACGCTGCCATGCCTCGGGCCGGGGCTTTCAAGGCCGGGAGGCAGGTGTACTGGTGGTCTGACCGGTTAACGCAACTCCGGCAGGCATGCGTCGTGGCCAGGCGCCGCTACCTTCGAAGCCGGAGAAGAGCTCATCGAGAGGAAAGGCAAGAGGCCAGTCTCTACGATGACTATAGACATAAACAAAAAGAGCTTCAGGTGGCGATAAGCAAGGCCAAGCCGAAAGCGTGGAATGAAATGCTGGAGAAACTAGATAAAGACCCATGGGGAAGGCCCTATAGATTAGTTCGATCCAAACTTCGTCCCTGGACCCCACCACTGACTCAGACCCTACAGCCTCTACTCTGTGAAAGCATCGTAGAGGCTCTATTTCCGGAAAAAGACGAATACCTACCACCAAGCATGGTACCGCCGGAGATAACAGTCGAAGGCAGTTCTGGTAGGTCAGAAGCCGTATCGGAGCCCGAGCTCAAAGCGGCGGAGCTACGGATGCGAGCCAAGAAGGTTGCTCCAGGGCCAGACGGCATACCAGGAACTGTTTGGTGCCCTGCTCTCGAGGCACTAGGGCCATGGATCAGGACGCTCTTTAGTGTGTGCCTCGAGCAGGGCCGATATCCAAACAGCTGGAAAACCGGTAGGCTAGTGCTGCTGAAGAAAGAGGGTCGTCCAGCGGACTCGCCATCTGCATATCGCCCCATCGTCGTGCTGAACGAGGTGAATAAGCTGTTCGAGCGGATAATTGCTGAGCGGCTTACTAAGCACCTGACGGAGGAAGGGCCAGATCTTAGCGGGTGTCAATACGGCTTTCGCAAGCTAAGGTCAACGATCGATGCCATAATGAGAGTCAAAGCGCTGACAGCGGACGCAATATCTCAGGGCGATGTTGTGGTGGCGGTGTCCCTGGACATCAAAAACGCCTTTAACACCCTACCCTGGAGCTGCATAAAGGAAGCCCTCCGTTACCATGCCGTACCTCGCTATCTGCGACAGATTGTGGCGGCATACCTATCGGACAGGGCGGTGACGTATCCCACCAAGACAGGTTGGTGTAGAAGGACGGTGTCGTGTGGGGTTCCACAGGGGTCGGTTCTTGGACCCCTCCTGTGGAACATAGGATACGATTGGGTGTTGCGAGGAGCAAACCCGGAGGGAGTAGAGGTCGTCTGCTATGCGGACGATACGCTCGTAACAGCGCGAGCTGGGACGCATAGGCAGGCGGTCCTCCTGGCAACGGCAGGTGTAGCACACACCGTCCAGAGGATACGGCGGCTGGGACTTGAAGTCTCTGTGGAGAAGTCGGAAGCTATATGTTTCCACGGACCTAGGAACGCACCGCCCACAGGACTGGAGATGGTGGTGGGTGGAGTTTCCATCGGTATCGAGAAGACCTTGCGCTACCTGGGTCTAGTCCTCGATAGCCGGTGGAACTTTAAGGAACATTTCAGTGGCCTGGCTCCGAGACTCATTCGAGCGGCGGGCGCGTTAGGTAAGCTCTTGCCCAACATTGGAGGACCTAGAGCTCAGTGCCGCCGCCTCTATACGGGAGTCGTCAAGTCGATGGCCCTCTATGGAGCTCCTATCTGGGTGGACGCTCTGAACGCCCATAACAAAACCCTCCTACGCAGACCGCAACGGGTTATGGCGGTGAGAGTCATAAGGGGCTATCATACGATCTCCTTCGAGGCGGCCTGTGTCCTGGCGGGAACGCCGCCATGGGATTTGGAGGCGGAGTCTCTGGCGCAGAGATATGAAGTTGCAATGGGACTACGCAACGTACCGGGATGGCAGTCATCAGAAGGGTGGAGAACACTTCTGGATGAGCACCTGGTGAGAAGCAACCGGGTGCTCATTGAGAAGTGGAAGAAAAGACTTCAGCAACCGACTGCTGGCCACCAAATAATAGAAGCGGTGCTACCGGTACTGGACCAGTGGCTGACAAGGAGACATGGAGCTCTCACGTTCCGACTCGTGCAGATGCTGTCGGGGCATGGCTGCTTCGGAAGGTACCTGTGCAGGGTGGCGGGCAGAGAGCCCACGATGGGGTGTCATCATTGCGAAAGTGCCGAGGACACGGCCAGGCACACACTTGAAGAGTGTCCGCGGTGGAGCGAGCAGCGAAGTCACCTCGCTGCCGTAATGGGGAATGACCTGTCACTGCCAGCCGTAGTGGAAGCTATGGTAAGTAATAACGTGGCATGGGGCAAAATGGTCTACTTCTGCGAGGAGGTGATGACGCAAAAAGAAGCGATGGAAAGGGTTAGGGAAGACGACCCGTCGTCGCTACCTATCCGCCGGAAGAAAACCGGTCGCAGGCGGCTCGCTCACGATCGCCGCCTTCCTCCTTAACGAGGGCTACGGGTGGTGTCGGTGGAGAGAACGCCACCACCCGGTAACAAGTGACCTTCGAGGTGTAATGCATGCAAAAGCATAGCACACAAGATTGGGATTAAGGTTCTAGGTGGAGTCTGCACCAGGCGGACAGACGCCGGTGGAATCACGGTAGAGTGCGCAAGCGACCCCGTGGCTCTTGCCAATAAGGCGCAGCGTACGTACGTCGATGGTTTTTTAGTGGGTATTAAGGCAATCAGCCAACGAGTCCCACATACCCGCCTGGTAACCACAGGCGGGATGCGTAAATGCATTTTTCCATCAGAAAAAAAAAAAAAAAAAAAAAAAAAAAAAAAAAGGTTAGGTTAGGTTAGGTTAGGTTAGGTTAGGTTCCCCCCCAAGGAGAGCCGTACAGGATTCCCGCCCAATCATCCTGGGTTGGGGACCTGGACGGCACGGTGGCGGTGCTGGCGAGAGCGGGCGCCTGCCCCCTCTTCAAGTCACTAGAGAGGGGGCACGGCTACGCGGCGGCAGGTTGGGGGAGGTACGCTGTCATCGGGGTGTACTTCTCCCCCAACCGATCCCTGGCAGAGTTCGAGGTGTTTCTCGACTCTGTTAGGGCCGCCGCGGGCAGGTTGTCACCGAGGGAGATCTTGGTCCTCGGCGACTTCAACGCCAAGTCTCGCTCTTGGGGCGGCACCGCCACCGACGCGAGAGGGAGAGCAGTTGAGGCATGGGCACTGCTCTCCGGTCTGAGCCTCCTCAACGAGGGAAACGCGCTCACGTGCGTGCGAGGGTCGGGGGGGTCCATCGTGGACCTCTCCTTTGCCTCACCGGCGCTCGCGCGCCGTGTGGCAAATTGGCGGGTGGAAGAGGAGGTGGAGACCTTATCGGATCACCGATATATCAGGTTCGAGGTCTCCCCTCCTCAGGGACGCGGCACAACATCATCGCGCCCCGGGTTCCACTTCCCTCGTTGGGTCCTCGGCAAGTTCGACAAGGAGCTCGCCGAGGAGGCGGCGCTGTTCCAGAGATGGAACATGCCCCGAGGCTCAGACGACGTCGGCGTCGACGAGCTGGAAGGTCGCATCCACAGCGCTCTTCAGGAGGTGTGCGATGCGGCCATGCCTAGGATGCAGCGACGTCCTGCGGACCGCCGCCAGCTGTACTGGTGGTCGGAGGAGCTCTCCGGCCTCCGGGCGGCGGCCCAGGCTCGTCGCCGGGCACTGCAGCGTTGTCGGCGTCGGCGCACGCAGGTGACGGGGGAGGAGGAGCGGCTGCAGGTTCAGTATGCCGAAGCCCGCAAGACCCTGCGGCTCGCCATAGTCCGGGCGAAGACCCTTGCCTGGGAGGAACTACTGGCAGGGGTCGACAGGGATCCATGGGGGCGCCCGTTCAAGACGGCACGGAAGAAGCTCTGTGCCGCAGGCGCCCCCTTAACGGAGGCCCTGGACCTGGACTTCCTCCAAGGGGTGGTGGACCGGTTGTTCCCGGGGGCTGACGCGTCATTCCAGCCCCCGGTTATGTCCACCACCGCCCCCGCGGCGGCCACAGACGAGGGCCCTCCTCTGACGGAAGAGGAGCTGGACGTGGCCCTGGGTCGTCTCCGGGGTCGACGTACGGCTCCGGGGCCCGACGGGGTCCCATCGAGGGCCCTCTGGGTGGCCGCGAGTCACCTGCGCGAGGAGCTCCGGGGACTGTACGATGCCTGCATTCGGTACGTGCAGTTCCCGGAGCGCTGGAAGACGGGCAGGCTTTGCCTGCTGCGGAAGGGGGGCCGTCACCCCGACTCCCCTTCCGCGTACAGACCGATCGTCCTTCTGGACGAGGCGGGTAAGGTCTTCGAGAAGATCTTGGCCGGCCGTCTCGTTCGGCACCTCGCCGAGGTGGGACCGGGCCTCCATGAGGCCCAGTACGGATTTCGGGCAGGGCGATCCACGTTGGACGCCCTGCTCGACCTGAAGGGCCTCTGTCTGGAGGCCTTCTGTGACGGCGAGGTGGTCCTGGGGGTGTCCTTAGATATCGAGAACGCCTTCAACAGCCTGCCATTCGCGACGATCAGGGGGGCGCTGGAGTTTTTCCGGCTCCCCCCCTACATGGTCGGGCTGTTGGGGGCGTACCTCAAGGACAGGACGATCGTCTGGGTTGATGGCAGCGGCGAATTACATCGGCGGCGCGTGGAGAGCGGGGTTCCACAGGGGTCGGTCTTGGGCCCCTTGCTGTGGAACCTCGCGTACGACTGGCTGCTGCGGCAGCCGGTCCTCCCCGGGACGAGGGTACTATGCTACGCGGACGACACCCTCGTCTCGGCCCGGGGGAGGAGTTACGACGAGGCTGCTCGTCTGGCCGCCACTAGCACGTCGCTGGTGGTGGACCGGATCGAGCAGCTGGGTCTGAGGGTCTCCGTCACGAAGACGGAGGCCCTCCTCTTCCACGGACCCCGCAGGGGTCCACCCCGGGGCGCGATCATCCCCGTCCGGGGCGAGAGGGTCCCAGTGCGGGGAGCCCTCAAGTATTTAGGGCTCACTCTGGACGGGCGATGGAGCTTCGGGGAGCACTTCGAACGGCTTCTCCCGAAGCTCACCGCCACCGCCGCTGCGCTGGGCAGATTGCTGCCCAATGTCGGGGGGCCGGGTCATTTGTGTCGGCGCCTATACTCTGGCATCCTGCGGAGTATGGCACTGTACGGAGCGCCCGTATGGGTGGATAGGTGCGAGACCGCCAGGAACGGGCCCGTGTTGAAGAGGGCCCAACGTATCCTGGCGAACCGAGCCTGTCGGGCGTACCGTACGGTGTCCTGGACGGCGGGTACGCTTCTCGCGGGCGATGCGCCTTGGCATCTACAGGCGCAGTCGCTCGCGGAAGTGTACCTCTTCCTGCGGGATGCCGGAGAGCGTCGGCCGGACCCGGCCACGGTCCGCCGGATCAGGCGCGTTGCCCATAACGCCCTGATCCGGCGGTGGGAGACGGAGTTAGGTAACCCTGCCGCCGGCCGGGACACGGTGGAGGCCATCAGGCCCCACCTGTCCCGGTGGATGAGCCGGCGGTACGGGGCCTTGACGTTCCACCTGGTGCAGGTGCTGACAGGCCATGGATGTTTCGGCAAGTACTTGCACCAGGTGGCTCGTAGAGAGATGACGCAGGAATGCGTCGAGTGTGGTGCGCCGATTGACACGGCGCACCACACTCTGGCGGAGTGCCCGGCATGGGAGCCGCAACGCCACTCCCTCGTCGCGCAAGTCGGCAGTGACCTCTCGCTGCCGACTGTAATCGATCGTATGTTGAGCAGCGAGAGGTCTTGGAGGGCGGTGGCCTCCTTCTGCGGCGCAGTGATGCGTCAGAAGGAGGCCGCCGAGCGCACGAGGGAGGCCGACGCCGCTGCCGCACCTTGCAGGCGGCGGCGGGCCGGCGGGAGAGCGCGGCGGCAGAACCACGCCGTCCGCTTCCTCCCGCCGTGAGCGATGGGCCCCTAGCCGGGCACGGTGTGAGGGGGCGTTCGGGCCGTTGGTCGTGGCCCTTTGGGCCTTTTGTCGTGTCTCCCCTGGGGGTGCGTCCCCCGGGGGAGTCTTGGTTTTTGTCCCCCCCCTCCCACTTCGACGAGGGGGGGGAGTCTGGAGGGAGGAGGCCGCCGCCCAATTCCTTCACGGGAGGGCGGCGGCCGGGCATGCGCTCCGTCGTGGGCGCGCGCGGTCGTCTGTGGGGTCGGGGGGCCCCAACGTGCCGGTCCCGCGAGGGGCCGGTACGGGACGGCAGGTGGGTGCCTTTGCTCCCCGCGGGCACCCACCAAGAGGAGTTTTATACGCGGAGGCGCCCGGAGAGTTGCTTGGCTGAAACCCGGGCGTCTCCAGTATGCGTGTGGCGGGACAAGCGGTGGTGGTTTTAGTGGGTATGGGGGTCACGCACAACATCTCAGTGGCCCCGAGCCCCACATAACCCGGCGTCCCCCCCCTTGAAAAGGACGCTGGGTATGCGTTAACAGCATTTCCACCACCGATATCAAAAAAAAAAAAAAAAAAAAAAAAAAAAAAAAAAGGTTCCCCCCCAAGGGGTTTCCGCCTTGTCGTGGCGGGGGGGCTCAGTAGCCGTGGCTTCGATGCCTCTTGGTGAAGCTAAGTGGAACCCACCCGGCCAGCACCTTGTGTGGGGCTGGCCCGAGTCCTAGCTCCGGGCTTGAGCTCCTGGGTGTAGTTAGCTCGCCTAGGATGCGTACGGGAGAAGGAAGACGCGGTGCAGTGCATCGCGCTAACAGAAGTGGGGACCTCACCCCGACAGAAGGAAAAAAGGTGACGAGTCGCGTATGGTACGTCATAAAACAAAAATCAACGCTATATGAATGCGGATGAAGTAACAAATCTCCGGGAGGGTCTGGCTAGCCAGGAATCCCTCTCTGTGCGCGAGTCGGAAAGCTCTTTGCATACTGACACGCGTACAGGCTGCCCCACTGTATACGGAGGGGGCAAACATTCGCAAGTGGATCAAAATCAATCGACTTTGGCTTCGTATAAGGACTCTGAGATGCATTCGAATGTGGATGGAGTAGGCTTAGAATCAGACAGTGATTCTAGCCGACGACTTGAGATTACCACGGCGAGATTGACCCGTTCACAGAAACGGAAGAACGACGAGTCAAACTTGGCTTGCAAGTCTGCGTCAAAAATTTCTTCAGCTTCAAGAGGTAGAAGCGTTACTCCTCCGGCAGGCCGATGGGCTGGACTGGCTATGACCAGGAAAGCAATAAAGGATGCTGAGCGAGAGGAAGAAATAAACAGAGCGGAACGGGAAGTAGCTGAGATGTCGGAGAAAAACCGGAGCAATAAGACCTCATGTCTTGAGAGACTTGCGCCTCTAGAAATTGAAGACGCCTCCGCCCTCGAACTGAACCAGGTGGTGATGGACAACGTGGCAACCATATTTAAGGTAGCCACGTCGTCGAAAAACTTAAAGGGCACCTTTGTACATGCCCTAAAAGAGTCAGCGTCGGCGATCAAAGAGGCAGTCGCAGTACTAAGCGCTAGATCGGTGACGAAGGAGACGAAAAAGCTACAGGCAGAAAATGCCAGGCTTAGGGAGGACCTGACTGACCTAAGGGAGGAAATAACACTGATCAGGACGGAGTTAGCGGAGGCAAGGAAAAACACCTACGTGTCATCCTACCCAGCTGCTCCCACACCCAACCGAGATGTAAATACCTCCCTCTTGGAAACATTTTCGCGTACCATTATGGAGCAAGTTGGCCAAATGGTGAACGAAAAACTAGAAGCCCTAGAGGGAAGGTTGGTGGCAAAACCGAGCGTACGCCTACCACCTGCTCCGGATGGAGGTAACCCGTCGAAGCCTCCTGGGAAGGGGGAGAACGGGAAGGAGGCGACCAGTAAAGGAACGGGACCGAATAATCCGCAAGTCTCGGAGAAGGAACCGAAAAGAGGGAAAGCTAAAAGAAGGAAGAAGGCACAAGGAGCGTCGCAGAGCGTATCTGTTGCTGTTGCTGATACAAACGACGCACAAAGGCCAAAACCGAAGCCGAACCCAACAACCACAGAGGGGGAGTGGGTGCAAGTGGTTAAAAAGCGTCCAAAGAAAACGGTAGCACAATCGAGACCAACCGCGAGTAAGCTACGGCTCCCGCGCTCTGCAGCGGTCTCAATCACTCTTCGGGGCGGTGCTGAGGAGAGAGGAGTCACCTACAAAAAGGTACTGGAGGAAGCCAAAGAAAAGATTGACATCTCTTCCCTCGGTCTTCCCGGTCTCTGGTTTAGAAGAGCCAAATCCGGTGCGAGGATCCTAGAGGTCCCTGGAGTGAACAGTGGAGAGAAAGCAGATATGCTTGCCTCAAAACTGAAGGACTTTCTAGGGGACGACAACGTCCACATAGGCAGGCCTACTAAGTGCTCGGAAATGCGCATCTCCGGGCTAGACGATTCCGTCACGACAGACGAAGTTGTGACGGCCATCGCGAAAGTAGGCGAGTGCTCTAAGGAATCAGTGAAATGCGGCGACATAAGACCTGACCACACAGGTCTAGGCACAGCCTGGGTGCGGTGCCCGATACCCGCTGCCAAAAAGGTGGCTACGAGCGGAAGGCTATTGGTGGGCTGGGTGGCCGCTCAAGTGAAGCTTCTGGCACCTAGGGTGCTCCGCTGCTACCGGTGCCTGGAGGTTGGACACGTTAGAGGACAGTGTACCGCCGAAGTGGATCGCAGCGGAATATGCTACCGTTGCAGCCAGTCGGGTCATAGAGCGGGGCAATGTACCGCTGCACCGCATTGTGTACTGTGCTCCGACCGTAAAAGACCAGCTGAGCATGGAGTCGGCAGCGGAGCATGTGTAGCTCGCGCTGCCAAACAAAGCAAGAGGAAGGGGCATGACATGAATAAATCTGTCCCGCAGGTGACTCTACCCATTGCCAGGGCCGAGGTGGAACCTAAACGTAAGAAATAACAATGGCCTCACGATCCATACGATTTCTACAGGGTAATATCAATCACTGTGCCAGAGCTCAGGACCTACTAGTCCAGAGCCTGGCGGAGCGATCGATACACATTGGGATTATCGCGGAACCCTACTCCATACCTCCTAAGGAGAACTGGGTTGGCGATGTAGACAAGAAGGTGCTCTTAGTCACACAGACTGCTGCAGGCTCCCCGCCTTTTGAGGAAGTAGCAAAGGGTCAGGGATGCGTGGCCGCAACTGTGGATGGCCTGTCAGTGGTTGGCGTCTATTTTTCGCCCAACCGAAGCCTGGCCGACTTTGAGCGATTCCTTCAACGCGTCGGGGACATCGTTAACCAATGTCGACCAAATCCGGTGTTGATCGCGGGGGACTTCAATGCCAAATCGGTGGCTTGGGGATCTCCAGCGACTGATGCACGGGGGGAGGTGCTAGAGGAGTGGGTCGTAGCGACGGGACTGGTAATCCTAAACCAGGGGTCGGTCAGCACCTGCGTACGTGCGCAGGGTGAGTCGATAGTGGACGTGACGTTCGCAAGTCCCACGGTGGCTCATCGAGTAAACGGGTGGCAGGTGCTGGACAGTGTGGAAACTCTGTCGGACCACCGGTACATCCAATTTGGCATGGAGGCGCCTTCCTTGCCAGCCGCAGATACCCTCAATCGGTCTCCATCTGGGTCGGGACCGAGGTGGGCGATTAAAAAGCTGGACAGGGAACTCCTACGTGAGGCAGCAATTGTGCAGGCATGGTTTCATGACACAGAGAGTCATGAGAGAGAGGGAGATAACAGTCGAAGGCAGTTCTGGTAGGTCAGAAGCCGTATCGGAGCCCGAGCTCAAAGCGGCGGAGCTACGGATGCGAGCCAAGAAGGTTGCTCCAGGGCCAGACGGCATACCAGGAACTGTTTGGTGCCCTGCTCTCGAGGCACTAGGGCCATGGATCAGGACGCTCTTTAGTGCGTGCCTCGAGCAGGGCCGATATCCAAACAGCTGGAAAACCGGTAGGCTAGTCCTGCTGAAGAAAGAGGGTCGTCCAGCGGACTCGCCATCTGCATATCGCCCCATCGTCGTGCTGAACGAGGTGAATAAGCTGTTCGAGCGGATAATTGCTGAGCGGCTTACTAAGCACCTGAGGGAGGAAGGGCCAGATCTTAGCGGGTGTCAATACGGGTTTCGCAAGCTAAGGTCAACGATCGATGCCATAATGAGAGTCAAAGCGCTGACAGCGGACGCAATATCTCAGGGCGATGTTGTGGTGGCGGTGTCCCTGGACATCAAAAACGCCTTTAACACCCTACCCTGGAGCTGCATAAAGGAAGCTCTCCGTTACCATGCCGTACCTCGCTATCTGCGACAGATTGTGGCGGCATACCTATCGGACAGGGCGGTGACGTATCCCACCAAGACAGGTTGGTGTAGAAGGACGGTGTCGTGTGGGGTTCCACAGGGGTCGGTTCTTGGACCCCTCCTGTGGAACATAGGATACGATTGGGTGTTGCGAGGAGCAAACCCGGAGGGAGTAGAGGTCGTCTGCTATGCGGACGATACGCTCGTAACAGCGCGAGCTGGGACGCATAGGCAGGCGGTCCTCCTGGCAACGGCAGGTGTAGCACACACCGTCCAGAGGATACGGCGGCTGGGACTTGAAGTCTCTGTGGAGAAGTCGGAAGCTATATGTTTCCACGGACCTAGGAACGCACCGCCCACAGGACTGGAGATGGTGGTGGGTGGAGTTTCCATCGGTATCGAGAAGACCTTGCGCTACCTGGGTCTAGTCCTCGATAGCCGGTGGAACTTTAAGGAACACTTCAGTGGCCTGGCTCCGAGACTCATTCGAGCGACGGGCGCGTTAGGTAAGCTCTTGCCCAACATTGGCGGACCTAGAGCTCAGTGCCGCCGCCTCTATACGGGAGTCGTCAAGTCGATGGCCCTCTATGGAGCTCCTATCTGGGTGGACGCTCTGAACGCCCATAACAAAACCCTCCTACGCAGACCGCAACGGGTTATGGCGGTGAGAGTCATAAGGGGCTATCATACGATCTCCTTCGAGGCGGCCTGTGTCCTGGCGGGAACGCCGCCATGGGATTTGGAGGCGGAGTCTCTGGCGCAGAGATATGAAGTTGCAATGGGACTACGCAACGTACCGGGATGGCAGTCATCAGAAGGGTGGAGAACACTTCTGGATGAGCACCTGGCGAGAAGCAACCGGGTGCTCATTGAGAAGTGGAAGAAAAGACTTCAGCAACCGACTGCTGGCCACCAAATAATAGAAGCGGTGCTACCGGTACTGGACCAGTGGCTGACAAGGAGACATGGAGCTCTCACGTTCCGCCTCGTGCAGATGCTGTCGGGGCATGGCTGCTTCGGAAGGTATCTGTGCAGGGTGGCTGGTAGAGAGCCCACGATGGGGTGTCATCATTGCGAAAGTGCCGAGGACACGGCCAGGCACACACTTGAAGAGTGTCCGCGGTGGAGCGAGCAGCGAAGTCACCTCGCTGCCGTAATGGGGAATGACCTGTCACTGCCAGCCGTAGTGGAAGCTATGGTAAGTAATAACGTGGCATGGGGCAAAATGGTCTACTTCTGCGAGGAGGTGATGACGCAAAAAGAAGCGATGGAAAGGGTTAGGGAAGACGACCCGTCGTCGCTACCTATCCGCCGGAAGAAAACCGGTCGCAGGCGGCTCGCTCACGACCGCCGCCTTCCTCCTTAACGAGGGCTACGGGTGGTGTCGGTGGAGAGAACGCCACCACCCGGTAACAAGTGACCTTCGAGGTGTAATGCATGCAAAAGCATAGCACACAAGATTGGGATTAAGGTTCTAGGTGGAGTCTGCACCAGGCGGACAGACGCCGGTGGAATCACGGTAGAGTGCGCAAGCGACCCCGTGGCTCTTGCCAATAAGGCGCAGCGTACGTACGTCGATGGTTTTTTAGTGGGTATTAAGGCAATCAGCCAACGAGTCCCACATACCCGCCTAGTAACCACAGGCGGGATGCGTAAATGCATTTTTCCATCAGAAAAAAAAAAAAAAAAAAAAAAAAAAAAAAAGGTTAGGTTAGGTTAGGTTAGGTTAGGTTAGGTTAGGTTAGGTTAGGTTAGGTTAGGTTAGGTTAGGTTAGGTTAGGTTAGGTTAGGTTAGGTTGGGGTGGGGTCGCAAGGATCGGCCCTGGGCCCTACCCTATGGAATATAGGCTTCGACCCAGTACTCCGCGGCGCCAACTTACGCGGAGTAGAAGTCGTGTGCTACGCAGACGACACAATCGTCATCTGCCGCGGGAAGACGCACCGCGAGACCACCATCCTTGCCACGGCGGCAGTCGCACAAGTGGTCCAGCGCATCCGCGGGATAGGCCTCACCGTGGCCTTAGAAAAATCGGAGGCCCTGTGTTTTCACGGGCCGAGGAAAGCGCCGTCTCAAGAGATGGCGGTCGTAGTGGGGGGGACGAGGATCACCATCACCCAGACAATGACGTATCTGGGACTCGTCCTCGACGGCCGCTGGTCCTTCGCGGAACACTTCCACCGTCTCTCCGCGAAGGTCACGAAGGCCGCAGGAGCCCTGGCTTCGCTGCTCCCTAATCTGGGAGGCCCGAGCCTCCCATGCCGGAAGCTGTACATGGGCATAATACGATCGATGTCCATGTACGGCGCGCCGATCTGGGCCGAACACCTGTCGCCCAAAAACCGGCTCGCCCTCGGTCGACTACAAAAGACGATGGCCACGCGGGCAGTACGCGGCTATCGTACCGTCTCAAGGGACGCGGCATGTCTCCTCGCCGGAGCCGTGCCCTGGGACCTGGATGCGAAGGCCCTCGCCGACGGATTCTGGCGCTGCGCAGCAATTCGCGCGCAGGACAGCCACCTACCACCTGAAGAGATCCGTCGGCTGAAGAAAGAAGAAAGAGACAGGGCACTGGGGCAATGGGAGGAGCGTCTCCTAGAGCCACGGTGCAGTGCGGACCTGGTGCGGGCCATCCGACCGGTGTTCCGTGAGTGGGTCAACAGAAGCCATGGTGCGCTCACCTTCCGCCTCACACAGGTACTGACCGGGCACGGCTGCTTCGGCCAGTACCTGTGCGAAATAACGAAAAGAGAGGAGAACACGCGGTGCCACCACTGCGACGAGGAGAGGGACACGGCCGAACACACCATCACGGCGTGTCCCTCGTGGAATGACCACAGAGCCACACTACAGGCTACCATCGGTGCGGAGGTATCGCTGCCAACCATCATCCAAGCCATGGTTGGCAGCGAGGAACATTGGAAAGCTGCAGAGGACTTTGCGGAAAACATCATCTCCGCCAAAGAAGAGGCCGAGCGCATGAGAGAGCGGGAGGCGCTCGACCCTAGAAGAAGGCCGAGGCGCAGACGTCGTAACAACGACGACGTCCCGCCTTAGACGGGGAGCTCGGGGCGGCGGCGTGGGGGCGCCGTCGCCCACTGCACCGAGCCCCCGAGAGAGTCGCGATGCGCAGAGTGCTCCTGCGCATCGCGACACGTGGACCGGTAGACCACCATCACCACCACTATTCGGAATAGGGGGCGCTCTCTACACGCCCCCGGAGAGGGTCTGCGTAGCAGACAACCGCTGGCGGAGTCGCGGTGAGTATAGCCATGCCGCGGCTCCGTCGTCGATAGCGGATGTAAGAAGCACCGCTGGGTTTTAGTGGGTAAATTCGAGCACCACCATCTAGCCCGAAGACTCCCACATACCCCGGTGGCACTCCCCCCGTCCCCGGGCACCTATAAAAGGTTTCCCAGCGAAAAAAAAAAAAAAAAAAAAAAAAAGGTTGGGGTGGGGTGCAAGTGAGAACCTCCTCGTGTGGTCGTCCTCTTGTCATGTCTGCATGCAGGCATGGCAAGGGGTTGATCCTGGTGCACCCTGGTAACATTCCGTAGTAATCTCCTATTTCGGGTTTTTGCTACGGAATGGCCAACTCTCACGCGGGGGTCGGGCCTGCAAGTTGCAGGTCTCGGGCAGGCCTGTGGGGGATTCAACCTCCATACGCCACCGCCGGAAACCGTAATCCCAGAACCGCTGTGGTCATGTCTCGCGGCGGGGAAGGAAACGGGGGCTCTTGCCTTAATTGGCCGGGGTCGCGAGGAAGAAAACCTCTTTAAAAAATCACCCCAATCCTAAGTGGCGGCGCAGCGCGAAGAGATGCGTGGCGGATGGGATGATCCGTCGCTACTGCGAACCAACGGCGGGAAACGGCCGAACCCTTGCCGTAATCTAGGCTTGCCTGGGCATCGGAGCTCTGCCCGGGTGGACTTTTGTTTCTCCATTACTCGTGGGAATAATATGGAAAATAAAAAGTACATTGACGACATTAAGCTAGGAAACAGGACACCGATAGTGCAAATTGAAAGGTTAGACGAAGTGGAAATAATGTCGCGGTCGACAACGCCCGCGTCATCAACATCGAGCAGGTTCTTTGTGAAGGGTGGGGAAAGAACCTCTGACGAGAGCGAGAGCGGCAACGAGACTGCCGTCTCCCAGTCCCACGATAAGGAAATGGATAAAATTAGAAGACGGTTCCGCAAGAGGCGTGGCAGCGAACCCGAAGAAGGCTCCGACTCTAGTGCCACCAACACCAAGGGCACTAAACGCGGAAGACCACCGACCACCGGTGAGTACGTCGGCCTGGCTAAGGCCAAAAAGGACTACCTCGCACTCCAGCGGGAAGCCCTTAAGGTCCAGGCTGAAAAGGAGCTCATAGAGGAGACCAAGAGGCTTCAGTTGACACGCTCTCATCGGCTGTCGGAGTCCTCGACATCGGACGTGGTAATGGACGAAGGCGTAGTCACGGCGACGAAACTGGGCTCACGGATAACCGAGAGCCTGGAAATCATCAACAAAGTCGCCAAAACGTCCAAAAACCTAAGCGGGCCCTATGTGAAGGCTCTGAAAGACTCGGTCAGTCTCATAAGAGAGTCATGCGCGGCCCTCCTCGAAAGGTCATCATCGGAGGAAACGCGAACCCTGGAGGCGGTCAACACACGCCTCTCCAAGGAGCTCGCAGAAGTGAGAACCGAGCTCGCGAGCATCAAGCGCGGGCTCTCAGAGCTAAGACCACAGACCGCTTCCGCATCCCCTTCGCTCAACGTCGAAGAGCTGCTGCAGAGGGCGGTCCACGAAGCGGTTTCCCTGTCGAGCGCTCGACTCGACGCTCGTCTGGAGGCCCTACAAGACCGGTTTCTCCCCGAGACGCGTCCGCGCCCTCCACTGGCCGCCGACAAGAAAAAGGAACGTGCCAAAGACACACAACAACCTGTGTCAAGGCCCACACAAGAGACGCAAGACACGGACCCGGCGGTGTCAAACCTGACACCCCCGGCTAACCCTGGCCCGGCACCAGAGAGGCCCAAGAAGAAAAAAAAGAAATCCGCGGCTGCCACAGAAGCAGCAGCCGCGAGACGCGACGCCGCACAAACATCCGCGGCTTCGCAACCACCCCCCCGCACGCGAGAGTGGACCAGGGTGGATAAAAAGAAGCAGGACCCATCAGAGAAAAAGGGAAAGAAGAAAGAGGGACGAAAACTGCGCGTCCCAAAGACTGCAGCAGTCGTTATAACGCTGCAGCCCGATGCAGCAGAAAAAGGCGCCTCATACAGGGATGTCCTGGAGAGGGCGAAACGAAGCGTCGATCTGGAGGCCCTGGACATCCCGGGCATCAAATTAAAGGTGGCCGTGACCGGGGCGCGCAAGCTAGAGATCGCCGGCACGGCCTGCAAAGAAAAGGCCGACGCGCTCGCGGCCAAACTAAAGGAGGCTCTGGGAGAAGATGTGGTACGCATCTCGAGACCCCAGAAGTGCGCCGAGCTACGCATCACCGGGCTAGACGACTCAGCCACCGCGACCGAGGTCGCGGAAGCGATAGCCGCAGCAGGAAACTGTCCATCCGTCGACGTCAAAGTTGGCGAAATTCGGTGGCAGAGAGGCCTCGGCGCGGCCTGGGTAAAATGCCCAGTCGAGGCCGCCAAAAAAGTGACAGCACCAAACACCAAGGTGCGCATCGGATGGGTAGTCGTGCGCGTCGTGCTTCTTTCCGCGCGTCCCATGCGATGTTTTAAGTGCCATGAGACCGGGCACACAAGGGCGACCTGCACCAGCAAGGACGACCGAGGCGGACTCTGTTTCCGATGCGGCCAACCGGATCACTCCTCCGCTACCTGCTCCAACGCGCCACACTGCGCGCTGTGCGCAGCGAAAGGGAAGCCGGCGGACCACAGTGTTGGTAGCAAGATCTGCAACAAACCAGCACCAGCAACAGTAAAAGAGAGGACCGCTAAGAAGAGCAAAGCGCCACAGAAGCCCGCCACTACATCTATGCCGGGCCCTGATGCCGGAGCGGAACTGATGGAAGCCCAATAACGGCGACCTACAGATTCCTGCAGGGCAACTTGAACCACTGCGCTCGGGCACAAGATCTCCTAGTGCAAACCGCAGCGCAGTGGACAAGCGACATCATCATCGTGTCGGAGCCATACCGCGTCCCATCCAGGTGCAACTGGGCGGGCGACGCCGACTCATCCGTCGCCCTACTCTTCGGCCCCAGGATCGTACCTCCATCATCAAGAGACACGACTAAAGGCCAGGGCTACGTGGCTGCCAACCTGGGGGCCCTCACCATAGTGGGGGTTTACTTCTCTCCCAACAAACCCCTGGTCGACTTCGAGGCATTTCTCGCGCAGCTGACGGCCGCCATCGGCGGCGCGACGTCGCCTGTGATCGTCGCCGGGGACTTCAACGCGAAGTCAACGCTCTGGGGTTCCCCGGCGACGGACGCAAGAGGCCGCGCGGTGGAGGAGTGGATGGCGTCCTCTAACCTCGCGCTGGTCAATCGGGGCACGGTCAGCACGTGCGTCCGACGACACGGTGAGTCAATAGTCGACTTGACTTTTGTCAGCTCGGCCTTCGCTCGCCGCACCACCAACTGGCGGGTCCGGGAGGGAACGGAGACCCTCTCGGACCACAGATACATTTCCTTCGACGTCTCTGCCAACACGACGAACACGGGCCACACAATACCACTTGGCGGTGGCCCGAGGTGGTCCCTGAACCGCCTGGACCGCGACCTCCTCCGAGAGGCCGCCGTCGTAGCATCCTGGGCGCCTCTGCCCTCCGACGACGTGGACGAGTGCGCGGAATGGCTGAGGGAGGCTATGCACGGCGTGTGCGACGCCTCGATGCCGCGCGCCGGACCCTTCAGGCCTCGACGACAAGCCTACTGGTGGCGCCCCGAACTGCACCAACTACAACAAGAGTGCACGGCGGCCCGACGCCACTACAAGAGACATCGACGTCGACGCACAAGAAATGAACAGCAGGAGAACGCACTCTACGAAGAGTATCGAGCGGCCCGTCTCGCCCTCTGCAACGCCATATCGAAGGCCAAGACGGAAGCGTGGCAGGAATGGCTGCAGACGCTGGAAGAAGATCCCTGGGGCAAGCCCTACAAATGGGTGCGACAAAAACTGCGCCCGGCCGCCCCGCCAGTCACCCAGTGCCTCAACCCGGATCTCCGGGACAGAGTCATCTCGACCCTCTTTCCATCTGGGGTCGACCGTCCAACGACGATGGCTCACCGGGAGAAGGTACTCTACGACGACGGAGAGGACACCACCCCGCCTATAACACCCGCGGAACTTGCGGCGGCGGTCCACAAAATGGGCCTCAAAAACACGGCACCAGGCCCCGACGGCATACCGGGGCGCGCTTGGGTCCTCGCTATGAAATCAATGGAGTCGCGAGTACTCGCCGTTTTGACCAACTGTCTGGTCCAGGGTCGAGTGCCGCGGCTATGGAAGCGCGGAAAACTGGTGTTATTGCGGAAGAACGGGAAGCCCGAAGACCTACCATCGTCGTATCGCCCCATCGTTCTGCTCGACGAGATCTGCAAGATCCTCGAGCGCATAATAGCAGCGCGACTCGTCAAGCACCTGGACAACATCGGTCCGAACCTGAGCGAGAATCAATACGGTTTTCGCTCAGGTCGTTCAACGATCGGGGCGATCGCTCGTCTGAGGGACATAACAGAAGAGGAAGTGGCCCAGGGCGGGGTAGTGCTGGCGGTCTCAATAGACATCTCGAACGCCTTCAACTCCCTGCCCTGGACTACCATCGGAGACGGCCTCAGACATCACGCCGTACCGAGATACCTCCGCAGCGCACTGAGCAACTACCTCTCAGAGCGCGCCGTGTCATACCCGACGCAGGAAGCCTGGGACACTAAACAAGTGGTCTGTGGCGTACCGCAAGGATCGGCCCTGGGCCCTACCCTATGGAATATAGGCTTCGACTCAGTACTCCGCGGCGCCAACCTACGCGGAGTAGAAGTCGTGTGCTACGCAGACGACACAATCGTCATCTGCCGCGGGAAGACGCACCGCGAGACCACCATCCTTGCCACGGCGGCAGTCGCACAAGTGGTCCAGCGCATCCGCGGGATAGGCCTCACCGTGGCCTTAGAAAAATCGGAGGCCCTGTGTTTTCACGGGCCGAGGAAAGCGCCGTCTCAAGAGATGGCGGTCGTAGTGGGGGGGACGAGGATCACCATCACCCAGACAATGACGTATCTGGGACTCGTCCTCGACGGCCGCTGGTCCTTCGCGGAACACTTCAACCGTCTCTCCGCGAAGGTCACGAAGGCCGCAGGAGCCCTGGCTTCGCTGCTCCCTAATCTGGGGGGCCCGAGCCTCCCATGCCGGAAGCTGTACATGGGCATAATACGATCGATGTCCATGTACGGTGCGCCGATCTGGGCCGAACACCTGTCGCCCAAAAACCGGCTCGCCCTCGGTCGACTACAAAAGACGATGGCCACGCGGGCAGTACGCGGCTATCGTACCGTCTCAAGGGACGCGGCATGTCTCCTCGCCGGAGCCGTGCCCTGGGACCTGGATGCGAAGGCCCTCGCCGACGGATTCTGGCGCTGCGCAGCAATTCGCGCGCAGGGCAGCCACCTACCACCTGAAGAGATCCGTCGGCTGAAGAAAGAAGAAAGAGACAGGGCACTGGGGCAATGGGAGGAGCGTCTCCTAGAGCCACGGTGCAGTGCGGACCTTGTGCGGGCCATCCGACCGGTGTTCCGTGAGTGGGTCAACAGAAGCCATGGTGCGCTCACCTTCCGCCTCACACAGGTACTGACCGGGCACGGCTGCTTCGGCCAGTACCTGTGCGAAATAACGAAAAGAGAGGAGAACACGCGGTGCCACCACTGCGACGAGGAGAGGGACACGGCCGAACACACCATCACGGCGTGTCCCTCGTGGAACGACCACAGAGCCACACTACAGGCTACCATCGGTGCGGAGGTATCGCTGCCAACCATCATCCAAGCCATGGTTGGCAGCGAGGAACATTGGAAAGCTGCAGAGGACTTTGCGGAAAACATCATCTCCGCCAAAGAAGAGGCCGAGCGCATGAGAGAGCGGGAGGCGCTCGACCCTAGAAGAAGGCCGAGGCGCAGACGTCGTAACAACGACGACGTCCCGCTTTAGACGGGGAGCTCGGGGAGGCCGCGTGGGGGCGGCGTCGCCCACTGCACCGAGCCCCCGAGAGAGTCGCGATGCGCAGAGTGCTCCTGCGCATCGCGACACGTGGACCGGTAAACCACCATCACCACCACTATTCGGAATAGGGGGCGCTCTCTACACGCCCCCGGAGAGGGTCTGCGTAGCAGACAACCGCTGGCGGAGTCGCGGTGAGTATAGCCATGCCGCGGCTCCGTCGTCGATAGCGGATGTAAAGAGCACCGCTGGGTTTTAGTGGGTAAATTCGGGCACCACCATCTAGCCCGAAGACTCCCACATACCCCGGTGGCACTCCCCCCGCCCCCGGGCACCTATAAAAGGTTTCCCAGCGAAAAAAAAAAAAAAAAAAAAAAAAAAAAAAAGGTTAGGTTGGGGTGCTGGGTCGGATAACCTCCTCGTGTGCCCGGGAGATGCAGTTGCCTTCGGACCTCGGTCCGGGGGTAAGGGCAACTCCTGGGACTGGTGTACCCTGGGCAACGGCAGCTGCTTTATGCTCTCGGGCATAGGGCAACTGACGGCTAATAATCCGACAGGAGTGGCTGGGGTGTACTTGCGTGATATGTATGGGATGAATGTTAGATCGCGTGTGAATCTTACTGGCAGACGTATGTGTGGTTGTGTCATGGTGATGGATGATGTGCACTTATATCGTGGGGATGGACGACATGTATTTGTAGCGTGGTGATGGATGATATGTATTTGTATCGTGGTGATGGATGATGCGTAATCCCGTGCTTGACCCCGGCCAAGGGATGAATGGTTGGACGGGGGTGCCAACCGTTAGGGGTCAACCGTGTCGTAGTGGAGATGGGTTTTGCTCAACCCAAATGAGCAAACATAAAAAATGGAACAAAGCAGTAAGAAAATTGGTCCCCGGGTGGGTCCCCTTCGGGGGGAATCCCACACTTCTGTCGCTCACGCTTCAGGAGTCTGCCCTTCGTACTACGGGGTGGGCACTAACTGCTCCGAGGGCGAGCATTCTACTCGCTCTCGCTCTTTAGAGGAGACACAGGACGATACCTATCCAGAAGAGAGAAGGGAAACCCGCGCCAAGCGCGGAAGGGGCAGGCCACCAACTACTGGTGAGTATGTGGGGCTTGCCCAAGCCAAACGAGACTATGCCGCTGCGGAACGGGAAGCGCAGGAGGCTGAAGCAGACAAGGAAGTGGCGGCCCTGGCGCGTCGCATTATAAGACCGCGCGTGGCCACGATCTCAGAGTCGTCACTTCCTTTGTCGCTAGACGACAACTCAGACTCGGAATCGACTACGAGCGCTCTTAAGGAAACGATTGCCTCGAGCTTGGCCACAATCGCCGGAGTGGCCAAGAGCTCGAAAAACCTTAAGGGAACTGCAATCAAGGCGTTGAAAGAGGCTTCCGCCGCGATAAGCGAGGCGACAGCGATGCTTCTTCGGAGGAATACATCCGAAGAGACAAAGCTGCTAGAGGCAGAAAACGCGCGCCTGTCCAAAGACCTAGAACAGGTCAAAAGAGAGATCGCCGAGTTGAGACGGGAGATGGCCAGCGCAAACTCGCAGGCTATCCCTGCACCCGCGGCAGCAGTAGACTTTGAAGAGCTACTGCAGCGAGCCGTCCGCGAGGCTGTGACGCAATCGAGCGCCCGGATGGACGCTCGGTTAGAGAGCCTCGAGGCCCGTCTTCTCTGTGAGTCGCGTCCTCGCCCATCGATGTCAGCTTGTAGAAGGCGGGATGATGCGACATCACAGCGGGAGCCACAGGCTCAGCCACAACCGGCTCAACCACCACAGCCTGGACAAAGAGAAGTGACGACATTGATGCCACCGGCTAATCCAGCCCCGAGGCGAAGAGCTCTAAAGCACAGACCGAATGTCGCTGCTAAAGAGGCGGGCGACCCGGCATCGAAACGCCCTCCTACGGAAAAGAGAGCGCCTACCAATCATGGAGAATGGACAGTGGTTGGGCCTGGAGGAAGAAAATCCAAGGCAAAGAAGACAAAAGGAACAAGGAGGCAGCGATACAAACTGCGTGCCCCTAAAACAGCCGCTGTAGTAATCTCGCTGCAGCCTGGCGCTGAAGAAAACGGAAAGACATATGCTGGTGTCCTCGCTGACGCAAAGCAAAAAATGAAATTGACTGCTCTCGAGATATCGGCGGTCCGTTTTAGATCGGCGGTAACGGGGGCTCGAATCCTTGAAGTTACTGGTGCGGACAGTCAAGTAAAGGCCGACGCGCTGGCGAATAAACTCAGGGAGGTTCTCGGGGAGCAAGATGTACGCATCTCTCGTCCACAAAAGTGCGCGGGGCTGCGTATCAGTGGTCTTGATGACTCGGCAACAGCGGACGAGATCGCTAGTGCTGTCTCCACAGTTGCGCTGTGCCCACCGGAGTCCATCAAGGTAGGTGACATCCGCCGAGACAGGAGAGGTCTCGGCACCGCCTGGGTGAGATGCCCCGTTGAGGGTGCGCACAAGGTTGCGACCGGTAAGAAGCTACTGGTTGGATGGACACTGGCGAATGTCACACTGCTGCCCGCTCGACCAATGCTGTGCTTCCGGTGTCAGGAGACAGGCCACGCTCGTGCCAAGTGCACCTGCGAGACAGACCGCAGCGAGCTGTGTTTCCGCTGCGGCCAGGCTGGCCACAAATCCGCGCAATGTGCAGGGAAACCTCACTGCGCGGTCTGTGCCGCACGTGGAAAACCGGCTGAACACCGTGTGGGCAGTGATGCCTGTCACAAGTCCAGCCGGAAGAAGAAGGTGGGTGCCCCTAGGGGCAATACATCCCAGAAGCCTCCACCACCCAACTCGGTGGTCATAGCTCCTGCGGCCGAGACGGACACCAATACGGCCTCTCCGTGATGGCTCCTCTACGTATGTTGCAGGTCAACTTGAACCACTGCGCCCAGGCACAGGACCTACTGATCCAGTCCATGGCGCAGTGGTCGATCGATGTCGCTGTGGTAGCGGAGCCATATCGTGTGCCATCCGGCAACAATTGGATAGGTGACGTGGGGTCCTCAACCGCCCTGGTCTTGGGCCCTGGAGTGTCGACAAGTCGCACCATCAAGTGCCAAGACTTCGTCGCCTCCATCGTCGGCGGTCTCATGGTGGTGGGGGTCTATTTCTCTCCTAATAGATCCCTAACCGAATTCGAGACGTTCCTTGTGAGACTTGGCGCCTTCCTTGGTGGGGTCTCACAACCTGTGCTCGTCGCCGGGGACTTCAACGCGAAGTCCACGCTATGGGGCTCCCCGTCGACGGATGCTAGGGGTGACGTTCTGCAGGACTGGATGGTGGAGTCCGGGATGGCGATGCTCAACCGCGGCAGCGTCGACACATGCGTGAGGCAGCGAGGCGGGTCCATCGTGGACCTCACTCTCGCGAGCCCCACCGTTGCGCGCAGAATAGTGGACTGGCGGGTCCTCGAGGAAGTGGAGACGTTATCGGACCACCGATATATTCGCTTCAACGTCTCTGCGGAATCGCCAAGGAGCCCGCCGAGCTCGGCTCGGGCTCGGTGCGGCCCCAGATGGGCCTTGAATAAAATGGACAGGGAGATGCTGAAAGAGGCAGCAATTGTCCAGTCCTGGGTTCCGCTTCGCTCCGGGACGGATGTGGACAGCCTGGCGGATTGGTTAGGCCAGACGATGACCCAGGTCTGCGACGAATCCATGCCGAGAGTGGGCCCTCCTGCGCCTCGACGACGCTCCTATTGGTGGCGCCCCGAGCTGCAGTTGCTGCGAGAGTCGTGCATCGCGGCGCGTCGCCAGTACACAAGGCTGCGCAGGAGGAAAACCGGTGTCCTCAATGAGGCTCAGGACGCTGCCTACGATGCCTACCGTTCCGCTCGTCGAGCTCTGCGGGATGGCATTCGACAGGCAAAGACCGAGGCCTGGAAAGAATTTATATCGTCCCTTGAGCGTGACCCGTGGGGTAGGCCCTACAAATGGGTGCGGAATAAGCTCCGCCCGGCCGCCTCGCCGCTCACGACAAGTCTCGGACCAGAGTTGAGAGAGTGCGTGGTCTCTTCTCTGTTTCCGCTACGAGGAAAGTGGACCCCACCAGCTATGGTGTCACCCGCAGCTGCCAGTGGGTCGGACGAGGAAGTGCCGCCAGTGTCGCCGGAAGAGCTGGGTGTGGCGATGCACAAAATGTCTCTCAAAGATAGCGCCCCGGGTCTCGATGGCATACCGGGTCGTGCTTGGGTGCTATCTTTGAGAGAATCGGATGAACACCTACTTCATGTGTTCTCAGAATGCCTGAGGCAGGGCCGTTTCCCGACTAGGTGGAAGACGGGGAAGCTTGTACTGCTGAGAAAGGAGGGCCGGCCGGAAGACCAACCTTCGGCCTATCGCCCTATAGTCCTGCTCGACGAGGTAGGCAAGCTTCTCGAGCGTGTGATCGTTGCTCGTCTGGCACGGCACATGGCAGACGTGGGTCCGAGCCTGAGCGACCACCAGTTTGGGTTTCGTCCGGGGCGGTCTACGATCGGTGCGATCGAGCAAGTCCGGGCGGTAGTAGAGACGGAGGTGTCCCGGGGTGGAGTCGTTGTTGCGGTGTCACTCGACATATCCAACGCATTCAACTCCCTGCCCTGGGAAACAATACGCGAAGGGCTAAGGTATCATGCCGTGCCACGGTACCTGCAGAGGGTAGTAGCTGACTACCTCTCGGCGCGCGCGGTCAGCTACCCGACGCAGGAGGGGTGGCGCACGAGGGAGGTCGTGTGTGGTGTTCCGCAGGGGTCTGCCTTAGGGCCCCTCCTGTGGAACATCGGATACGACTGGGTTCTTCGTGGCGCCAATCTCCGTGGAGTGCACCTCATCTGCTACGCGGATGATACCTTGGTCGTTGCCTGCGCACAATCGCACCGACAGGCTGGAATCCTGGCAACCGCAGCGGTAGCACAGGTCGTCCGGCGCATACGAGCTCTGGGACTGGAGGTAGCCCTGGCAAAGTCAGAGGCCATTACTTTCCACGGGCCCAGAAACGCTCCGCCGCCGGACATGTCCATCGAAGTGGGAGGGACGAGAATCAAGGTCGGGTCGACGCTGTCGTACCTCGGCCTGATCCTCGACAGCAGATGGACTTTCAGACAGCACTTCACCTGGCTGTTTGAAAGGGTGAAGAAGTCCGCTGCGAGTCTCGCTTGGCTGCTGCCAAATATGGGTGGGCCGTCGCTTGCATGCCGGCACCTGTACTTGGGGGTGATTCGCTCGATGGTCATGTACGGAGCACCTGTGTGGGTGGAAGATTTATCCGCTCACAACCGACTCGTGTTGGGCAGGTTGCAACGTATAATGGCCATCAGAGTTATTCGCGGATACCGTACGGTCTCCAGGGACGCGGCGTGCGCTCTCGCGGGCAGCATCCCTTGGGACCTAGAGGCTAGATCTCTGGCCGACGTGCACAGACGCTGTGCGCGTGTACGCGAGGAGGGGTCAAGACCGGCGCCAGAAGAAGTGCGCCGGTGGAGACAGATCGAGAGGGACAACGCCCTTCGCTCATGGGCAGTGCGACTGGAAAATCCGCAAGTGAGCATAGAGCTGCTCACAGCTATGCAGCCGGTGCTGCAGGAGTGGGTTGAGCGGTCTGGCGGTGCGCTCACGTTCCACCTCACACAGCTATTGACGGGACACGGATGTTTCGGCCGATACCTGTGTGAGGTGTTGAGCGTCGAATCGACCCCGGCCTGCCACCACTGTGGCTCCGACCGGGACACAGGGCAACACACGTTGGAAGAATGCCCGGCGTGGGCAGAAGAGCGTCAAGCGCTATCTGCCACTCTAGGAGTAGACCTTTCGCTGCCGACTCTCTTAAGATCGATGGTCGGCAGCGAAGATAAGTGGAACGCGGCCACCTCCTTTGCTGGAGACGTAATGCGCCGCAAACAAGAAGCGGAACGTATGAGGGAGGCCGAGGCCTCACCCACAACAAGAGCTCCAAGGGGCAGGCAACGTTATCAGCCGCCCTAGCAAAGGTTCGCAGGACGACGACTCTGGGACTGTCGTCGTCCGCGAATTGCGTCCCGAGCGGCCAGACGTGCCGCGTGTTCCGGCATGTCTCGATGTAGTTAAAGGGGATCCCGATATCAAATCTTCCCCGAAGAGAGCCTAACACACAGGGCAACCGCTGGTAGAGTCACGGAGGTATGCTAACGCGTTCCCGTGGCTCTATTTCAAGCGGCAAGCAGAGCGCCGCTGGGGTTTAGTGGGTATGGGGCACCGCTTCACGGTCCCGAGTCCCACATAATCATCGGCTTCTTCGAGGCCGGTGATATGCGTAACTGCATTCCCCAGCGAAAACAAAAAAAAAAAAAAAAAAAAAAAAAAAAAGGTTAGGTTAGGTTAGGTTAGGTTAGGTTAGGTTAGGTTCCCCCCCAAGGGGTTTCCGCCTTGTCGTGGCGGGGGGGCTCAGTAGCCGTGGCTTCGATGCCTCTTGGTGAAGCTAAGTGGAACCCACCCGGCCAGCACCTTGTGTGGGGCTGGCCCGAGTCCTAGCTCCGGGCTTGAGCTCCTGGGTATAGTGAGCTCACCTAGGATGCGTACGGGAGAAGGAAGACGCGGTGCAGTGCATCGCGCTTACAAAAGTGGGGACCTCACCCCGACAGAAGGAAAAAAGGTGACGAGTCGCGTATGGTACGTCATAAAACAAAAATCAACGCAATATGAATGCGGATGAAGTAACAAATCTCCGGGAGGGTCTGGCTAGCCAGGAATCCCTCTCTGTGCGCGAGTCGGAAAGCTCTTTGCATACTGACACGCGTACAGGCTGCCCCACTGTATACGGAGGGGGCAAACATTCGCAAGTGGATCAAAATCAATCGACTTTGGCTTCGTATAAGGACTCTGAGATGCATTCGGATGTGGATGGAGTAGGCTTAGAATCAGACAGTGATTCTAGCCGACGACTTGTGATTACCACGGCGAGATTGACCCGTTCACAGAAACGGAAGAACGACGAGTCAAACTTGGCTTGCAAGTCTGCGTCAAAAATTTCTTCACCTTCAAGAGGTAGAAGCGTTACTCCTCCGGCAGGCCGATGGGCTGGACTGGCTATGACCAGGAAAGCAATAAAGGATGCTGAGCGAGAGGAAGAAATAAACAGAGCGGAACGGGAAGTAGCTGAGATGTCGGAGAAAAACCGGAGCAATAAGACCTCATGTCTTGAGAGACTTGCGCCACTGGAAATTGAAGACGCCTCGGCCCTCGAACTGAACCAGGTGGTGATGGACAACGTGGCAACCATATTTAAGGTAGCCGCGTCGTCGAAAAACTTAAAGGGCACCTTTGTACATGCCCTAAAAGAGTCAGCGTCGGCGATCAAAGAGGCAGTCGCAGTATTAAGCGCTAGATCGGTGACGAAGGAGACGAAAAAGCTACAGGCAGAAAATGCCAGGCTTAGGGAGGACCTGACTGACCTAAGGGAGGAAATAACACTGATCAGGACGGAGTTAGCGGAGGCAAGGAAAAACACCTACTTGTCATCCTACCCAGCTGCTCCCACACCCAACCGAGATGTAAATACCTCCCTCTTGGAAACCTTTTCGCGTACCATTATGGAGCAAGTTGGCCAAATGGTGAACGAAAAGCTAGAAGCCCTAGAGGGAAGGTTGGTGGCAAAACCGAGCGTACGCCTACCACCTGCTCCGGATGGAGGTGACCCGTCGAAGCCTCCTGGGAAGGGGGAGAACGGGAAGGAGGCGACCAGTAAAGGAACGGGACCGAATAATCCGCAAGTCTCGGAGAAGGAACCGAAAAGAGGGAAAGCTAAAAGAAGGAAGAAGGCACAAGGAGCGTTGCAGAGCGTATCTGTTGCTGTTGCTGTTGCTGATACAAACGACGCACAAAGGCAAAAACCGAAGCCGAACCCAACAACCACAGAGGGGGAGTGGGTGCAAGTGGTTAAAAAGCGTCCAAAGAAAACGGTAGCTCAATCGAGACCAACCGCGAGTAAGCTACGGCTCCCGCGCTCTGCAGCGGTCTCAATCACTCTTCGGGGCGGTGCTGAGGAGAGAGGAGTTACCTACAAAAAGGTACTGGAGGAAGCCAAAGAAAAGATTGACATCTCTTCCCTCGGTCTTCCCGGTCTCTGGTTTAGAAGAGCCAAATCCGGTGCGAGGATCCTAGAGGTCCCTGGAGTGAACAGTGGAGAGAAAGCAGATATGCTTGCCTCAAAACTGAAGGACTTTCTAGGGGACGACAACGTCCACATAGGCAGGCCTACTAAGTGCTCGGAAATGCGCATCTCCGGGCTAGACGATTCCGTCACGACAGACGAAGTTGTGACGGCCATCGCGAAAGTAGGCGAGTGCTCTAAAGAATCGGTGAAATGCGGCGACATAAGACCTGACCACACAGGTCTAGGCACAGCCTGGGTGCGGTGCCCGATACCCGCTGCCAAAAAGGTGGCTACGAGCGGAAGGCTATTGGTGGGCTGGGTGGCCGCTCAAGTGAAGCTGCTGGCACCTAGGGTGCTCCGCTGCTACCGGTGCCTGGAGGTTGGACACGTTAGAGGACAGTGTACCGCCGAAGTGGATCGCAGCGGAATATGCTACCGTTGCAGCCAGTCGGGTCATAGAGCGGGGCAATGTACCGCTGCACCGCATTGTGTACTGTGCTTCGACCGTAAAAGACCAGCTGAGCATGGAGTCGGCAGCGGAGCATGTGTAGCTCGCGCTGCCAAACAAAGCAAGAGGAAGGGGCATGACATGAATAAATCTGTCCCGCAGGTGACTCTACCCATTGCCAGGGCCGAGGTGGAACCTAAACGTAAGAAATAACAATGGCCTCACGATCCATACGATTTCTACAGGGTAATATCAATCACTGTGCCAGAGCTCAGGACCTACTAGTCCAGAGCCTGGCGGAGCGATCGATACACATTGGGATTATCGCGGAACCCTACTCCATACCTCCTAAGGAGAACTGGGTTGGCGATGTAGACAAGAAGGTGCTCTTAGTCACACAGACTGCTGCTGGCTCCCCGCCTTTTGAGCAAGTAGCAAAGGGTCAGGGATGCGTGGCCGCAACTGTGGATGGCCTGTCAGTGGTTGGCGTCTATTTTTCGCCCAACCGAAGCCTGGCCGACTTTGAGCGATTCCTTCAACGCGTCGGGGACATCGTTAACCAATGTCGACCAAATCCGGTGCTGATCGCGGGGGACTTCAATGCCAAATCGGTGGCTTGGGGATCTCCAGCGACTGATGCACGGGGGGAGGTGCTAGAGGAGTGGGTCGTAGCGACGGGACTGGTAATCCTAAACCAGGGGTCGGTCAGCACCTGCGTACGTGCACAGGGTGAGTCGATAGTGGACGTGACGTTCGCAAGTCTCACGGTGGCTCATCGAGTAAACGGGTGGCAGGTGCTGGACAGTGTGGAAACTCTGTCGGACCACCGGTACATCCAATTTGGCATGGAGGCGCCTTCCTTGCCAGCCGCAGATACCCTCAATCGGTCTCCATCTGGGTCGGGACCGAGGTGGGCGATTAAAAAGCTGGACAAGGAACTCCTACGGGAGGCAGCAATTGTGCAGGCATGGTTTCATGACACAAAGAGTCCTGCAGAAGTGAGCGAGGAAGCAGAACGGCTCCATGAGGCCATGACAAACGTCTGTGACGCTGCCATGCCTCGGGCCGGGGCTTTCAAGGCCGGGAGGCAGGTGTACTGGTGGTCTGACCGGTTAACGCAACTCCGGCAGGCATGCGTCGTGGCTAGGCGCCGCTACCTTCGAAGCCGAAGAAGAGCTCATCGAGAGGAAAGGCAAGAGGCCAGTCTCTACGATGACTATAGACATAAACAAAAAGAGCTTCAGGTGGCGATAAGCAAGGCCAAGCCGAAAGCGTGGAATGAAATGCTGGAGAAACTAGATAAAGACCCATGGGGAAGGCCCTATAGATTAGTTCGATCCAAACTTCGTCCCTGGACCCCACCACTGACTCAGACCCTACAGCCTCTACTCTGTGAAAGCATCGTAGAGGCTCTATTTCCGGAAAAAGACGAATACCTACCACCAAGCATGGTACCGCCGGAGATAACAGTCGAAGGCAGTTCTGGTAGGTCAGAAGCCGTATCGGAGCCCGAGCTCAAAGCGGCGGAGCTACGGATGCGAGCCAAGAAGGTTGCTCCAGGGCCAGACGGCATACCAGGAACTGTTTGGTGCCCTGCTCTCGAGGCACTAGGGCCATGGATCAGGACGCTCTTTAGTGCGTGCCTCGAGCAGGGCCGATATCCAAACAGCTGGAAAACCGGTAGGCTAGTGCTGCTGAAGAAAGAGGGTCGTCCAGCGGACTCGCCATCTGCATATCGCCCCATCGTCGTGCTGAACGAGGTGAATAAGCTGTTCGAGCGGATAATTGCTGAGCGGCTTACTAAGCACCTGACGGAGGAAGGGCCAGATCTTAGCGGGTGTCAATACGGCTTTCGCAAGCTAAGGTCAACGATCGATGCCATAATGAGAGTCAAAGCGCTGACAGCGGACGCAATATCTCAGGGCGATGTTGTGGTGGCGGTGTCCCTGGACATCAAAAACGCCTTTAACACCCTACCCTGGAGCTGCATAAAGGAAGCCCTCCGTTACCATGCCGTACCTCGCTATCTGCGACAGATTGTGGCGGCATACCTATCGGACAGGGCGGTGACGTATCCCACCAAGACAGGTTGGTGTAGAAGGACGGTGTCGTGTGGGGTTCCACAGGGGTCGGTTCTTGGACCCCTCCTGTGGAACATAGGATACGATTGGGTGTTGCGAGGAGCAAACCCGGAGGGAGTAGAGGTCGTCTGCTATGCGGACGATACGCTCGTAACAGCGCGAGCTGGGACGCATAGGCAGGCGGTCCTCCTGGCAACGGCAGGTGTAGCACACACCGTCCAGAGGATACGGCGGCTGGGACTTGAAGTCTCTGTGGAGAAGTCGGAAGCTATATGTTTCCACGGACCTAGGAACGCACCGCCCACAGGACTGGAGATGGTGGTGGGTGGAGTTTCCATCGGTATCGAGAAGACCTTGCGCTACCTGGGTCTAGTCCTCGATAGCCGGTGGAACTTTAAGGAACATTTCAGTGGCCTGGCTCCGAGACTCATTCGAGCGGCGGGCGCGTTAGGTAAGCTCTTGCCCAACATTGGAGGACCTAGAGCTCAGTGCCGCCGCCTCTATACGGGAGTCGTCAAGTCGATGGCCCTCTATGGAGCTCCTATCTGGGTGGACGCTCTGAACGCCCATAACAAAACCCTCCTACGCAGACCGCAACGGGTTATGGCGGTGAGAGTCATAAGGGGCTATCATACGATCTCCTTCGAGGCGGCCTGTGTCCTGGCGGGAACGCCGCCATGGGATTTGGAGGCGGAGTCTCTGGCGCAGAGATATGAAGTTGCAATGGGACTACGCAACGTACCGGGATGGCAGTCATCAGAAGGGTGGAGAACACTTCTGGATGAGCACCTGGTGAGAAGCAACCGGGTGCTCATTGAGAAGTGGAAGAAAAGACTTCAGCAACCGACTGCTGGCCACCAAATAATAGAAGCGGTGCTACCGGTACTGGACCAGTGGCTGACAAGGAGACATGGAGCTCTCACGTTCCGACTCGTGCAGATGCTGTCGGGGCATGGCTGCTTCGGAAGGTACCTGTGCAGGGTGGCGGGCAGAGAGCCCACGATGGGGTGTCATCATTGCGAAAGTGCCGAGGACACGGCCAGGCACACACTTGAAGAGTGTCCGCGGTGGAGCGAGCAGCGAAGTCACCTCGCTGCCGTAATGGGGAATGACCTGTCACTGCCAGCCGTAGTGGAAACTATGGTAAGTAATAACGTGGCATGGGGCAAAATGGTCTACTTCTGCGAGGAGGTGATGACGCAAAAAGAAGCGATGGAAAGGGTTAGGGAAGACGACCCGTCGTCGCTACCTATCCGCCGGAAGAAAACCGGTCGCAGGCGGCTCGCTCACGATCGCCGCCTTCCTCCTTAACGAGGAATACGGGTGGTGTCGGTGGAGAGAACGCCACCACCCGGTAACAAGTGACCTTCGAGGTGTAATGCATGCAAAAGCATAGCACACAAGATTGGGATTAAGGTTCTAGGTGGAGTCTGCACCAGGCGGACAGACGCCGGTGGAATCACGGTAGAGTGCGCAAGCGACCCCGTGGCTCTTGCCAATAAGGCGCAGCGTACGTACGTCGATGGTTTTTTTTTTTTTTTTTTTTTTTTTTTTTTTTTTTTTTTTTTTTTTTTAGTGGGTATTAAGGCAATCAGCCAACGAGTCCCACATACCCGCCTGGTAACCACAGGCGGGATGCGTAAATGCATTTTTCCATCAGAAAAAAAAAAAAAAAAAAAAAAAAAAAAAAAAGGTTAGGTTAGGTTAGGTTAGGTTAGGTTAGGTTAGGTTAGGTTAGGTTAGGTTAGGTTAGGTTAGGTTAGGTTAGGTTTTTTTTGTTTTTTTTTTTTATTTTTTTTTGCATCATTCCCCTGCGTATGGCGGGTCAGGGCCTTTATTTGCATTTTTCGAATACATCACACTTATCATCTCTATTCCTTTATAACTAATTCCTCGTTCCTTTCTCTCGCGCTTCTATCTTTCATTCCTTTCTTATCTTTCTTCCTGTAGTTTCTCCACCTCTTTTCTGTCGCTCTCCATTCTATTTCCTTCTTGCATACCTCTCGCTAAGTGAAGACTTCGTCGCCTCGTCAGTTCTGGAACAGTTCCCTGTTGTTAAGGCATCCATTTTTGGTCAGCTCCCGTTCCTTTTCTTTTATTTATTTTAAGCCTCTCAGGTTACATTTGTTTATTTTTAAATTGCAATTACATTTTGTTCCTATTTATAATTTCTTTGGTCACTTTCTCACAATATTTTATAAATGTTTTGCGACTTTCGTCCTCACTCATCAGAGAGGCAACCGCTCCTGTGTCTATACTTTTTCCCAATTGTATTTCAAGATCAACTCTCTCCCGCCCGAATAAGGGACAGGAGAGCAGGATGTGCGCCACGGTCTGGTCCACCTCCGGGTCACAGGGGCACGCGGGACTCTCCTTGAGTTTGAACCTGTGGAGGTACTCGGAGAATCCCCCGTGCCCGGTGAACATCTGGACCAAGACCGTGTCGAGCTCGATCTGGCGAGTCACGCGATACGCTGACTTGACGCTCGGGAAGAACATCCTCGTTGTTGAAGCCGTCGTACCTTGCACATACCTCCTGTTCCATTCGTCAAGCGTCTCCAGCCTTAGCTGACGCTTGACGAATGAAACGGGGCAATCCTCGTACTCAGGTCTTCTTTTGCTCTTCAGGGCCGCTTCCTTGGCCAGGTGGTCCGCCCTTTCGTTCCCCTCCAACCCCACATGCGCCTTCACCCAATACAACCTTATATTCGTCCCTTTCTCACGCGCTTTCATAATATTCTCTTTCGCTGCGATCGCCAGGGGATGGAGGGTATCAGGTTTTGCGATCGTCTCCAGGGCGGACCTCGAGTCGCTGAGTACGGCGCACGAATGCGCCGACCCGCTGGCCGCGTACCCTGTCGCTTTCGCCAAAGCCAGCAGCTCTGCCTGGTATACGGTGCAGAAGTTGCCCAACTTGAGTTTTTTATTTGAAACCTCTGCGGCGTCCCGCAGAACGCAGAACGCCGCACCCACCTTGTCGTCGATGCGGCTGCCGTCGGTGTAGATCACCGAGTCGGCAGCCGAGGTGGCAAGTTGGACTTCCTCCGCACTTTCGCCCAGACAGGAGAATTCCACACCAAGCTGCACAGACGGGTGTGGGAGTCTCAAGTAGCTGACCGGAACCTCCAGCTCTCGGTCACCCAGTACTTGCCGGGTGTGGCCGCGCTTTACCTCAAATAAAGTGGCTGCTTCTTGGACCCGAAGGTCCAGAGGAAGCAGCCCGGCAAGTACTAGGGCCGAATGCAACGACGCGGTTCGGTGAGTTCGCGCAATTTTCTGCGCGAAGCCACGCTGAACCGCATCGAGCTGCCTTCGGACCAGCAGCTTCTTAGCCGCCGGCGCCCACGCACTCGCTGCATACAAAATGATCGGCTCCAACACCGCCAGATACATCGTTCTGATCACCTCCGAGTTCAACCCCCATGATACTTTCGCGGCCCTGCACAATTGACGATAGAGGCCTTGGGCCTTGCTGCTCACGTTCTTCACGTGCGTGTTGAACGTGAGCCTATCGTCAATTGTCAGGCCGAGTATCCGAACTTCACGAGTTCGACAAAGGGGCTCTCCGCCCATATTCAATATTGGGTTGTCGTACTTGAGTTTGTTGGTGAGCACCATCACATTGGTTTTGTGTGGTGCAAACCTCAACTTGTTTCGGACCCCCCAATCGTGAATATCGGCGAGCACCGCATTTGCCTTCCTCGTGATGTCCCCGGTCTCTTGCCCGGAGAAGATCAGCACGACGTCATCTGCGAACGCCTGGCAGTGTGTTCCGCTCTTGACCACCATCTCCAGGAGTGGATTTAGGAGGAGGGTCCAGAATGTTGGGCCGCCCACGGATCCCTGCACGCACCCCTTGGTGGTATCCCTGGCACACTCCGCCCCCGCGTACCTGACGGACACCTTGCGATCGCTAAAATAGCTATCGACAAGGCGCCGCAGGTCGACGGGGCAGCGAGTCTCGGCCAGTCTGCACCGTATAGCAGGCCACCAGGCGTTGTCGAAGGCTCCCTCTATGTCCAATGATACCAGCACAACGATCTCCTTCTCCTTCAAGCGAGAGCGTATGTGCTGGATCAGGTCATACAGGGAGTCTTCGGTACACCTTTGCGGCATGAAGCCGTATTGGTGGCTACTGATATACGGTGCAGTGTACCACCGTATCCTCCGGACCATCATCTTTTCTAGGACCTTGCCCATGACGGGCAAGAGTCCGATGGGCCGGTAGGATTTAGGGTGCGTGTAATCGTCCTTACCGGGCTTCCGCAACACCACAACCGCTGCCTCCTTCCATCTCGTGGGGAAGTGGGCAAGAGCGAGACACCGGTTGGAGAGCGCGAGGAACAGTCCGGCATCCACGGCGATGGCCGCCCGGCAGATGTCAGCAGTGAATCCGTCGAAGCCAGGTGCCTTTTTCGCATTGAAGGTTGACACGGACCATCGGAGCTCCTCCATCGTGAAGGGGGGTTCACATGGATCACCATGTCCCCCCTCGTTGACTTCATCGGACTGGGCTCTTACAGTACAGTGGTCCGCATTGTCCTCCCCGGGGTCATCTCCCGGGAAGAAAACCTCCGCAAGCAACCTGGCCGATCCCACTGCGTCCAGCACCTTCCCTCCCTGGACGAGGGGGACGTCTTCACGCCTTACCTCCGTGCGACGCATCACACGATAGATGCCGTCCCACATGGTCTCGCGCTCCTGCCGCTCGCAGAACCGCTTCCAGCTGGAGGTCTGAGCACGCCTCACCTCGAGGCGGTAAGCCTCCTTTGCGTCGAAATACTCGCGCAAGACCATCTCCTTACGGGCCGGCCGCGCGTTCGGGATCCGTCTCTTCTTCCTCAAGGCGTCTGCCTTGAGGAGAGAGAGCTGTTCGGACCACCAGGGCAATTCTGTCCTCTTCCTCCCGGAGGCCTTCGGCAGGACCGAATCGCAGGTGTCCCCCACGGTTTCCACATACCGCCCGACGATGCCGTCCAACGCCCCCTTATCGGTGACCTCGGTCACCTCGGCTGGCGTCAGACAGCGGTCTGAGAGCAGCTGGGCGAAGGTTCGTTTGAACTCGTCCCAGTCTGCTCTATGGGTAGTGTACTTCCGTGTTGAACACCTGATGTCCGTACCGACGGACCTCACGAGATTCAACTCGAACAGGATCGCCCTGTGGTCCGACGAAGATACTCCGTCCGCGACTCGCCAACCCTCCACTCGATCGAGCAGAGAGGTCGAGCAAGCAGTAATATCGACGCAACTGGAGTACCGCTTTCCGCCCCGATAGGTGTCAAACGTTGGCTCAGACCCCCGGTTCAGCACGTGCAACTCCAGTTGGTCGAGCACGGCTGCAACATCAGTGCCTCGCTGGTCTCCGGACTGGCTGCCCCACCAGGTGTTATGGGCGTTGACGTCACCGCCCAGTACCACGTTGGCAGTCCCCAACCTTCCCACGACCGAGCCGATCCGGTCCAGGTATGGTTCGATGGACTTGTTTGGCTCCAGGTAGACGGATACCACCCCTATCTCCCAAGCCCCGGTTCTCAGTCTGGCGACAGAAATGTTGCCAGAGGTGAGGTCAGGACATTGGGTGATATCGATGGTATCGTCGAACAGTACAATGGCGGCCTTGACGACCTCCCCGTCACCTCGGCTCACGCATTGTACTATCCTTGTCCCTGGGTAGTGCCGCATCTCGCCAATCGCGCCGATATACGGCTCCTGGACCATTGCGAACGCCCACCCTCTCTTCGGCGCTTCGCATATCAGCTCGGCTGTGGCAAGCTCGGACCTTTGCAGGTTTAACTGCACAGCGCGATACTGGCGTCGCCCAGTCCGGATATTGCGGTCGGCCCCCGGGGCGCCGTTAGCAATACGCTACCGACGCCCGGGCTATGGCGTCCCACCTTCTCCGGACCGGGCATTCGGCGTCGAACGCCCCGTGGTCCCACCGGTCCGCCTTCGCCTTCCGGCAGTTCCGGCAGGCGGGAGGTTTCCCGGCTTGCCATTCCGGGCACTCGCCCCTTAGGTGCGGTCCGCTGCAGTGGGTGCACCGATCTTCACGTTCGGTGCACATCCGCTTGCTGTGGCCGTAGCCCAAGCAGCGAGTGCACTGAACCAGCGGGGACTGATCCTCCACCCGGACCCGCTGGAGGTCCACGTGCATCACTCCCGCTGCTGTGAGGCGGCTCCATAGTTTTGGCGACACGCGCAAGACCACATGGGTCATCAGCGCGTTTCGCGCCCTCCGCCTGAAGCGAACCTCGGCGCGCAGGTCACGCTCGGGGATGCCGCCCAGCAGATGGCCGTTCTGGGACTTAAGGGCCTTTATAATATCCGTGTCTTTATTGTAGGCCATGACATCCCTCAGCATGACCAACGGGTCGCGGCTCTGCACCTCTTCCATCTTCAGGCCCTTACCTGCCTTTGTCAGCCGCTCGCGCACCTTCGCCAGCTCGCCCTCCGTGCCACATCCTATAATTATTCTCCCGTCCCTTACTCGCCTGACCCTGTCGATCCGGAGGCCCTCCTCCTTTGCATTGAGGGCCTCCCGGATTTTCCCCAATACCTGCTCCCCGGTCGCGGCCACCTCCGACGAGACCGCCACCGAGTGCACCACCTCGCTCCCCAGTGGGGGCCTTTTTGCCGGGGCAGCCGCTACTGCTGCCGCCGCCGCATACGTGCCCCGCTGCCGGGCACCCTCCTCCTCCCATGACTTGAGCGACTCCTTGAGTTTAGCAATCTCCTGACTGCTGCTCTCAAGAAGCCGCCCGTGGTCTTCCAACCTTTTGAGGAGGAGGTCGGCTTTCCCCTGGTCCAGCGAGGGGGGGGCGGGGTCCTCTTGGCGACCCCCAGGCCCTCGCCCCTCCTCCGCCTTCCTCAGGGGTTCCGGGGCAGGGGACTTCACTTGTCTCCTGTCCGCCACGGCCTCCTTGACCAATTGGTACAGCCTCTCCACTGCTGCGGTCACCCCTATCTTAATTTCTGACTTTAGGTTGCGCGAGCCTGCCAGGTGGAGCTTGGCTTTGGTCAGGCAGGCCCGCGCCTCCACAACGCGGTCGGCGGGCGCCGATTTCCCCTCCCTTGAGGGGCCCGCGGCGCCCGCCCCCGCCGGTGACCGCTCCTGCACCAGCTTTGGTCCCTGGTCTTGCAGGGCACGTGCCTTTGGCTTTGTCGTGGGAGCGGCTGCTCGGGGAGAGGTCTTCCTCTTCCCTTCGACCTTCTCCCACTCCCCTACACTCCTACGGACGCTGCCCCCTCTAGGGGCGTCCGCTATGGGCGACGTACTTCTCCTCATGGTATCTCCTGCCTCACTAGGCAGGGTCACGTCGCCCGCGTCCGACTTCCTCGGGGGAGTGCGGATCATGTCGAAGGGGGAGGGACGCAAGGGGAACTCGTCCTTTATCTAAAAAATTAATCCTAATGCAATAGGGCACTTGTCACAATTTCAAACTTATAAACTAAGGCAATAGGGCCAATGTCAACTTATTATAACTTAAACTAATTGCAATAGCAACAAAATTTTAGCCTAAGTTCGCGGGTCAAAAAACCACGCGATCTATCTTACAACTATGACTAGATTGATAGGCGCCTGCTGCGATCCAACAGCAATGTTGCAGAAAATATTATGCGCCTGATGGATTGTAGCGGCAACTTACAGTTTTCTTATTTTGCTAACTTATTTCTACTAGGATGCCGTCGCACGCTTCCCGCGTTTATGCGAGCCTGGTACTTCGCCGCGCTCAGCGAAGTTGGCTCACCCGGCCAAGTTCGTGCCGGCTATTGCGCTTTATGTGATACTAGGTATCGTCACCTTGTCTTATTTTATTATAATTTTTGGCGAAATAATTATTTCGCCAACTGTTATTTTAGTGACGATACCTAGTATCTCCGGGAGACGCCGCAAAAATACCTATTCCCGGGGCCAAGATTACCAGCCGCCTCGGAACAGTCGCTGTTTCCCCTGAGTTTTTGCTCCACCGTATTAGGTTTTATTGTTTATTCAAGGGGATAACAGGTATTATAACAGCCACCGCCCCGAGTACGGCCGGCACGGAAAACCACGTTAACCGCCGCTATTTGCGGTCCGTGGCCTCCCTTGTTTTTGCTGTAGCTCCCCCTGGAGGAGGGCTAGCGCCTTCGGGCAAGCACAGGTGGATAGCGGGTGGATTTCTCCACCGGGTGTGATTTTAAAAGAGATTTTTTAATAATTTGGAAGAGTTTATAATTTAGTTTAAATTTTGAATTTTGAGTTTTTCAACTGTTTTTATTTATATCCCAATAGTTTTCCAAAATTTCTCAAATATTTTTTTTATTATTTAATAAAAGGGGGAAATTTTCTTCTAGAGGCAATTTTTTGCTACTCACCTGTAGCTATCCTATGCCCCCCAGGGGTGCTTCCCGGCCCCGCGCAGCGTCTCCCGGTTTTTTATTTTTATTTCCTAATTTTCCTAGTTATGCCCCCCTCTTGTGGGGTGTCGTTGGATAGGTCTTCTTCTGCCGGATCCAACAAGCCCCAAAAAGTGGGGGGTCGTCGCTTTAGATTTTTTGCTAGGCGGCTCCGAAGATAGGGGTTGGTCGGTCCTTTTCACCCCCTCGCTGCTCCTTCCTCAGGGGTCAGATCCTGGACCCCGAGGTGTCGGCGATCTCGCCTCGTTCTCCGCTTTCCGGTGGTATGTTTTCCAAACTTCTAGGACTCCCGGATTAATTACCACGTGCCACGTGGTTTTTTCTTTTTTCTTAATATCTCCGCAACCCCTTATCCAAAAATTCTGGATTTTTGGGGGTTGACAGAGGCAGCAGGGAGGCACTTATTGCCACCAAAAAAGATAGGGGTCGCCGATCTTATTTTAGCAGCGGTCACGCTCGAAGTTCTTAACCTCACTTTTTCGCACTTTTTGGTCTATAACTCCCGAGATTTTTGTCCGGTCACTTCAATTTTTATATCACCGCAATCCACTTGATGAGACGAATCGAATGATATATCGCACTTCGTATTTCGCGACAAAAATTTTCAAAATGAATTTACGCGATTGGCGCGCAAGGGGATACTTCGGATATCGCTGCGAAAACTTGCTATAGGCACGGAGCGGGCTCGCGCAACGTCCGAGCGCTACAGCTGGGTTAGGTTAGGTTAGGTTAGGTTAGGTTAGGTTAGGTTAGGTTAGGTTAGGTTAGGTTAGGTTAGGTTAGGTTAGGTTAGGTTAGGTTAGGTTAGGTTAGGTTAGGTTAGGTTAGGTTAGGTTAGGTTAGGTTAGGTTAGGTTAGGTTAGGTTAGGTTAGGTTAGGTTAGGTTAGGTTAGGTTCCCCCCCAAGGGGTTTCCGCCTTGTCGTGGCGGGGGGGCTCAGTAGCCGTGGCTTCGATGCCTCTTGGTGAAGCTAAGTGGAACCCACCCGGCCAGCACCTTGTGTGGGGCTGGCCCGAGTCCTAGCTCCGGGCTTGAGCTCCTGGCTATAGTGAGCTCACCTAGGATGCGTACGGGAGAAGGAAGACGCGGTGCAGTGCATCGCGCTTACAAAAGTGGGGACCTCACCCCGACAGAAGGAAAAAAGGTGACGAGTCGCGTATGGTACGTCATAAAACAAAAATCAACGCAATATGAATGCGGATGAAGTAACAAATCTCCGGGAGGGTCTGGCTAGCCAGGAATCCCTCTCTGTGCGCGAGTCGGAAAGCTCTTTGCATACTGACACGCGTACAGGCTGCCCCACTGTATACGGAGGGGGCAAACATTCGCAAGTGGATCAAAATCAATCGACTTTGGCTTCGTATAAGGACTCTGAGATGCATTCGGATGTGGATGGAGTAGGCTTAGAATCAGACAGTGATTCTAGCCGACGACTTGTGATTACCACGGCGAGATTGACCCGTTCACAGAAACGGAAGAACGACGAGTCAAACTTGGCTTGCAAGTCTGCGTCAAAAATTTCTTCAGCTTCAAGAGGTAGAAGCGTTACTCCTCCGGCAGGCCGATGGGCTGGACTGGCTATGACCAGGAAAGCAATAAAGGATGCTGAGCGAGAGGAAGAAATAAACAGAGCGGAACGGGAAGTAGCTGAGATGTCGGAGAAAAACCGGAGCAATAAGACCTCATGTCTTGAGAGACTTTCGCCACTGGAAATTGAAGACGCCTCGGCCCTCGAACTGAACCAGGTGGTGATGGACAACGTGGCAACCATATTTAAGGTAGCCGCGTCGTCGAAAAACTTAAAGGGCACCTTTGTACATGCCCTAAAAGAGTCAGCGTCGGCGATCAAAGAGGCAGTCGCAGTATTAAGCGCTAGATCGGTGACGAAGGAGACGAAAAAGCTACAGGCAGAAAATGCCAGGCTTAGGGAGGACCTGACTGACCTAAGGGAGGAAATAACACTGATCAGGACGGAGTTAGCGGAGGCAAGGAAAAACACCTACGTGTCATCCTACCCAGCCGCTCCCACACCCAACCGAGATGTAAATACCTCCCTCTTGGAAACCTTTTCGCGTACCATTATGGAGCAAGTTGGCCAAATGGTGAACGAAAAGCTAGAAGCCCTAGAGGGAAGGTTGGTGGCAAAACCGAGCGTACGCCTACCACCTGCTCCGGATGGAGGTGACCCGTCGAAGCCTCCTGGGAAGGGGGAGAACGGGAAGGAGGCGACCAGTAAAGGAACGGGACCGAATAATCCGCAAGTCTCGGAGAAGGAACCGAAAAGAGGGAAAGCTAAAAGAAGGAAGAAGGCACAAGGAGCGTTGCAGAGCGTATCTGTTGCTGTTGCTGATACAAACGATACACAAAGGCCAAAACCGAAGCCGAACCCAACAACCACAGAGGGGGAGTGGGTGCAAGTGGTTAAAAAGCGTCCAAAGAAAACGGTAGCTCAATCGAGACCAACCGCGAGTAAGCTACGGCTCCCGCGCTCTGCAGCGGTCTCAATCACTCTTCGGGGCGGTGCTGAGGAGAGAGGAGTTACCTACAAAAAGGTACTGGAGGAAGCCAAAGAAAAGATTGACATCTCTTCCCTCGGTCTTCCCGGTCTCTGGTTTAGAAGAGCCAAATCCGGTGCGAGGATCCTAGAGGTCCCTGGAGTGAACAGTGGAGAGAAAGCAGATATGCTTGCCTCTAAACTGAAGGACTTTCTAGGGGACGACAACGTCCACATAGGCAGGCCTACTAAGTGCTCGGAAATGCGCATCTCCGGGCTAGACGATTCCGTCACGACAGACGAAGTTGTGACGGCCATCGCGAAAGTAGGTGAGTGCTCTAAAGAATCGGTGAAATGCGGCGACATAAGACCTGACCACACAGGTCTAGGCACAGCCTGGGTGCGGTGCCCGATACCCGCTGCCAAAAAGGTGGCTACGAGCGGAAGGCTATTGGTGGGCTGGGTGGCCGCTCAAGTGAAGCTTCTGGCACCTAGGGTGCTCCGCTGCTACCGGTGCCTGGAGGTTGGACACGTTAGAGGACAGTGTACCGCCGAAGTGGATCGCAGCGGAATATGCTACCGTTGCAGCCAGTCGGGTCATAGAGCGGGGCAATGTACCGCTGCACCGCATTGTGTACTGTGCTCCGACCGTAAAAGACCAGCTGAGCATGGAGTCGGCAGCGGAGCATGTGTAGCTCGCGCTGCCAAACAAAGCAAGAGGAAGGGGCATGACATGAATAAATCTGTCCCGCAGGTGACTCTACCCATTGCCAGGGCCGAGGTGGAACCTAAACGTAAGAAATAACAATGGCCTCACGATCCATACGATTTCTTCAGGGTAATATCAATCACTGTGCCAGAGCTCAGGACCTACTAGTCCAGAGCCTGGCGGAGCGATCGATACACATTGGGATTATCGCGGAACCCTACTCCATACCTCCTAAGGAGAACTGGGTTGGCGATGTAGACAAGAAGGTGCTCTTAGTCACACAGACTGCTGCTGGCTCCCCGCCTTTTGAGCAAGTAGCAAAGGGTCAGGGATGCGTGGCCGCAACTGTGGATGGCCTGTCAGTGGTTGGCGTCTATTTTTCGCCCAACCGAAGCCTGGCCGACTTTGAGCGATTCCTTCAACGCGTCGGGGACATCGTTAACCAATGTCGACCAAATCCGGTGCTGATCGCGGGGGACTTCAATGCCAAATCGGTGGCTTGGGGATCTCCAGCGACTGATGCACGGGGGGAGGTGCTAGAGGAGTGGGTCGTAGCGACGGGACTGGTAATCCTAAACCAGGGGTCGGTCAGCACCTGCGTACGTGCACAGGGTGAGTCGATAGTGGACGTGACGTTCGCAAGTCCCACGGTGGCTCATCGAGTAAACGGGTGGCAGGTGCTGGACAGTGTGGAAACTCTGTCGGACCACCGGTACATCCAATTTGGCATGGAGGCGCCTTCCTTGCCAGCCGCAGATACCCTCAATCGGTCTCCATCTGGGTCGGGACCGAGGTGGGCGATTAAAAAGCTGGACAAGGAACTCCTACGGGAGGCAGCAATTGTGCAGGCATGGTTTCATGACACAAAGAGTCCTGCAGAAGTGAGCGAGGAAGCAGAACGGCTCCATGAGGCCATGACAAACGTCTGTGACGCTGCCATGCCTCGGGCCGGGGCTTTCAAGGCCGGGAGGCAGGTGTACTGGTGGTCTGACCGGTTAACGCAACTCCGGCAGGCATGCGTCGTGGCCAGGCGCCGCTACCTTCGAAGCCGAAGAAGAGCTCATCGAGAGGAAAGGCAAGAGGCCAGTCTCTACGATGACTATAGACATAAACAAAAAGAGCTTCAGGTGGCGATAAGCAAGGCCAAGCCGAAAGCGTGGAATGAAATGCTGGAGAAACTAGATAAAGACCCATGGGGAAGGCCCTATAGATTAGTTCGATCCAAACTTCGTCCCTGGACCCCACCACTGACTCAGACCCTACAGCCTCTACTCTGTGAAAGCATCGTAGAGGCTCTATTTCCGGAAAAAGACGAATACCTACCACCAAGCATGGTACCGCCGGAGATAACAGTCGAAGGCAGTTCTGGTAGGTCAGAAGCCGTATCGGAGCCCGAGCTCAAAGCGGCGGAGCTACGGATGCGAGCCAAGAAGGTTGCTCCAGGGCCAGACGGCATACCAGGAACTGTTTGGTGCCCTGCTCTCGAGGCACTAGGGCCATGGATCAGGACGCTCTTTAGTGCGTGCCTCGAGCAGGGCCGATATCCAAACAGCTGGAAAACCGGTAGGCTAGTGCTGCTGAAGAAAGAGGGTCGTCCAGCGGACTCGCCATCTGCATATCGCCCCATCGTCGTGCTGAACGAGGTGAATAAGCTGTTCGAGCGGATAATTGCTGAGCGGCTTACTAAGCACCTGACGGAGGAAGGGCCAGATCTTAGCGGGTGTCAATACGGCTTTCGCAAGCTAAGGTCAACGATCGATGCCATAATGAGAATCAAAGCGCTGACAGCGGACGCAATATCTCAGGGCGATGTTGTGGTGGCGGTGTCCCTGGACATCAAAAACGCCTTTAACACCCTACCCTGGAGCTGCATAAAGGAAGCCCTCCGTTACCATGCCGTACCTCGCTATCTGCGACAGATTGTGGCGGCATACCTATCGGACAGGGCGGTGACGTATCCCACCAAGACAGGTTGGTGTAGAAGGACGGTGTCGTGTGGGGTTCCACAGGGGTCGGTTCTTGGACCCCTCCTGTGGAACATAGGATACGATTGGGTGTTGCGAGGAGCAAACCCGGAGGGAGTAGAGGTCGTCTGCTATGCGGACGATACGCTCGTAACAGCGCGAGCTGGGACGCATAGGCAGGCGGTCCTCCTGGCAACGGCAGGTGTAGCACACACCGTCCAGAGGATACGGCGGCTGGGACTTGAAGTCTCTGTGGAGAAGTCGGAAGCTATATGTTTCCACGGACCTAGGAACGCACCGCCCACAGGACTGGAGCTGGTGGTGGGTGGAGTTTCCATCGGTATCGAGAAGACCTTGCGCTACCTGGGTCTAGTCCTCGATAGCCGGTGGAACTTTAAGGAACATTTCAGTGGCCTGGCTCCGAGACTCATTCGAGCGGCGGGCGCGTTAGGTAAGCTCTTGCCCAACATTGGAGGACCTAGAGCTCAGTGCCGCCGCCTCTATACGGGAGTCGTCAAGTCGATGGCCCTCTATGGAGCTCCTATCTGGGTGGACGCTCTGAACGCCCATAACAAAACCCTCCTACGCAGACCGCAACGGGTTATGGCGGTGAGAGTCATAAGGGGCTATCATACGATCTCCTTCGAGGCGGCCTGTGTCCTGGCGGGAACGCCGCCATGGGATTTGGAGGCGGAGTCTCTGGCGCAGAGATATGAAGTTGCAATGGGACTACGCAACGTACCGGGATGGCAGTCATCAGAAGGGTGGAGAACACTTCTGGATGAGCACCTGGTGAGAAGCAACCGGGTGCTCATTGAGAAGTGGAAGAAAAGACTTCAGCAACCGACTGCTGGCCACCAAATAATAGAAGCGGTGCTACCGGTACTGGACCAGTGGCTGACAAGGAGACATGGAGCTCTCACGTTCCGACTCGTGCAGATGCTGTCGGGGCATGGCTGCTTCGGAAGGTACCTGTGCAGGGTGGCGGGCAGAGAGCCCACGATGGGGTGTCATCATTGCGAAAGTGCGGAGGACACGGCCAGGCACACACTTGAAGAGTGTCCGCGGTGGAGCGAGCAGCGAAGTCACCTCGCTGCCGTAATGGGGAATGACCTGTCACTGCCAGCCGTAGTGGAAGCTATGGTAAGTAATAACGTGGCATGGGGCAAAATGGTCTACTTCTGCGAGGAGGTGATGACGCAAAAAGAAGCGATGGAAAGGGTTAGGGAAGACGACCCGTCGTCGCTACCTATCCGCCGGAAGAAAACCGGTCGCAGGCGGCTCGCTCACGATCGCCGCCTTCCTCCTTAACGAGGGCTACGGGTGGTGTCGGTGGAGAGAACGCCACCACCCGGTAACAAGTGACCTTCGAGGTGTAATGCATGCAAAAGCATAGCACACAAGATTGGGATTAAGGTTCTAGGTGGAGTCTGCACCAGGCGGACAGACGCCGGTGGAATCACGGTAGAGTGCGCAAGCGACCCCGTGGCTCTTGCCAATAAGGCGCAGCGTACGTACGTCGATGGTTTTTTAGTGGGTATTAAGGCAATCAGCCAACGAGTCCCACATACCCGCCTGGTAACCACAGGCGGGATGCGTAAATGCATTTTTCCATCAGAAAAAAAAAAAAAAAAAAAAAAAAAAAAAAGGTTAGGTTAGGTTAGGTTAGGTTAGGTTAGGTTAGGTTAGGTTAGGTTAGGTTAGGTTAGGTTAGGTTAGGTTAGGTTAGGTTAGGTTAGGTTACGGTCAGCTACCCGACGCAGGAGGGGTGGCGCACGAGGGAGGTCGTGTGTGGTGTTCCGCAGGGGTCTGCCTTAGGGCCCCTCCTGTGGAACATCGGATACGACTGGGTTCTTCGTGGCGCCAATCTCCGTGGAGTGCACCTCATCTGCTACGCGGATGATACCTTGGTCGTTGCCTGCGCACAGTCGCACCGACAGGCTGGAATCCTGGCAACCGCAGCGGTAGCACAGGTCGTCCGGCGCATACGAGCTCTGGGACTGGAGGTAGCCCTGGCAAAGTCAGAGGCCATTACTTTCCACGGGCCCAGAAACGTTCCGCCGCCGGACATGTCCATCGAAGTGGGAGGGACGAGAATCAAGGTCGGGTCGACGCTGTCGTACCTCGGCCTGATCCTCGACAGCAGATGGACTTTCAGACAGCACTTCACCTGGCTGTTTGAAAGGGTGAAGAAGTCCGCTGCGAGTCTCGCTTGGCTGCTGCCAAATATGGGTGGGCCGTCGCCAGCATGCCGGCACCTGTACTTGGGGGTGATTCGCTCGATGGTCATGTACGGAGCACCTGTGTGGGTGGAAGATTTATCCACTCACAACCGACTCGTGTTGGGCAGGTTGCAACGTATAATGGCCATCAGAGTCATTCGCGGATACCGTACGGTCTCCAGGGACGCGGCGTGCGCTCTCGCGGGCAGCATCCCTTGGGACCTAGAGGCTAGAGCTCTGGCCGACGTGCACAGACGCTGTGCGCGTGTACGCGAGGAGGGGTCAAGACCGGCGCCAGAAGAAGTGCGCCGGTGGAGACAGATCGAGAGGGACAACGCCCTTCGCTCATGGGCAGTGCGACTGGAAAGTCCGCAAGTGAGCATAGAGCTGCTCACAGCTATGCAGCCGGTGCTGCGGGAGTGGGTTGAGCGGACTGGCGGTGCGCTCACGTTCCACCTCACACAGCTATTAACGGGACACGGATGTTTCGGCCGATACCTGTGTGAGGTGTTGAGAAACGAATCGACCCCGGCCTGCCACCACTGTGGCTCGGACCGGGACACAGGGCAACACACGTTGGAAGAATGCCCGGCGTGGGCAGAAGAGCGTCAAGCGCTATCTGCCACTCTAGGAGTAGACCTTTCGCTGCCAACTCTCATAAGATCGATGGTCGGCAGCGAAGATAAGTGGAACGCGGCCGCCTCCTTTGCTGAAGGCGTAATGCGTCGAAAAGAAGAAGCGGAACGTATGAGGGAGGCCGAGGCCTCACCCACAACAAGAGCTCCAAGGGGCAGGCAACGCTATCAGCCGCCCTAGCAAGGGTCGCAGGGCGACGACTCTGGGACTGTCGTCGTCCGCGAATTGCGTCCCGAGCGGCCAGACGTGCCGCGTGTTCCGGCATGTCTCGATGTAGTCAAGGGGGATCCCGATACCAAATCCCCCCCTAAGAGAGCCTAACACACAGGGCAACCGCTGGTAGAGTCACGGAGGTATGCTAACGCGTTCCCGTGGCTCTATTTCAAGCGGCAAGCAGAGCGCCGCTGGGGTTTAGTGGGTATGGGGCACCGCTTCACGGTCCCGAGTCCCACATAATCATCGGCTTCTTCGAGGCCGGTGATATGCGTAACTGCATTCCCCAGCGAAAACAAAAAAAAAAAAAAAAAAAAAAAAAAAAAAAGGTTAGGTTAGGTTAGGTTAGGTTAGGTTAGGTTAGGTTAGGTTAGGTTAGGTTAGGTTAGGTTAGGTTAGGTTAGGTTAGGTTAGGTTAGGTTAGGTTAGGTTAGGTTAGGTTAGGTTAGGTTAGGTTAGGTTAGGTTAGGTTAGGTTAGGTTAGGTTAGGTTAGGTTAGGTTAGGTTAGGTTAGGTTAGGTTAGGTTAGGTTAGGTTAGGTTAGGTTAGGTTAGGTTAGGTTAGGTTAGGTTAGGTTAGGTTAGGTTAGGTTAGGTTAGGTTAGGTTAGGTTAGGTTAGGTTAGGTTAGGTTAGGTTAGGTTAGGTTAGGTTAGGTTAGGTTAGGTTAGGTTAGGTTAGGTTAGGTTAGGTTAGGTTAGGTTAGGTTAGGTTAGGTTAGGTTAGGTTAGGTTAGGTTAGGTTAGGTTAGGTTAGGTTAGGTTAGGTTAGGTTAGGTTAGGTTAGGTTAGGTTAGGTTAGGTTAGGTTAGGTTAGGTTAGGTTAGGTTAGGTTAGGTTAGGTTAGGTTAGGTTAGGTTAGGTTAGGTTAGGTTAGGTTAGGTTAGGTTAGGTTAGGTTAGGTTAGGTTAGGTTAGGTTAGGTTAGGTTAGGTTAGGTTAGGTTAGGTTAGGTTAGGTTAGGTTAGGTTAGGTTAGGTTAGGTTAGGTTAGGTTAGGTTAGGTTCCCCCCCAAGGGGTTTCCGCCTTGTCGTGGCGGGGGGGCTCAGTAGCCGTGGCTTCGATGCCTCTTGGTGAAGCTAAGTGGAACCCACCCGGCCAGCACCTTGTGTGGGGCTGGCCCGAGTCCTAGCTCCGGGCTTGAGCTCCTGGGTATAGTGAGCTCGCCTAGGATGCGTACGGGAGAAGGAAGACGCGGTGCAGTGCATCGCGCTAACAAAAGTGGGGACCTCACCCCGACAGAAGGAAAAAAAAGGTGACGAGTCGCGTATGGTACGTCATAAAACAAAAATCAACGCAATATGAATGCGGATGAAGTAACAAATCTCCGGGAGGGTCTGGCTAGCCAGGAATCCCTCTCTGTGCGCGAGTCGGAAAGCTCTTTGCATACTGACACGCGTACAGGCTGCCCCACTGTATACGGAGGGGGCAAACATTCGCAAGTGGATCAAAATCAATCGACTTTGGCTTCGTATAAGGACTCTGAGATGCATTCGGATGTGGATGGAGTAGGCTTAGAATCAGACAGTGATTCTAGCCGACGACTTGTGATTACCACGGCGAGATTGACCCGTTCACAGAAACGGAAGAACGACGAGTCAAACTTTGCTTGCAAGTCTGCGTCAAAAATTTCTTCAGCTTCAAGAGGTAGAAGCGTTACTCCTCCGGCAGGCCGATGGGCTGGACTGGCTATGACCAGGAAAGCAATAAAGGATGCTGAGCGAGAGGAAGAAATAAACAGAGCGGAACGGGAAGTAGCCGAGATGTCGGAGAAAAACCGGAGCAATAAGACCTCATGTCTTGAGAGACTTACGCCTCTGGAAATTGAAGACGCCTCGGCCCTCGAACTGAACCAGGTGGTGATGGACAACGTGGCAACCATATTTAAGGTAGCCGCGTCGTCGAAAAACTTAAAGGGCACCTTTGTACATGCCCTAAAAGAGTCGGCGTCGGCGATCAAAGAGGCAGTCGCAGTACTAAGCGCTAGATCGGTGACGAAGGAGACGAAAAAGCTACAGGCAGAAAATGCCAGGCTTAGGGAGGATCTGACTGACCTAAGGGAGGAAATAACACTGATCAGGACGGAGTTAGCGGAGGCAAGGAAAAACACCTACGTGTCATCCTACCCAGCTGCTCCCACACCCAACCGAGATGTAAATACCTCCCTCTTGGAAACCTTTTCGCGTACCATTATGGAGCAAGTTGGCCAAATGGTGAACGAAAAGCTAGAAGCCCTAGAGGGAAGGTTGGTGGCAAAACCGAGCGTACGCCTACCACCTGCTCCGGATGGAGGTGACCCGTCGAAGCCTCCTGGGAAGCGGGAGAACGGGAAGAAGGCGACCAGTAAAGGAACGGGACCGAATAATCCGCAAGTCTCGGAGAAGGAACCGAAAAGAGGGAAAGCTAAAAGAAGGAAGAAGGCACAAGGAGCGTTGCAGAGCGTATCTGTTGCTGTTGCTGATACAAACGACGCACAAAGGCCAAAACCGAAGCCGAACCCAACAACCACAGAGGGGGAGTGGGTGCAAGTGGTTAAAAAGCGTCCAAAGAAAACGGTAGCTCAATCGAGACCAACCGCGAGTAAGCTACGGCTCCCGCGCTCTGCAGCGGTCTCAATCACTCTTCGGGGCGGTGCTGAGGAGAGAGGAGTCACCTACAAAAAGGTACTGGAGGAAGCCAAAGAAAAGATTGACATCTCTTCCCTCGGTCTTCCCGGTCTCTGGTTTAGAAGAGCCAAATCCGGTGCGAGGATCCTAGAGGTCCCTGGAGTGAACAGTGGAGAGAAAGCAGATATGCTTGCCTCAAAACTGAAGGACTTTCTAGGGGACGACAACGTCCACATAGGCAGGCCTACTAAGTGCTCGGAAATGCGCATCTCCGGGCTAGACGATTCCGTCACGACAGACGAAGTTGTGACGGCCATCGCGAAAGTAGGCGAGTGCTCTAAGGAATCGGTGAAATGCGGCGACATAAGACCTGACCACACAGGTCTAGGCACAGCCTGGGTGCGGTGCCCGATACCCGCAGCCAAAAAGGTGGCTACGAGCGGAAGGCTATTGGTGGGCTGGGTGGCCGCTCAAGTGAAGCTTCTGGCACCTAGGGTGCTCCGCTGCTACCGGTGCCTGGAGGTTGGACACGTTAGAGGACAGTGTACCGCCGAAGTGGATCGCAGCGGAATATGCTACCGTTGCAGCCAGTCGGGTCATAGAGCGGGGCAATGTACCGCTGCACCGCATTGTGTACTGTGCTCCGACCGTAAAAGACCAGCTGAGCATGGAGTCGGCAGCGGAGCATGTGTAGCTCGCGCTGCCAAACAAAGCAAGAGGAAGGGGCATGACATGAATAAATCTGTCCCGCAGGTGACTCTACCCATTGCCAGGGCCGAGGTGGAACCTAAACGTAAGAAATAACAATGGCCTCACGATCCATACGATTTCTACAGGGTAATATCAATCACTGTGCCAGAGCTCAGGACTTACTGGTCCAGAGCCTGGCGGAGCGATCGATACACATTGGGATTATCGCGGAACCCTACTCCATACCTCCTAAGGAGAACTGGGTTGGCGATGTAGACAAGAAGGTGCTCTTAGTCACACAGACTGCTGCTGGCTCCCCGCCTTTTGAGCAAGTAGCAAAGGGTCAGGGATGCGTGGCCGCAACTGTGGATGGCCTGTCAGTGGTTGGCGTCTATTTTTCGCCCAACCGAAGCCTGGCCGACTTTGAGCGATTCCTTCAACGCGTCGGGGACATCGTTAACCAATGTCGACCAAATCCGGTGCTGATCGCGGGGGACTTCAATGCCAAATCGGTGGCTTGGGGATCTCCAGCGACTGATGCACGGGGGGAGGTGCTAGAGGAGTGGGTCGTAGCGACGGGACTGGTAATCCTAAACAAGGGGTCGGTCAGCACCTGCGTACGTGCGCAGGGTGAGTCGATAGTGGACGTGACGTTCGCAAGTCCCACGGTGGCTCATCGAGTAAACGGGTGGCAGGTGCTGGACAGTGTGGAAACTCTGTCGGACCACCGGTACATCCAATTTGGCATGGAGGCGCCTTCCTTGCCAGCCGCAGATACCCTCAATCGGTCTCCGTCTGGGTCGGGACCGAGGTGGGCGATTAAAAAGCTGGACAAGGAACTCCTACGGGAGGCAGCAATTGTGCAGGCATGGTTTCATGACACAGAGAGTCCTGCAGAAGTGAGCGAGGAAGCAGAACGGCTCCATGAGGCCATGACAAACGTCTGTGACGCTGCCATGCCTCGGGCCGGGGCTTTCAAGGCCGGGAGGCAGGTGTACTGGTGGTCTGACCGGTTAACGCAACTCCGGCAGGCATGCGTCGTGGCCAGGCGCCGCTACCTTCGAAGCCGAAGAAGAGCTCATCGAGAGGAAAGGCAAGAGGCCAGTCTCTACGATGACTATAGACATAAACAAAAAGAGCTTCAGGTGGCGATAAGCAAGGCCAAGCCGAAAGCGTGGAATGAAATGCTGGAGAAACTAGATAAAGACCCATGGGGAAGGCCCTATAGATTAGTTCGATCCAAACTTCGTCCCTGGACCCCACCACTGACTCAGACCCTACAGCCTCTACTCTGTGAAAGCATCGTAGAGGCTCTATTTCCGGAAAAAGACGAATACCTACCACCAAGCATGGTACCGCCGGAGATAACAGTCGAAGGCAGTTCTGGTAGGTCAGAAGCCGTATCGGAGCCCGAGCTCAAAGCGGCGGAGCTACGGATGCGAGCCAAGAAGGTTGCTCCAGGGCCAGACGGCATACCAGGAACTGTTTGGTGCCCTGCTCTCGAGGCACTAGGGCCATGGATCAGGACGCTCTTTAGTGCGTGCCTCGAGCAGGGCCGATATCCAAACAGCTGGAAAACCGGTAGGCTAGTCCTGCTGAAGAAAGAGGGTCGTCCAGCGGACTCGCCATCTGCATATCGCCCCATCGTCGTGCTGAACGAGGTGAATAAGCTGTTCGAGCGGATAATTGCTGAGCGGCTTACTAAGCACCTGACGGAGGAAGGGCCAGATCTTAGCGGGTGTCAATACGGCTTTCGCAAGCTAAGGTCAACGATCGATGCCATAATGAGAGTCAAAGCGCTGACAGCGGACGCAATATCTCAGGGCGATGTTGTGGTGGCGGTGTCCCTGGACATCAAAAACGCCTTTAACACCCTACCCTGGAGCTGCATAAAGGAAGCTCTCCGTTACCATGCCGTACCTCGCTATCTGCGACAGATTGTGGCGGCATACCTATCGGACAGGGCGGTGACGTATCCCACCAAGACAGGTTGGTGTAGAAGGACGGTGTCGTGTGGGGTTCCACAGGGGTCGGTTCTTGGACCCCTCCTGTGGAACATAGGATACGATTGGGTGTTGCGAGGAGCAAACCCGGAGGGAGTAGAGGTCGTCTGCTATGCGGACGATACGCTCGTAACAGCGCGAGCTGGGACGCATAGGCAGGCGGTCCTCCTGGCAACGGCAGGTGTAGCACACACCGTCCAGAGGATACGGCGGCTGGGACTTGAAGTCTCTGTGGAGAAGTCGGAAGCTATATGTTTCCACGGACCTAGGAACGCACCGCCCACAGGACTGGAGATGGTGGTGGGTGGAGTTTCCATCGGTATCGAGAAGACCTTGCGCTACCTGGGTCTAGTCCTCGATAGCCGGTGGAACTTCAAGGAACATTTCAGTGGCCTGGCTCCGAGACTCATTCGAGCGGCGGGCGCGTTAGGTAAGCTCTTGCCCAACATTGGCGGACCTAGAGCTCAGTGCCGCCGCCTCTATACGGGAGTCGTCAAGTCGATGGCCCTCTATGGAGCTCCTATCTGGGTGGACGCTCTGAACGCCCATAACAAAACCCTCCTACGCAGACCGCAACGGGTTATGGCGGTGAGAGTCATAAGGGGCTATCATACGATCTCCTTCGAGGCGGCCTGTGTCCTGGCGGGAACGCCGCCATGGGATTTGGAGGCGGAGTCTCTGGCGCAGAGATATGAAGTTGCAATGGGACTACGCAACGTACCGGGATGGCAGTCATCAGAAGGGTGGAGAACACTTCTGGATGAGCACCTGGTGAGAAGCAACCGGGTGCTCATTGAGAAGTGGAAGAAAAGACTTCAGCAACCGACTGCTGGCCACCAAATAATAGAAGCGGTGCTACCGGTACTGGACCAGTGGCTGACAAGGAGACATGGAGCTCTCACGTTCCGCCTCGTGCAGATGCTGTCGGGGCATGGCTGCTTCGGAAGGTATCTGTGCAGGGTGGCTGGCAGAGAGCCCACGATGGGGTGTCATCATTGCGAAAGTGCCGAGGACACGGCCAGGCACACACTTGAAGAGTGTCCGCGGTGGAGCGAGCAGCGAAGTCACCTCGCTGCCGTAATGGGGAATGACCTGTCACTGCCAGCCGTAGTGGAAGCTATGGTAAGTAATAACGTGGCATGGGGCAAAATGGTCTACTTCTGCGAGGAGGTGATGACGCAAAAAGAAGCGATGGAAAGGGTTAGGGAAGACGACCCGTCGTCGCTACCTATCCGCCGGAAGAAACCCGGTCGCAGGCGGCTCGCTCATGACCGCCGCCTCCCTCCTTAACGAGGGCTACGGGTGGTGTCGGTGGAGAGAACGCCACCACCCGGTAACAAGTGACCTTCGAGGTGTAATGCATGCAAAAGCATAGCACACAAGATTGGGATTAAGGTTCTAGGTGGAGTCTGCACCAGGCGGACAGACGCCGGTGGAATCACGGTAGAGTGCGCAAGCGACCCCGTGGCTCTTGCCAATAAGGCGCAGCGTACGTACGTCGATGGTTTTTTAGTGGGTATTAAGGCAATCAGCCAACGAGTCCCACATACCCGCCTGGTAACCACAGGCGGGATGCGTAAAGGCATTTTTCCATCAGAAAAAAAAAAAAAAAAAAAAAAAAAAAAAAAAAAAGGTTAGGTTAGGTTAGGTTAGGTTAGGTTAGGTTAGGTTAGGTTAGGTTAGGTTAGGTTAGGTTAGGTTAGGTTAGGTTAGGTTAGGTTAGGTTAGGTTAGGTTAGGTTAGGTTAGGTTAGGTTAGGTTAGGTTAGGTTAGGTTAGGTTAGGTTAGGTTAGGTTAGGTTAGGTTAGGTTAGGTTAGGTTAGGTTAGGTTAGGTTAGGTTAGGTTAGGTTAGGTTAGGTTAGGTTAGGTTAGGTTAGGTTAGGTTAGGTTAGGTTAGGTTAGGTTAGGTTAGGTTAGGTTAGGTTAGGTTAGGTTAGGTTAGGTTAGGTTAGGTTAGGTTAGGTTAGGTTAGGTTAGGTTAGGTTAGGTTAGGTTAGGTTAGGTTAGGTTAGGTTAGGTTAGGTTAGGTTAGGTTAGGTTAGGTTAGGTTAGGTTAGGTTAGGTTAGGTTAGGTTAGGTTAGGTTAGGTTAGGTTAGGTTAGGTTAGGTTAGGTTAGGTTAGGTTAGGTTAGGTTAGGTTAGGTTAGGTTAGGTTAGGTTAGGTTAGGTTAGGTTAGGTTAGGTTAGGTTAGGTTAGGTTAGGTTAGGTTAGGTTAGGTTAGGTTAGGTTAGGTTAGGTTAGGTTAGGTTAGGTTAGGTTAGGTTAGGTTAGGTTAGGTTAGGTTAGGTTAGGTTAGGTTAGGTTAGGTTAGGTTAGGTTAGGTTAGGTTAGGTTAGGTTAGGTTAGGTTAGGTTAGGTTAGGTTAGGTTAGGTTAGGTTAGGTTAGGTTAGGTTAGGTTAGGTTAGGTTAGGTTAGGTTAGGTTAGGTTAGGTTAGGTTAGGTTAGGTTAGGTTAGGTTAGGTTAGGTTAGGTTAGGTTAGGTTAGGTTAGGTTAGGTTAGGTTAGGTTAGGTTAGGTTAGGTTAGGTTAGGTTAGGTTAGGTTAGGTTAGGTTAGGTTAGGTTAGGTTAGGTTAGGTTAGGTTAGGTTAGGTTAGGTTAGGTTAGGTTAGGTTAGGTTAGGTTAGGTTAGGTTAGGTTAGGTTAGGTTAGGTTAGGTTAGGTTAGGTTAGGTTAGGTTAGGTTAGGTTAGGTTAGGTTAGGTTAGGTTAGGTTAGGTTAGGTTAGGTTAGGTTAGGTTAGGTTAGGTTAGGTTAGGTTAGGTTAGGTTAGGTTAGGTTAGGTTAGGTTAGGTTAGGTTAGGTTAGGTTAGGTTAGGTTAGGTTAGGTTAGGTTAGGTTAGGTTAGGTTAGGTTAGGTTAGGTTAGGTTAGGTTAGGTTAGGTTAGGTTAGGTTAGGTTAGGTTAGGTTAGGTTAGGTTAGGTTAGGTTAGGTTAGGTTAGGTTAGGTTAGGTTAGGTTAGGTTAGGTTAGGTTAGGTTAGGTTAGGTTAGGTTAGGTTAGGTTAGGTTAGGTTAGGTTAGGTTAGGTTAGGTTAGGTTAGGTTAGGTTAGGTTAGGTTAGGTTAGGTTAGGTTAGGTTAGGTTAGGTTAGGTTAGGTTAGGTTAGGTTAGGTTAGGTTAGGTTAGGTTAGGTTAGGTTAGGTTAGGTTAGGTTAGGTTAGGTTAGGTTAGGTTAGGTTAGGTTAGGTTAGGTTAGGTTAGGTTAGGTTAGGTTAGGTTAGGTTAGGTTAGGTTAGGTTAGGTTAGGTTAGGTTAGGTTAGGTTAGGTTAGGTTAGGTTAGGTTAGGTTAGGTTAGGTTAGGTTAGGTTAGGTTAGGTTAGGTTAGGTTAGGTTAGGTTAGGTTAGGTTAGGTTAGGTTAGGTTAGGTTAGGTTAGGTTAGGTTAGGTTAGGTTAGGTTAGGTTAGGTTAGGTTAGGTTAGGTTAGGTTAGGTTAGGTTAGGTTAGGTTAGGTTAGGTTAGGTTAGGTTAGGTTAGGTTAGGTTAGGTTAGGTTAGGTTAGGTTAGGTTAGGTTAGGTTAGGTTAGGTTAGGTTAGGTTAGGTTAGGTTAGGTTAGGTTAGGTTAGGTTAGGTTAGGTTAGGTTAGGTTAGGTTAGGTTAGGTTAGGTTAGGTTAGGTTAGGTTAGGTTAGGTTAGGTTAGGTTAGGTTAGGTTAGGTTAGGTTAGGTTAGGTTAGGTTAGGTTAGGTTAGGTTAGGTTAGGTTAGGTTAGGTTAGGTTAGGTTAGGTTAGGTTAGGTTAGGTTAGGTTAGGTTAGGTTAGGTTAGGTTAGGTTAGGTTAGGTTAGGTTAGGTTAGGTTAGGTTAGGTTAGGTTAGGTTAGGTTAGGTTAGGTTAGGTTAGGTTAGGTTAGGTTAGGTTAGGTTAGGTTAGGTTAGGTTAGGTTAGGTTAGGTTAGGTTAGGTTAGGTTAGGTTAGGTTAGGTTAGGTTAGGTTAGGTTAGGTTAGGTTAGGTTAGGTTAGGTTAGGTTAGGTTAGGTTAGGTTAGGTTAGGTTAGGTTAGGTTAGGTTAGGTTAGGTTAGGTTAGGTTAGGTTAGGTTAGGTTAGGTTAGGTTAGGTTAGGTTAGGTTAGGTTAGGTTAGGTTAGGTTAGGTTAGGTTAGGTTAGGTTAGGTTAGGTTAGGTTAGGTTAGGTTAGGTTAGGTTAGGTTAGGTTAGGTTAGGTTAGGTTAGGTTAGGTTAGGTTAGGTTAGGTTAGGTTAGGTTAGGTTAGGTTAGGTTAGGTTAGGTTAGGTTAGGTTAGGTTAGGTTAGGTTAGGTTAGGTTAGGTTAGGTTAGGTTAGGTTAGGTTAGGTTAGGTTAGGTTAGGTTAGGTTAGGTTAGGTTAGGTTAGGTTAGGTTAGGTTAGGTTAGGTTAGGTTAGGTTAGGTTAGGTTAGGTTAGGTTAGGTTAGGTTAGGTTAGGTTAGGTTAGGTTAGGTTAGGTTAGGTTAGGTTAGGTTAGGTTAGGTTAGGTTAGGTTAGGTTAGGTTAGGTTAGGTTAGGTTAGGTTAGGTTAGGTTAGGTTAGGTTAGGTTAGGTTAGGTTAGGTTAGGTTAGGTTAGGTTAGGTTAGGTTAGGTTAGGTTAGGTTAGGTTAGGTTAGGTTAGGTTAGGTTAGGTTAGGTTAGGTTAGGTTAGGTTAGGTTAGGTTAGGTTAGGTTAGGTTAGGTTAGGTTAGGTTAGGTTAGGTTAGGTTAGGTTAGGTTAGGTTAGGTTAGGTTAGGTTAGGTTAGGTTAGGTTAGGTTAGGTTAGGTTAGGTTAGGTTAGGTTAGGTTAGGTTAGGTTAGGTTAGGTTAGGTTAGGTTAGGTTAGGTTAGGTTAGGTTAGGTTAGGTTAGGTTAGGTTAGGTTAGGTTAGGTTAGGTTAGGTTAGGTTAGGTTAGGTTAGGTTAGGTTAGGTTAGGTTAGGTTAGGTTAGGTTAGGTTAGGTTAGGTTAGGTTAGGTTAGGTTAGGTTAGGTTAGGTTAGGTTAGGTTAGGTTAGGTTAGGTTAGGTTAGGTTAGGTTAGGTTAGGTTAGGTTAGGTTAGGTTAGGTTAGGTTAGGTTAGGTTAGGTTAGGTTAGGTTAGGTTAGGTTAGGTTAGGTTAGGTTAGGTTAGGTTAGGTTAGGTTAGGTTAGGTTAGGTTAGGTTAGGTTAGGTTAGGTTAGGTTAGGTTAGGTTAGGTTAGGTTAGGTTAGGTTAGGTTAGGTTAGGTTAGGTTAGGTTAGGTTAGGTTAGGTTAGGTTAGGTTAGGTTAGGTTAGGTTAGGTTAGGTTAGGTTAGGTTAGGTTAGGTTAGGTTAGGTTAGGTTAGGTTAGGTTAGGTTAGGTTAGGTTAGGTTAGGTTAGGTTAGGTTAGGTTAGGTTAGGTTAGGTTAGGTTAGGTTAGGTTAGGTTAGGTTAGGTTAGGTTAGGTTAGGTTAGGTTAGGTTAGGTTAGGTTAGGTTAGGTTAGGTTAGGTTAGGTTAGGTTAGGTTAGGTTAGGTTAGGTTAGGTTAGGTTAGGTTAGGTTAGGTTAGGTTAGGTTAGGTTAGGTTAGGTTAGGTTAGGTTAGGTTAGGTTAGGTTAGGTTAGGTTAGGTTAGGTTAGGTTAGGTTAGGTTAGGTTAGGTTAGGTTAGGTTAGGTTAGGTTAGGTTAGGTTAGGTTAGGTTAGGTTAGGTTAGGTTAGGTTAGGTTAGGTTAGGTTAGGTTAGGTTAGGTTAGGTTAGGTTAGGTTAGGTTAGGTTAGGTTAGGTTAGGTTAGGTTAGGTTAGGTTAGGTTAGGTTAGGTTAGGTTAGGTTAGGTTAGGTTAGGTTAGGTTAGGTTAGGTTAGGTTAGGTTAGGTTAGGTTAGGTTAGGTTAGGTTAGGTTAGGTTAGGTTAGGTTAGGTTAGGTTAGGTTAGGTTAGGTTAGGTTAGGTTAGGTTAGGTTAGGTTAGGTTAGGTTAGGTTAGGTTAGGTTAGGTTAGGTTAGGTTAGGTTAGGTTAGGTTAGGTTAGGTTAGGTTAGGTTAGGTTAGGTTAGGTTAGGTTAGGTTAGGTTAGGTTAGGTTAGGTTAGGTTAGGTTAGGTTAGGTTAGGTTAGGTTAGGTTAGGTTAGGTTAGGTTAGGTTAGGTTAGGTTAGGTTAGGTTAGGTTAGGTTAGGTTAGGTTAGGTTAGGTTAGGTTAGGTTAGGTTAGGTTAGGTTAGGTTAGGTTAGGTTAGGTTAGGTTAGGTTAGGTTAGGTTAGGTTAGGTTAGGTTAGGTTAGGTTAGGTTAGGTTAGGTTAGGTTAGGTTAGGTTAGGTTAGGTTAGGTTAGGTTAGGTTAGGTTAGGTTAGGTTAGGTTAGGTTAGGTTAGGTTAGGTTAGGTTAGGTTAGGTTAGGTTAGGTTAGGTTAGGTTAGGTTAGGTTAGGTTAGGTTAGGTTAGGTTAGGTTAGGTTAGGTTAGGTTAGGTTAGGTTAGGTTAGGTTAGGTTAGGTTAGGTTAGGTTAGGTTAGGTTAGGTTAGGTTAGGTTAGGTTAGGTTAGGTTAGGTTAGGTTAGGTTAGGTTAGGTTAGGTTAGGTTAGGTTAGGTTAGGTTAGGTTAGGTTAGGTTAGGTTAGGTTAGGTTAGGTTAGGTTAGGTTAGGTTAGGTTAGGTTAGGTTAGGTTAGGTTAGGTTAGGTTAGGTTAGGTTAGGTTAGGTTAGGTTAGGTTAGGTTAGGTTAGGTTAGGTTAGGTTAGGTTAGGTTAGGTTAGGTTAGGTTAGGTTAGGTTAGGTTAGGTTAGGTTAGGTTAGGTTAGGTTAGGTTAGGTTAGGTTAGGTTAGGTTAGGTTAGGTTAGGTTAGGTTAGGTTAGGTTAGGTTAGGTTAGGTTAGGTTAGGTTAGGTTAGGTTAGGTTAGGTTAGGTTAGGTTAGGTTAGGTTAGGTTAGGTTAGGTTAGGTTAGGTTAGGTTAGGTTAGGTTAGGTTAGGTTAGGTTAGGTTAGGTTAGGTTAGGTTAGGTTAGGTTAGGTTAGGTTAGGTTAGGTTAGGTTAGGTTAGGTTAGGTTAGGTTAGGTTAGGTTAGGTTAGGTTAGGTTAGGTTAGGTTAGGTTAGGTTAGGTTAGGTTAGGTTAGGTTAGGTTAGGTTAGGTTAGGTTAGGTTAGGTTAGGTTAGGTTAGGTTAGGTTAGGTTAGGTTAGGTTAGGTTAGGTTAGGTTAGGTTAGGTTAGGTTAGGTTAGGTTAGGTTAGGTTAGGTTAGGTTAGGTTAGGTTAGGTTAGGTTAGGTTAGGTTAGGTTAGGTTAGGTTAGGTTAGGTTAGGTTAGGTTAGGTTAGGTTAGGTTAGGTTAGGTTAGGTTAGGTTAGGTTAGGTTAGGTTAGGTTAGGTTAGGTTAGGTTAGGTTAGGTTAGGTTAGGTTAGGTTAGGTTAGGTTAGGTTAGGTTAGGTTAGGTTAGGTTAGGTTAGGTTAGGTTAGGTTAGGTTAGGTTAGGTTAGGTTAGGTTAGGTTAGGTTAGGTTAGGTTAGGTTAGGTTAGGTTAGGTTAGGTTAGGTTAGGTTAGGTTAGGTTAGGTTAGGTTAGGTTAGGTTAGGTTAGGTTAGGTTAGGTTAGGTTAGGTTAGGTTAGGTTAGGTTAGGTTAGGTTAGGTTAGGTTAGGTTAGGTTAGGTTAGGTTAGGTTAGGTTAGGTTAGGTTAGGTTAGGTTAGGTTAGGTTAGGTTAGGTTAGGTTAGGTTAGGTTAGGTTAGGTTAGGTTAGGTTAGGTTAGGTTAGGTTAGGTTAGGTTAGGTTAGGTTAGGTTAGGTTAGGTTAGGTTAGGTTAGGTTAGGTTAGGTTAGGTTAGGTTAGGTTAGGTTAGGTTAGGTTAGGTTAGGTTAGGTTAGGTTAGGTTAGGTTAGGTTAGGTTAGGTTAGGTTAGGTTAGGTTAGGTTAGGTTAGGTTAGGTTAGGTTAGGTTAGGTTAGGTTAGGTTAGGTTAGGTTAGGTTAGGTTAGGTTAGGTTAGGTTAGGTTAGGTTAGGTTAGGTTAGGTTAGGTTAGGTTAGGTTAGGTTAGGTTAGGTTAGGTTAGGTTAGGTTAGGTTAGGTTAGGTTAGGTTAGGTTAGGTTAGGTTAGGTTAGGTTAGGTTAGGTTAGGTTAGGTTAGGTTAGGTTAGGTTAGGTTAGGTTAGGTTAGGTTAGGTTAGGTTAGGTTAGGTTAGGTTAGGTTAGGTTAGGTTAGGTTAGGTTAGGTTAGGTTAGGTTAGGTTAGGTTAGGTTAGGTTAGGTTAGGTTAGGTTAGGTTAGGTTAGGTTAGGTTAGGTTAGGTTAGGTTAGGTTAGGTTAGGTTAGGTTAGGTTAGGTTAGGTTAGGTTAGGTTAGGTTAGGTTAGGTTAGGTTAGGTTAGGTTAGGTTAGGTTAGGTTAGGTTAGGTTAGGTTAGGTTAGGTTAGGTTAGGTTAGGTTAGGTTAGGTTAGGTTAGGTTAGGTTAGGTTAGGTTAGGTTAGGTTAGGTTAGGTTAGGTTAGGTTAGGTTAGGTTAGGTTAGGTTAGGTTAGGTTAGGTTAGGTTAGGTTAGGTTAGGTTAGGTTAGGTTAGGTTAGGTTAGGTTAGGTTAGGTTAGGTTAGGTTAGGTTAGGTTAGGTTAGGTTAGGTTAGGTTAGGTTAGGTTAGGTTAGGTTAGGTTAGGTTAGGTTAGGTTAGGTTAGGTTAGGTTAGGTTAGGTTAGGTTAGGTTAGGTTAGGTTAGGTTAGGTTAGGTTAGGTTAGGTTAGGTTAGGTTAGGTTAGGTTAGGTTAGGTTAGGTTAGGTTAGGTTAGGTTAGGTTAGGTTAGGTTAGGTTAGGTTAGGTTAGGTTAGGTTAGGTTAGGTTAGGTTAGGTTAGGTTAGGTTAGGTTAGGTTAGGTTAGGTTAGGTTAGGTTAGGTTAGGTTAGGTTAGGTTAGGTTAGGTTAGGTTAGGTTAGGTTAGGTTAGGTTAGGTTAGGTTAGGTTAGGTTAGGTTAGGTTAGGTTAGGTTAGGTTAGGTTAGGTTAGGTTAGGTTAGGTTAGGTTAGGTTAGGTTAGGTTAGGTTAGGTTAGGTTAGGTTAGGTTAGGTTAGGTTAGGTTAGGTTAGGTTAGGTTAGGTTAGGTTAGGTTAGGTTAGGTTAGGTTAGGTTAGGTTAGGTTAGGTTAGGTTAGGTTAGGTTAGGTTAGGTTAGGTTAGGTTAGGTTAGGTTAGGTTAGGTTAGGTTAGGTTAGGTTAGGTTAGGTTAGGTTAGGTTAGGTTAGGTTAGGTTAGGTTAGGTTAGGTTAGGTTAGGTTAGGTTAGGTTAGGTTAGGTTAGGTTAGGTTAGGTTAGGTTAGGTTAGGTTAGGTTAGGTTAGGTTAGGTTAGGTTAGGTTAGGTTAGGTTAGGTTAGGTTAGGTTAGGTTAGGTTAGGTTAGGTTAGGTTAGGTTAGGTTAGGTTAGGTTAGGTTAGGTTAGGTTAGGTTAGGTTAGGTTAGGTTAGGTTAGGTTAGGTTAGGTTAGGTTAGGTTAGGTTAGGTTAGGTTAGGTTAGGTTAGGTTAGGTTAGGTTAGGTTAGGTTAGGTTAGGTTAGGTTAGGTTAGGTTAGGTTAGGTTAGGTTAGGTTAGGTTAGGTTAGGTTAGGTTAGGTTAGGTTAGGTTAGGTTAGGTTAGGTTAGGTTAGGTTAGGTTAGGTTAGGTTAGGTTAGGTTAGGTTAGGTTAGGTTAGGTTAGGTTAGGTTAGGTTAGGTTAGGTTAGGTTAGGTTAGGTTAGGTTAGGTTAGGTTAGGTTAGGTTAGGTTAGGTTAGGTTAGGTTAGGTTAGGTTAGGTTAGGTTAGGTTAGGTTAGGTTAGGTTAGGTTAGGTTAGGTTAGGTTAGGTTAGGTTAGGTTAGGTTAGGTTAGGTTAGGTTAGGTTAGGTTAGGTTAGGTTAGGTTAGGTTAGGTTAGGTTAGGTTAGGTTAGGTTAGGTTAGGTTAGGTTAGGTTAGGTTAGGTTAGGTTAGGTTAGGTTAGGTTAGGTTAGGTTAGGTTAGGTTAGGTTAGGTTAGGTTAGGTTAGGTTAGGTTAGGTTAGGTTAGGTTAGGTTAGGTTAGGTTAGGTTAGGTTAGGTTAGGTTAGGTTAGGTTAGGTTAGGTTAGGTTAGGTTAGGTTAGGTTAGGTTAGGTTAGGTTAGGTTAGGTTAGGTTAGGTTAGGTTAGGTTAGGTTAGGTTAGGTTAGGTTAGGTTAGGTTAGGTTAGGTTAGGTTAGGTTAGGTTAGGTTAGGTTAGGTTAGGTTAGGTTAGGTTAGGTTAGGTTAGGTTAGGTTAGGTTAGGTTAGGTTAGGTTAGGTTAGGTTAGGTTAGGTTAGGTTAGGTTAGGTTAGGTTAGGTTAGGTTAGGTTAGGTTAGGTTAGGTTAGGTTAGGTTAGGTTAGGTTAGGTTAGGTTAGGTTAGGTTAGGTTAGGTTAGGTTAGGTTAGGTTAGGTTAGGTTAGGTTAGGTTAGGTTAGGTTAGGTTAGGTTAGGTTAGGTTAGGTTAGGTTAGGTTAGGTTAGGTTAGGTTAGGTTAGGTTAGGTTAGGTTAGGTTAGGTTAGGTTAGGTTAGGTTAGGTTAGGTTAGGTTAGGTTAGGTTAGGTTAGGTTAGGTTAGGTTAGGTTAGGTTAGGTTAGGTTAGGTTAGGTTAGGTTAGGTTAGGTTAGGTTAGGTTAGGTTAGGTTAGGTTAGGTTAGGTTAGGTTAGGTTAGGTTAGGTTAGGTTAGGTTAGGTTAGGTTAGGTTAGGTTAGGTTAGGTTAGGTTAGGTTAGGTTAGGTTAGGTTAGGTTAGGTTAGGTTAGGTTAGGTTAGGTTAGGTTAGGTTAGGTTAGGTTAGGTTAGGTTAGGTTAGGTTAGGTTAGGTTAGGTTAGGTTAGGTTAGGTTAGGTTAGGTTAGGTTAGGTTAGGTTAGGTTAGGTTAGGTTAGGTTAGGTTAGGTTAGGTTAGGTTAGGTTAGGTTAGGTTAGGTTAGGTTAGGTTAGGTTAGGTTAGGTTAGGTTAGGTTAGGTTAGGTTAGGTTAGGTTAGGTTAGGTTAGGTTAGGTTAGGTTAGGTTAGGTTAGGTTAGGTTAGGTTAGGTTAGGTTAGGTTAGGTTAGGTTAGGTTAGGTTAGGTTAGGTTAGGTTAGGTTAGGTTAGGTTAGGTTAGGTTAGGTTAGGTTAGGTTAGGTTAGGTTAGGTTAGGTTAGGTTAGGTTAGGTTAGGTTAGGTTAGGTTAGGTTAGGTTAGGTTAGGTTAGGTTAGGTTAGGTTAGGTTAGGTTAGGTTAGGTTAGGTTAGGTTAGGTTAGGTTAGGTTAGGTTAGGTTAGGTTAGGTTAGGTTAGGTTAGGTTAGGTTAGGTTAGGTTAGGTTAGGTTAGGTTAGGTTAGGTTAGGTTAGGTTAGGTTAGGTTAGGTTAGGTTAGGTTAGGTTAGGTTAGGTTAGGTTAGGTTAGGTTAGGTTAGGTTAGGTTAGGTTAGGTTAGGTTAGGTTAGGTTAGGTTAGGTTAGGTTAGGTTAGGTTAGGTTAGGTTAGGTTAGGTTAGGTTAGGTTAGGTTAGGTTAGGTTAGGTTAGGTTAGGTTAGGTTAGGTTAGGTTAGGTTAGGTTAGGTTAGGTTAGGTTAGGTTAGGTTAGGTTAGGTTAGGTTAGGTTAGGTTAGGTTAGGTTAGGTTAGGTTAGGTTAGGTTAGGTTAGGTTAGGTTAGGTTAGGTTAGGTTAGGTTAGGTTAGGTTAGGTTAGGTTAGGTTAGGTTAGGTTAGGTTAGGTTAGGTTAGGTTAGGTTAGGTTAGGTTAGGTTAGGTTAGGTTAGGTTAGGTTAGGTTAGGTTAGGTTAGGTTAGGTTAGGTTAGGTTAGGTTAGGTTAGGTTAGGTTAGGTTAGGTTAGGTTAGGTTAGGTTAGGTTAGGTTAGGTTAGGTTAGGTTAGGTTAGGTTAGGTTAGGTTAGGTTAGGTTAGGTTAGGTTAGGTTAGGTTAGGTTAGGTTAGGTTAGGTTAGGTTAGGTTAGGTTAGGTTAGGTTAGGTTAGGTTAGGTTAGGTTAGGTTAGGTTAGGTTAGGTTAGGTTAGGTTAGGTTAGGTTAGGTTAGGTTAGGTTAGGTTAGGTTAGGTTAGGTTAGGTTAGGTTAGGTTAGGTTAGGTTAGGTTAGGTTAGGTTAGGTTAGGTTAGGTTAGGTTAGGTTAGGTTAGGTTAGGTTAGGTTAGGTTAGGTTAGGTTAGGTTAGGTTAGGTTAGGTTAGGTTAGGTTAGGTTAGGTTAGGTTAGGTTAGGTTAGGTTAGGTTAGGTTAGGTTAGGTTAGGTTAGGTTAGGTTAGGTTAGGTTAGGTTAGGTTAGGTTAGGTTAGGTTAGGTTAGGTTAGGTTAGGTTAGGTTAGGTTAGGTTAGGTTAGGTTAGGTTAGGTTAGGTTAGGTTAGGTTAGGTTAGGTTAGGTTAGGTTAGGTTAGGTTAGGTTAGGTTAGGTTAGGTTAGGTTAGGTTAGGTTAGGTTAGGTTAGGTTAGGTTAGGTTAGGTTAGGTTAGGTTAGGTTAGGTTAGGTTAGGTTAGGTTAGGTTAGGTTAGGTTAGGTTAGGTTAGGTTAGGTTAGGTTAGGTTAGGTTAGGTTAGGTTAGGTTAGGTTAGGTTAGGTTAGGTTAGGTTAGGTTAGGTTAGGTTAGGTTAGGTTAGGTTAGGTTAGGTTAGGTTAGGTTAGGTTAGGTTAGGTTAGGTTAGGTTAGGTTAGGTTAGGTTAGGTTAGGTTAGGTTAGGTTAGGTTAGGTTAGGTTAGGTTAGGTTAGGTTAGGTTAGGTTAGGTTAGGTTAGGTTAGGTTAGGTTAGGTTAGGTTAGGTTAGGTTAGGTTAGGTTAGGTTAGGTTAGGTTAGGTTAGGTTAGGTTAGGTTAGGTTAGGTTAGGTTAGGTTAGGTTAGGTTAGGTTAGGTTAGGTTAGGTTAGGTTAGGTTAGGTTAGGTTAGGTTAGGTTAGGTTAGGTTAGGTTAGGTTAGGTTAGGTTAGGTTAGGTTAGGTTAGGTTAGGTTAGGTTAGGTTAGGTTAGGTTAGGTTAGGTTAGGTTAGGTTAGGTTAGGTTAGGTTAGGTTAGGTTAGGTTAGGTTAGGTTAGGTTAGGTTAGGTTAGGTTAGGTTAGGTTAGGTTAGGTTAGGTTAGGTTAGGTTAGGTTAGGTTAGGTTAGGTTAGGTTAGGTTAGGTTAGGTTAGGTTAGGTTAGGTTAGGTTAGGTTAGGTTAGGTTAGGTTAGGTTAGGTTAGGTTAGGTTAGGTTAGGTTAGGTTAGGTTAGGTTAGGTTAGGTTAGGTTAGGTTAGGTTAGGTTAGGTTAGGTTAGGTTAGGTTAGGTTAGGTTAGGTTAGGTTAGGTTAGGTTAGGTTAGGTTAGGTTAGGTTAGGTTAGGTTAGGTTAGGTTAGGTTAGGTTAGGTTAGGTTAGGTTAGGTTAGGTTAGGTTAGGTTAGGTTAGGTTAGGTTAGGTTAGGTTAGGTTAGGTTAGGTTAGGTTAGGTTAGGTTAGGTTAGGTTAGGTTAAGGTTAGGTTAGTATAGGTTAGGTTAAGTAAGTTAGTTAGTTAGGTTAGGTAGGTTAGGTTAGGTTAGGTTTAGGTTTAAGGTAGGTTAGGTTAGGTTAGGTTAGGTTAGGTTAGGTTAGGTTAGGTTAGGTTAGGTTAGGTTAGGTTAGGTTAGGTTGGTTGGTTAGGTTAGGTTAGTAGGTAGGTTAGGTAGGTTAGTTAGGTAGGTTAGGTTAGGTTA